>VWZT01006740.1:58700-128805 GCA_013397055.1 Pachycephala philippinensis
TAACTGCAGACATGACTGCGTGGAGGAAATTCAAGTCTCTGCTGGTTCTCTGCGCGGGGCTCCTCACTGCAGCTCAGGGTAAGATTCGGGTTTCTTGCATTGCATTCGTGTAGGCTGTGGTTACGGCACTCATAACCCCTCAGCTAAATCTCTGCCGCTCGGTTGAGCTCTCTCCCTCGCTTCGTTTCTGCGCCGGCAAACAGCAGGCTCCTCGAGCCCGGTNNCTCCTCGAGCCCGGTGTCCCCTCTCCCTGCCTCCCACCTCCCGCCGGTGTTCCCCGAGGGCTCGGCTCTCGGCCGGTCACTTCCCCCGGGAGAAACCAGCCCCCTGGAGTTGGGCAGCAGCCGCTGCGACGCCGCGAGCGGAACCGTGCGCATCCAGCCGCTTGGGCAGCGCCGGAGTTTGGGAACACTTCGCTCTCCGCGCACGCACGAACGGCACTCGCTGCCGTGTGAGGGACAGTCCCCGGGCTGGCAAGTTTGGATCTCCCCTCCTCCCGCCTCCCCGGCTTTTGCCGTGCTCGAGGGGGAGCGCGGAGTGGGTGGTCGCGGAGAGCCGCCTCCGCCTGCCTTCAGCCGGCTCCGCTCCCCGCAAGTTGCGCGGAGGCGGGGGTGCGGCGCCGGGGACACCTCCGCCAGCTGCCTGCCCGTGCCTGAGGGAAGAGGACTCCTCTCTGCTGGGTGTGCGGTGGGGAGAATCTCCCAACCTCAGCTGGGTTTCACCTTAAAATCAATGGGGGAGGGAGGAGAAACGAGGGGGTGACGGTGGAGAATTTGGTTACACAACTTCAGTGCTGGCCTCAGCCCCATTACTTGCCTCATCGCTGGAGACAACAACTTCCCCATTATTCACTTCGCCTCTCATTAGCCCTGCGCTTTTTCATGCTGGGAGAGATGCGAGTCTGTGTCTGTGTGTGTGTGTGAGAGAGAGAGGGAGAGAGAGAGGGAGGGAGTGAGGCAGCTCGCAGCTGAGCACCTGTCCCCGATACAGCCTCTGTCTTCTCCCACCTCGCTCCCGGTTGTTCTGCCTGCCTCCGGGATGACGGTTCCCCTTGCGGTTTGTACTGTCTGAGTCTCCCTTAACCCTTCCAAGACGCTTTACATCGTTCCCACCATTTTATTTGTCTCCCTGCTCTTTTCGGCGCGGGGGCGGCTGAAGCTGGGGGGAGCAGGGCTACCGCGGCCCGGGTTGGCGGGCGAGGCTGGAGCCGTCCCCGTCCTGCGGGTGCCCACGGCCGGGTTCCCTCACCCGACTGGGCGGCACGGCAGGGTGCCTTCCCTCCGGTAGCCTCCGGCCGTGATCTGCAGGGAGAGGCGGCAGAAGGCCAGCCCGGGCTGCCGGGAGCCGGGCAGGAGCTTTGCCCGGTCCGGAGGAATGGCTGCGGCTCCGCGCCAGCCCCATGGCATCCCTCTTCTGCCCGGATCCTGCCGCTGCCGCGGTCCACCGGGCAACGCCACCCGGCCGCCTCCGTGGGAAGGGAGCGGGGAGAGAAAGGCGCACGGCTTTCCTGGGCTGTGAATCCGCGTCTCCTGGAGATGGGGCTGTGCCCGGCTGCACACGCAGCCCGGGGCGGGCGGGGGCTTCTCGGCGTGGCCGCCCTACCCAAACTTCCAGCATCCCCACCCCCCGCACCCCCAGGTGCCTCCTTCCCCCGGTCCCCGCCCGCGCGGGGCTGGGCGGCCGCTCCCAGCCCGCACACGTGCGAGGTGCCCGGCGCTGCCCCGGGCACGGCCCGGCCGGGCGGGGAGCTGCGGGTCGGTGCTGGAGCTGCTCCGGCAGCCGCACTCGGGGCCCGGCCTCCGCGGGACGAGGGGCAGCTGCTGCCGCGGCCACGCCGCTCCCGGGGCGGGCCGACACCCGCGACTCATTTGTTAAATACACTGTAGCCGGTTATGTCGTTTGACATTTAAGTGTTTTCTTTTCATGGCTGACAGCACATACGAAAAGCTGGAGGCTGGATCATGGTTATTCAGCGACGATCCGACGTGTTTTGCTTACATACAAAGGCTTTGCCAGGAACGTTTGGGCACTGCCTCTGATGCTGCTCTGCAGAATGTAATTATACTTGCTTAATGTGAAGCAGCAACACACCTACTTAAAGGCTAAAGACTGACAATATTGAAGTCAAACAACAGGTTGAAGGGGAACCATCGGGGACAGTTGACATAATTCCTTCCCGTTTACCTTCCCAGGCAATTGAGCACAGGTATCTATATTTAGTCAAATGTAATCCTGAGGCTGAAATTACGTTTATACTTCAGAGAGTGAAAAAACTCCTTCCTTAGTAACATAAAGACCCAGGGTTTCAGGAGCACATAAAATAATTTTAATTATTACATTCTCAGAACTCTGTTTTACCAGCACCTCGCCATCAAATCCTTTGGTCACTGTAAAAGGAATTCACCCGGGTTTTGCTTGGTTTGGGGGTTTTATGAGCAAAAAAAGAAACAAGTGCTGAATTTCTGGAGGTGTTGCCACAGGCGTTCCCATATCTTTCAGTAAAATGACAGGTGGGCTGCTTTTCACATTGTTCCTCGTTATGAAATGAAATGGAAACCCTTTGTTGCTGTGCAATTTTCTGTAACTTTTTTAAGGAACAAGAAAGGATGAAAATGAACATTCATCATCGTTCATTGTGGTAGACTTGAGGTGCAGTTCTGTACATTTCTTTGGACTCATTTCGTCTGATTGATGGACCTGAGTGTTTTGGAAAACATTTGGGGAATTCTTCCCTGTTCATTGTGCTTTAAACATCCAGGGAAATTAGTATGGAGTCATTTAAAGGAACCGCTTTCCCAGAAGCTACCCTATCATAGCAATTATGCTTCAACAAGACAGACAGCACGGTGTTCAGCTATGCATGTTAAGATGGGTTTGTTTATAGAGCCATTTGCTAATTCTAATATGTTATATTGTAACAAAAGCAAACGTTTAAAACCCTATTGATTTGCTTGAAAGACAAAACACATCAGTATCATTTCTGTAAAAACTCATACTGGTATAGAACAAATGGTAGATTTAGACTGAATTCAGACTTAAATTCAAGAAAAAAAAGAGTAAAATATGTTTGTGCTGTGACCTACTGTCTGTGGACAACCTATATTCAGTAGAACCTATATTCAGTAGAAATACATACTGCTTAAAACTTAAAATTGTTCCAGTACATGTTTTCAAGGTAATTTCCTGGATGTGTTTAGATAACCAAATACAGCACCTTCATTGCCACCTAATTGCCTCAAACAGAATGTACATAAGCAGGCTTATGCACAGAGGTATCATTCAGATTAATGGAAATAGCAAAGGGAAAACATTTCTGTTCTTAAATTAGATACAGCCAGTGAAAGGACTCTCACATCTACAGCTCAGGATTTTGTTTTCAAAAATAAATAAATAAACCCCAAAACATTTTATGTACCTTCTGTTTGCTGCTATCACTTTGTCAAAATAATTGCTATAACTACATCACACAAAGTTACCGCTCTGTTTAAGGCCTACTCCTGTTGGACTGAGAGTATTTGTCTCTTTTAAAGTACTTTTTTTTCTTTTCTCCGAAGCAGTGCTTTTCAAACTGTAAGGCTGGTCTCTCTAGAGAGGTTCCATTCTTTTCCAGAGAAGACTAAAGCAGTTCTGGGGAAAATGAGCTGAAAAAAAGGAATTTTCAAAAGAACATCAGAGCAAGGTATTGAATACCCAGCTGCAAAACCAAGTATTTGATGGATGCATTCTCCATCCCCCAGCCCAATGAGAAATTTGCCATAGAAAGGCATAGCAGAGAATATCCAGCTCTGACCATGTAATATTTTAAAGTAAAAATGCATTTACTTTTTGGTAAGATCTGTATCTGCCCCATTTTTTCGCACTGAGATATCTATAGTCCTTAACTATGTATAGGAATAGGAAAATTGGTCAGCTTGAATATAATGTAGTGGAGAGCATATCAATTCAACAGAGTTTCCCCAAACACTCATTTTTGACTCTTGAACCCATAGTTGAGGTTTGAATTCCCACTGTCAGCCAGTAAAGATTTATCAGTTTCTCTGGTGTGTGTGGAACAGGATGCTGGTGTGAGGAGCTGGAGGTGGTTTACAGGCACACGAAGACATGGACACACATGGAACTTCAGGATGTATTGAAATCTGTGAGGGCACTTCAGCACCATCTCTGATTTGTATAGATAAGAACCGTTCTGCAAATTTTCTACACTGCAAATCTGTCTGTTTTACTGACTCTCACCCTCATGTCCCTTTATACAGACATGTATGATTTTGATCAGACAATGGGTTTTTTTGTTTGGGAGGGGCAGTTGTAATTTTTCCCCCTGCAGACTGCTTTGTCTCTACAAGCACTTCATCTTATTTTTACTCATGGTGTGGTATTAATATTACATATGCACTGATATACACAAGTTTTGAAAAAGACATCTATGGCACGCCTCAATAGCATTTACACTCATAAAAACTCTTGTCCAAAGAAATTAGGAACAATCTGAAACTGTAAATATTTTGAGCTATGCAATCAAGATTTACCATGCTCTATAGAAAGGCTGAAAAGCCCCAGGGACCACTGTTTTCAACTTTTTCAAGATGTAATCCGTACACCATCACATTAAACTCCCTCTTGTAACCTTTCCTCGGAGAAGTAACTGCTTGATAGTGTGCCTGTATAAAACCTCCAGTGGATTTAAAGATAAGATGTAATTTCATCTTGCTCAAATCTGTATTGAACCATGGTGTTTCTCTTTGGCCATGATGACATTATTCTGCTGGCAAGCAGCTTTCCGTGTGAGCACAGACACTGCAGCTGGTGCCGGGCTGCCTGCAGCCGGCAGGGGATGCAGTGTGGAAAGGGGAGTTGCTGGTTTAAATGTACAATCCCAAGCAGTGGCATAAGTGTGAGATGTGATCTCTAATAAAACTCAAGTGTACTATTGGATTCAAGTCAGGGTCACAGAGTAGGAATCTGGCCTCTGCTTCTCCATATGGCTACAAAATTAGCCATATTAGACTGAGATAAATTGGATGTTCTTCCAGTTTTTGCAGTGAGCAAAGAATAAGAATCATATGGAAATTCTCCTAAAGTGTATGAATCACTTTCTTTTACTTAGAAGTTTTACTTTTCTGCGTCAGCTGTAATTTCCCTTAAACCATTTTTATCAACCACTAACTTTTGAAATAGGGAAAAAATGGCATTAATGCCTGAGGAAAGCTGTGAGATCTTTCTTTGTCCTGACACATCTTTGTTCTGGCTGGATGAAAGACTTCACTCCACTATATGACATTTCTATTGCATTTAAGAAAATCTACACTGTATTTTTTATAAGCATTTCTCAGTGGAATAACTACTTACACAAATTACTTGGATTATTGTTAGTGTTATATTGACACCCAAAGGCAACATATATCAGTTGTCTGCATTTAGTAATTGAATGGTAAATGGAAGCATGCATGCACTGGAAACTCTTTCAAGAGGAATAATGCATCTTATTTCCAATAAAAAGTCTTATTTTCTCAGGGACAATAATTTTTTCTGCATTTCTTTCTCATATAGAGAAAAAAAAAAAAAAGAAAATAAAGTGATGGTAGTTTCTTGCCATTTTTACCTGGAGGGCACATTCAGTTAAAGGACAAAGCAAGATTTAATCACTCCTACATTACTGATGCTTATCCAGAACTCTTGATTAATCAGAATATCATGAATGATCTGCTTTTAGCAAAAAAATAAGGACAAAAAATCACAATTTCTAGCAATTTATTATAATACTTTAATTTACATCATAAAAATTAATCACCGTTTTTTACAACTTTTTAATTATTTCATTATGCATTTTAGGAATACATTCATGCATATTCTGAAATAGTGATTTGACTTCTTTCAAGTAAATTTCTTGTCTTATCCCTGTCAAGTAAAAGGTAACTTCAGGCAGTTGTGAGAACCCAATTCTGCTGCATTGGAAACTGAAATTTGACTGATTTCAGAAATAGCTCAATTGGCTACTTTTGAACAGATTGCTACTCCAAATAATCCAGGCAAAGTAGATATTGCAGCTGAATAATGGAGTCAGACCCTGTTTAATTTGAGCTCTTGTGGATGAGAACTTCTGACAATGTTTGCATCCAGAAATTACTTTAAAAAAGGAAAACTAGATGAATCACAGCAACCAACCTTGATAATATTAATGTATTCATGGATATGTGGAAGAAATTTGTTTTTAACAGTATCTTGGTATATCTCTGAGCGTCTGGTCTCTACCTTACTTCATTTTTTCCTCTGCTTTTTCCTTTAAAGACATTATGAAGGGCAATACACAGAGAAACATAGTATCATTTTATTCTCTGCATGTTTTATGTCTGTCTTACAGTATCCTATGGATACTGAAGTACAGAATCATGTTCCATTTTCATGTCTTTGTTGTACAGTGGCTTTCCAGCAGAAACATTTGCAGCACTGCAGCTGACACAGACCTGAATAAATAATAATGAATAAAACTTTTTATGCAGTGTTTGTTTTGCAAATTTGCGTGAAATATGGTCAGCGTTTAAAAATTACATTTTGCAGTACTTGCTTCATGGCTTGTGTTCAATTGCAAGGCAATGCTTATTTCATGCAATTTTGCCAAACATGAAGTTTTTCTTATTTTTTTAAATTTCTTCTTTCTTGTCTGATAATTTTCCTTGTGTCTTTTTTTTGCTAAAGAATCATTTCTAAACCTATGTTTAAGGGTTTTTATTGAAATGTTCTTATAATTCTGATGTTTGCAGCAAACCTTTGACATTAGTCACAGAGTAAATCGGAGTCTAGGGATATAACTTTCCCTCACCCATCCTATGATTTGCAGATCAAATATACCCATGATATAATATTGCACAAATCATTGTTTACTTCCTTTGACCTTTATTAATTGCCATATTTTGTTCACATGTAAACTCCAAAAGAACACAAATATTCAAACTTTTATTCTGCTTACACTGGTGCTGAAGCACAAGCAATTTACAGTGCACTGGGAAAAAAAGTGCAACCAGCCTTGCTCTGTACTTGAAAGTTGGGTTCAAGGATAGGCCTAAACACATTGGGGACTACAACCAGGTTATTTTCTTTTTTAAATACTGGCCCAGCTGTAGCTTGGATTTTAAAGCATCCTCACTGTGCTTGCAGTGCCTGCTGCTAAAATGGATGGGTTAGCTTGGCTTGCTTTGCAGAGTGTATCCAGAACACACAGCTGAGATCTTAGGCTTGGCTTTGGGCACTGAGCTTGAGCTTTCCTTGTCTGAGCCCCTCGGGGTTCAGCCTGAAGTCATGGTGCATATAACACACACCATGTAACTTGGGACCCACATCACACTGCTGCTGCACAACACAGATGGAGCTGCAAGGAATGGGGAGGTCACTTTGTCAAGAAACAGCTGATGTTGGGAAGCAAGTGGCCAGATATTGCAGGAATATACATGAGCTTACAGAACCTGCCTTGCCCTGAACCTAGCAAAAAAATGCAGGTGACTGTGAGGGCAAGAAAAAAAGGAAAGAAAGAATGATGTTTACACAACAGTGAAATTTTTGAAAAAGCCACTTTGATAAAATAGAAAAAAGCAAAATTTAACTTATTTTTAGACTAATTTTGCATGCTTCTGGCTGTGAAACAAATGGTCATGACAAATCACACTGTTCTCACTAATGTTTGTGGGATATCAATGCAGAAGCTGACTGCATTCAAGTGACTAAGTACACTATTTTAGCTTTGCCCCAGCAGCCAGATTCTCTATTGGTATCCTGCTGATGTTTCTTATAATACATAGATTGAGTCATAACAAGCATTTTTTTGAGGGGGAGGGGGAAACATCTTATATTTCACTTTCAGAACCTTAGTTCAATCAAACAACTGCTAATATCACAATCAGTGACCCTCTGCATTTGTAGATATCTCTCTTGAGAAATTAAATTGATTTTCTTTATCTTAGCATGGAAATATCCTCAGCACACATTTTGACCCATTGTTTGCAGTGGCTCTAACACTGAAGAATGTAGTGTTAATAGATTTTACGAAGTCAACAGTGGCAGCAGGAGTAGCATTTTGATCATTAGCTGTACTCAGTATTTCTGCCCAGCTTTCCTGTGAAACCTGTATAGGGGAGGCTTTATCGTGAAATTTAATTAACATAAATGAAAATACAGAATTTTTCCATTCTTTTTTTCCTGGTACATAATGTAGTTAACTTGAAAAATTTGCTAGTTGTAGGAAAAAAAAGCATTCTGTTATGCAGAACTAGGTGTGTTGGACATAGACTCTAGTCGTCAGGGAAGTAGTTTGGGTTGCTTTATGCCAGATTTTGACCAGTTAGGACCTGATCCAAAGGTTGGGGAACTCACAGAATTTAAATAGTCTCATTAACCTTAAAAGATTTTGTATCTCACCTTTCTTATAGCCACATATCACACAGAGAACTTGCATTGAAATGAGGGTGCTAGAATAAATGTAATACCATTAAAAAAAAATTCAAACTCTTAGTTTGTTATGAAATTGACCACAGAAATGCTTTTTAGAATCGTAGAATGGTTTGGGTTGGAAAAGACCTTAAAGATCACCTTCTTCTAATCCCCCTGCTGTGGGCAGGGACACCTTCCACTAGATCATGTTGCTAAAAATCCTGACCAACCTCACCTTGAACAGTTTCAGGGATGGAACATCCGCAGCTTCTCTGGGCAACCTGTTCTAGTGCCTCACCATCCTCACAGTCAAGAATTTCATCTTAATGTCTAATCTAAACCTACCGTTTTTTGGTTTGAAGCCCTTCCCCCTTGTCCTGTCACTGTATGCTCTTGTGAGAAGTCCCTCGCTGTCTTGCTTTAGGCTCTCATTGGGTACTGGAAGGTGCTCTAAGGTCTCCTGGAGAGTTTTCCTCTTCACATGGAACAGCCCCAACTCTCTCAGTCTGTCTCCATGGGAGAGGTGCTCCAGCCTTCTGATCATCTTCATGGCCTCCTCTGGACTTGCTCCAACAGGTCTATATTCTTACTGTGTCAGGGGCCCAGAGCTGGTCACAGTGCTCCAGGCAGGGTCTCATGAGAGGGAGTAAAGGGCAGAACCACCTCCATCGACCTGCTGGTCGCATTTCTTTCAGTGCAGCTCAGGATATGTTTGACTTTCTGGGCTGCGAGCGCACATTGCTGCGTCACACTGAACTTCTCATCCACCAACACCCCCATGTCCTTCTCCTCAGGGCTGCTCTCAATCCATCCTCTTTACAGCCTGTGTTTGTGCTCGGGATTGCCCCAACTCCTGTGCAGGACCTTACAACTGATCTTGTTAAATTTCATGAGGTTTGCCCAGGCCCACCTCTCAAGCCTGTCCTGGCTGGATGTTGTTGCTTCCCTCCAGCATGTAGACTGCACTGCAACTTTGTGTCATTTCCTTGAAGATAAATGATGCCTCAAATTTTTTTTACCTATCTGAAATGTATCTCACTTCACCGGCTTTCACCGGTTATATAATTTATTTGGTTCTGAGGAAAGATTAACCTTTAATTGCTTTCTTTAGCAACATTTAGTAAACAGGCTGATAGCATGGAGATGATCTATGCAAACAGCAAAGAAGGATTTCTTCAACCCATGTTGCCATGACAATTTAGATTTTTCTTGTCAACTCCTGAGAAGCTTTGAAGTAATTTCTTTAAAGCAATGAATCAGGGGATATTTTGGAAATTGAAGTTGCTCTCTTTTTTCAATTTAGTATCATTTAACACAGTAGGGGCCTGACCCAAAAGATTGTAAGATCTACAAACAAGAACTATTGCAAAAAATATAACATCATGTAACATCCTTTGTGGATCTCTAATGATTTACATCAGCAGTGAAATTACTTCAGATGGATTATCAAGAGACTTAGATTTTGTTTATTAACTATATGATAATAATAAATAGTTATAAAAATAAGAATGGATAATGAATAACGGAGAGGCCAGTTTATAGATGTCTTTTTGATCCTCATTACAGTATTTTATCTTGCAGTTATTTTGAGGTAATTAGATTAAAGAAGGATTACAAAACAAAGATGGACTAAACATTTTATTTTTGTTACAGTTACAATTATAACATTAGTTCAATGAATGAGAAATAAAATCAAAAGGCTGTTGTCCACATATTTTTAGCACATAGAAATTACTATCTGAGATAAGTCCCCAGTACAATGTTATTAGTAATCAAACTGAACTTCCCTTTTGTTATTTAATTGAAAGAGACTGTTTTGAAAAAGAACTAAAACTAGTCCAAACTAATTTAATTTAATTCAATTCCTAAGAAATAAATTACTGGCTTAATGAGGTATTTCTTAGGTTGCTGTTAACGCTGATGAAAACATGGTAAACGAAAATAAGATAATGTGAAATGCTGTTTCTGCTGGGAAAATACATTTCTCTATATAGAAGACAAGAAAAGTAGCTCAGTAATGGTTTTCTTTTTAAAATGTTCCTGGCAGATGATGGCCACTGTGTTGGTGTAGTTTGTTTACCACTTTGCAATAGATTTGAGATGAGTCATATCACATTAGAAGGAAAATTGAGAAGTTGTTTTGTCAAAGTGAATTCTGTTTTCCTTTTTTGTCATATATACTCAAATTATTAGTTCTCTTTAAACAGAGACACCTAATTGATTTTTTAATAAGTGTTTATTCTTGTTGCATCCATAAATCCAAGTTCCTGTTGCTAGAAATGGTAAATGCAGATATATCCTCTCTGTATATGGGATAAGGTGACTGAGCTGCAGTCTTCTGTCAGTTCACCTCATGCATCTCCTTTAAAGTCTTTTATTTTCATGCTAGTTTGAACCACAGTAATTTCAACATCTACAAGCACGGTTGTTTTTCTCAAGCCTTTTTGTCCGCTTGCCTTCAGAATGGGAGCTGACTGAATCGGGACTATAGGACGGGTTCTCAAGACTTTATGTTGTACAGAGATTTTTATTTCCATCTTACTGACAGAAATTCCTTACTGACTTTGTAAGTCCACTTTACTGGTAATGCATCACAGTGTATCCACAGTGTTAGGAAAAATGATACTTATAAGAATATTTGGTAAAGAAACAGACTTGTGGATTGAGTACTTATGATACACCAGGTGCTAGGCATTCAGAAGGAAAAACAACCTTCTTTATCAAAAATATTTGATGGAAGAGAAGATCCATTTGTTCAATAATAGAACATGGGCATACTGAACAATAAAACATGTCTGAGCCCATTTTACCTGCAGAACAAATGTTACTGTTAAGTTTAAGGATGCTGGGAAGGGGGCAGAAGGTACTGTTTGCAGTCAAGAGCCTAGACTGTAGTGCCAAACACCTGCAGTTCCCTCTGCCGTAGGAGAAAATTGCAGGTCTCAGCACTTTTGAGCATAAAGAAATTTGTGCTGTACTTACTTTTACACTTGAGAATCTTCATAATCTGAATGCAATATAGTGCTGTAAAGGGAACGAATAGTCAACAGTATAAGCATTTACTACTCTTATCTCCCAGGTAGTATCTGAATTAAGCAAAGTTTCCAAACCTATCTGTGTTGTGTTGTTGTTTTAGGAAGAAGAATTCCTCAAGGGAAGTTGAAATTTTTCTTTAAAATTGCTGTACTTGAGTAATTCTGTGTATTAAAACAACAACCAAAACGGAAAAAGAAAACAAAACCCCAACAAAAAAACCCCAGACAAAAAACCAACCTGGATCTGACGTAGCCCGGAGCAAAACATTTGTGATTACAAAGCAAACAAAAATCGGAATTTGGAGTGAAGCTGACTCAAACACTACTGTCTGTACTGCATAATGGAGGCTGTTGTCCGTGGCCAGAACTGAAAACAATCAGTTCCACCTCCATTTATATTTCCTTTATGAGTATTCATCATTTTTACATTTATCCCACATTGATAGTAACTAAATACAGTTTCTTGTGGCTCCAGTTTTCTTTCTAAGAAACAGGCTGTTCGTGAGGGTTGGGCAGGTTCTGGTGGGAAAAAAGTATCTACCCAGTTTTACCCCTGTAGAATAGGTACTAAACTTCTTTTGATATTGTGCATCATTCTGCAGACCATATTCGCAGGATGGATATATTAGTATAAACACTTTGAATGTGCTTTGTCACTGTATTGGTTTTGTGTGGCCAGGTTTTGGTAGCTGGGATGCTACAGGGGTGGCTTCTGTGAGAAGCTTCTTGAAGCTTCTCCTAGTAGAGCCAATGGTAGCTGGTTCCAAGACAGACCCACTGCTGGCCGAAGCCAAGCCCACCAGGAACAGTGGTAGAGCCTCTGAGAGAACATAGTTAAGAAGAGAGAAATAACCTGTGCAATGGCAACTACAGCTGGGAGAGAGCAGAGAGAATGTGGGAGAGGAACAACTGCAGGCACCCGAGTCAGTGAAGAAGGAAGGGTAGGAGGTGCTCCAGGTGCCAGAGATTCCCCTGCAGTGTGTGGTGCAGACCACGGTGAAGCATCTGTGCCCCTGCAGCCCAGGCAGGTACATGGGGGAGCGTGGAGGAGACCCCCGCCAGAGCAGGTGGATGCCTGAAAGAGGCTGTGACCCTGTTGGAAGCCCACACTCGAGCAGGCTCCTGGAAGAACCTGTGGACCCATGGAAAGAGTAGCCCACAGTGGAGCAGGTTTGCTGGCAGGACTTTTGATCCCACAAGGGACCCACGCTGGAGCAGCCGGTTCCTTATGGACTGCATCCCATGGAAGGGACCCATGCTGGAGCAGTTTGTCAAGAAAGACAGCTCAGGAGAAGGTCTCATATTGGAGAAGTTCATGGAAGACTGTCTTCTGTGGGAGGGATCACATGGGGGAACACAGGAAGAGTGTGAGTCCTCCTCCTGAGGAGGAAGGAGGAGCAAAGCCAAATCTGTGATGAACTGACTGTAATCCCAATTCCCTGTCCCCCTGCACCATTAGGGGGAGGATGTAGAGAAAATATCAGGAGTGAATTTGAGTGAATTCTCCCCGGGAGAAGGGAGGGGTTGGGGGAAGGTATGTTAAGACTTGGGTTTATTTCTCATTATCTTACTCTGATTTGATTGTTAATAAATTAAACTTATTTCCCTGAGTGGAGTCTATTTTGCCTATGACAGTAACTGGTGAGTGATCTCTCCATGTCCTTATCTTGATCCATGAACCTGTCATTATATTTTCTCTCCCGTGTCCAAATGAGGAGGGGAGAGATAGAGCAGCTTTGGTGGGAGCCCCCATCCAGCCAGGGCCAACCTGGCGCAGTCACATAACACTGGTACTTGCAGGTACAGGTAAATCAGAAGCATTTGGGTACTGTCTCAACAGCAGTTTGCTGCTCAGATCCACTCTGTTATGCTGCTGCTGTCTTAGGTATTGTCCCAAATGTGCATGAGAATCAGGTCCCCTGAGGATAAAAACTCAATTAAAAAAAGAAACTACTCTTCGATTCTAGAAGGATAATGCACTGCCCAGTGTAAAAAAATGAGCTATTGTGGCGACAGACTGTCAGGTGAAAGATGAGCATTCAGCATAGACAGCCGATGGAAATCATTCTTGTATTTCATTGACATATTCTTCAATAGTGCCACTGAAGAAGATAAGCTATCTCAAAAAAGAAGCTACATATGAAAAAATATGACAGCATTTAATGGGGGTTTCAGTCAGGACTGTTTTATTTTTTAAATCAATCCCTACTCTTGCCATTTGCTGTCTTCCACTCAATTTTTTTCTAGGATATTTTGTCTATGATTACATTTATTCTTAAAGTCTATTAGGCAGTGACATAGGTGTGGTGTGATTTATTAATTTGCTTTATGGTATATCTCAGAGTATAGGGACCCATGATACAAATGATTATATGAACATAGAGAAGATGAAATGGACAAGTGGACAACATCGTGACAGGAAACTCAGGTCTGGGAAATGTTATTTCTCGCATGACAAGAATTAAACAAAAACCCTTATATTCTGAAACTTAGGCTGTAGGAGTTTCATGCTGCCCTTGATTTTACAGAGGACATAGCCCAGATTAGTTCCCTCACAACCATCAATCATTATTCAGGGTCTTTTTTTTTCTGATTTCCATTGCGGGAATTTGTTTTACTGGAGAGCAGTGCATAATCAGCTTCCCTTTTTGCCACCAGTAACGCAGGAATACTGATGTAGTCCTACTAAGCAGAACTGGTAGTATATCTCAAAACTTGAAGCCTCTGCTGGCAATTGTCCTCAGAGAAAGTTCTGGTGCAACTGCTGTGAAGGTCTGATGTGGTCTCAAATACAGACTGGTGCCCTCATGGGCATGGCAGTTCAGCTGCTAGGCTGATACAGGCTTTATGCTGACATGCTGAAAACCATGGCTTTTATCTTGTAGGACTGGCAGGGCTGGCCCCATCAGATTTGCATAATTAAGCACTATTTCTCTGTCTTCTTCCCTCACTCTTTCTTTAGAATTTCCCTATTGCAGAGCTTATCTTTCTTGTTCCAGTCACTCTATTATTTCCTCTTCTGCCGAAGGAGTAAAAGATACCTCCTTTATTATTCCCCAACGTGGCTGTTTAACATTCTCAAGGAAGAAAATGCCCAGGGTCTAATCTGTGGTGACTCCTGCACTGGGGGCAACTGGCACAAAGGCTGAAGATGGGCACAGGGCACTCTTAAGACCTGAAGAATTAAGCCAGGGACATAACCTGTGCCTGGATTTTGTGGAAGTCCTGTGAATTCGGTTAAGTTTATGTCTTCACATATTTAAAAACGCAAAAAGTGTCACATCAAATCAGACCAAAATAACCTCTGTCTGACAATGGCCATTAGCAAATGCATAGAGAAAAAATTGCAGGAAGCAAGATATAGACAGGCTTATATTTTAGCAGCCACTGGCCAGTTCAGAGAACTCTTAGCCAGAGGTTGCATCTATGTTCAACAACCATCAACAAATTTAACCTTCATGAATCTGTTCTTGAACCTGTTCATAATTCAGACTACCACACTATTTTCTGACAATCTGTTTTACAATTTAATTCCTGCTGTGTGGAAAAACACTGCATTTTTCTTGTTTTGAAGCTTCTACCTGCTCATTTCACTGAGCCCTTCCAGCTCTTCAGAAATACTTCACCTAGCACAGAATTTTGCATCTGATGAATAGGAAGGACTTACGTGAATCTGTGAATTGCATATTTTTCCCATGCAAATGTAAAAAATCCATACGGATATTTAGACTACCTAACTTCAATCAATACTAATGTATGATTCCCAAGTGCATTTCTCATAATTTTTGATGATTATGATATTGTAGTCAGTGCTGCTGATGCACTCAAAAGAATAATAGTCTCTATTTCATTACAGACACCTCCCTTTATCCCCCATTCCTATTACCTAGTTTTTATTCTCATTTTATTGTTTTCTTTCCAATAAATAGTAAAGACTTTACCTGGTGACCGTCTGGATCACAGTGATGTGCAACATTTTGCCCTGTGAGAGATTTCTGGAGGGACAACAAAGAAAATGCTTGGAAAATTAGGTCCTGGTGGGAAATGAATATATCAAACTAGGTGCTTAGTGATCTAAGCACCTCTCCCACTGATGTTGACCGCCAGGGAGTGCATTAGTATCTCAATGATAATATAAGGTGCACTAAATAGTAGCTTCATCTTCCATATGTTCTGTTTGCCCCTCTGTGGTCCAGTGTTTCACTCATCACAAGTCATATCTTGATGGTGTTCTCTTTCCTGGGGCAATAAGGAAAAAGCATGGTGAAAACTGGTGGGGGAAAACTGGTGTGACAAACTTGAATATGGGATCTTGTGAAGGACTGGGCTTCTGTGCAGATTAGGGAAACGCTGCAAGAATTTCTGGTGGAAAAGATTTAAGAAGAGGTCCATTGTACTGTGAGCACTGAAACCACTTCATCCTTGTAAATCAATCAATTTCCCCCCTCTCAAGACCCAGATCTAAAACAAATAGTAAAAAAAATGCACAGAAACCACTGAAAATTCTACCCCTAGATAGATACTTACCTCAACACTTACAACATGCAAGATATTCTGTGAGCTCAAATCCATAGGTTTCTTGTTGCAGTTTCATGTTAAAAAAATTGTCACTGTCTGGAAAAGAATTGTTTCTCTTGTTGCCTAAGACAGCAGCCTTCCTACATGCATTTAAGATAGCTATAGAGGATGTACAAATTCAGCCTTTCCTTTTTATTCTTCCTCTTCTTCTCAGGACTGTCAGTAGAAAAACCTATCAACATCATAAAAACAAAACAAAGTGATGCAAATAAATACTCAGCAAGAGCATAGCTGACCACTATGAACAAGAAAGTGTGAGATAGAAGAAACCAGACTGTCTTTAATGTTAGCAAGTCTTCCGTAACTGTTTTTCTCCTTCATTGTGAAAGGCTCTCTTTATTTTTCCATACAGGAGAAATTTCTGAATATTTCTGAGAGAGTCTATTCAGGAAAGGAAGGCAATAATTACTCTACCTGTGTGCAAAGAAAACTATTGCTTATCTTTTGAGAAGAGACAAGAACACAGGTTAGTGTGCACAGTGTAGTGTATGCACCTGAAAATTTCAGAAAATAAAAACCTGGTAATTAGTCTAATACGATATAATGGAATGTACAAATTCAAGAGCTAGATCTGAGATGTGCTGAATTCTTGAGTTCCTAATTTATTTCATGGATGTTGAGGACACTCTGTGGCAAATAAATACACAGAAGAATTTAGGCATCAGGTTTTCCCTTTATTGTGAAGATATTTACATCTAGTACTTAGATTTTATGGAGCTACCACTCAACAGCTGCTTTAACCCCCAAACCAGATAAATTTACACAGGTTATTTTTCATTAGAAAATATCCTTTGAGCCTAAAATTACATTTCCTGGCATACTCAGAATGGTTGCATACTGTGTCAGTTTGTATAGGACTGTTACTGAACAGTCATTGTAATCTTCAATATAGATGGTCTTAGAAGTGCACATGCCAACTCTGGCCTTGTATAAGATATTTCTGGGGGTGGAAGTGGTGCCCTCTTATTTTCCCACAGTAGAGAGAGTAATTTAACAGTTGGAGTGCTTAGCTACATTGTGAAAAATCTACATTCATCTACCTCTTCCCTTAGAAAGTTAAAGCCTGTGTCATCCTCTTTTTTTTTTCCTGTTGATGCCATGATGATTTTTTGCCTTTTATATACCCTTTTATATAGCTTTTATGTATCCTCAGTGCTTTTAGCATGCATACTTGTAATTCCTTGTCTGATAACTTAGCATAGACTTAATATTCTGTTAAGCCAGGAGACCAAACATCCTGGAGGCCTCACCGCTGGAGGCCAGAAAACCCTACACTATCCTGAGAAACCAAGGTCTTCCCTAGAGCACATCCTGTAAACTAAGATAGGCCCATCCAGGGGGGAATTCCTCGGGATGGGGGGTTCATTCAAGTCTCTCATTGAGGAGTCTTTGCTAGATATGCTAATTTACAAGGCCTGTAAATTGTGTATATAATCTATCGTGTGTGTGTGTGTGTGTGTGTGTGTGTGTGTGTGTGTGTGTGTGTGTGTGTGTTTATTTCGATGTGCATTCCACCCGGATGAAGTGGTGCACCTTTAAAGATCCTTAAACAAATACCGAGGTAAAAACCCCTTTTCTCTTAACCATGTTTGGCTCTTAATTTTAAGACCAGGGAAAGGCAACACTGGCATATACTGTGACTGCCGTAGGCCCTCCTTTGTCAGTGCCATGAAGGTTTCCAGTTAAATTTTCCTTTGGAGGTAGAGGATTTGGGTTCAAAACCTTGCTTAAAGGAAATCAATATTAAATATTGAAAAAGCTGCTGGAACAGGAACTGGACACCTACTGGTCCCCTCTTACATGAAGGGCATTAATCACCACATCAGAGTCATACCTCTGGATAGGTTTCTGTCTTGCTCAGTGAATATTCAATTATTCTATGAAAAGTGGAATTGCAAGTAGTCAACTTGGAATACTGCTTTGAGCTTCATTTGCCAGTAAGCACCTAAAAGTGCTGCAAAACCTATTTTTAGCTCATTTCTGGAAATAATCAATAGCTTTTATCACTAGGGACTGAACAATCACCATGATATCCCCATCACATAAATCTACAGTCTTATAAAGAGAGGTAAGCTACTATCTTGAAGATTGATTAATTTGTCCCATGGTTCATATTTATTTAAAACCTAGGCAAAATATTTTGTTTTTCTAGTAAAAACTTTGCAATGCCATTTAATTTATATCTGCCACATCTCTGCTGGAATCATCATTGATATTTGAGAGATGAAAAAATTTAGGTCTAGATATAACACTCCCCTTTGAAATTTACATGCATTAGTCTTACGGTGCCCAGTTACCATGGTAATGAATATAGTACAAATACATGTGTGCACATGTGTCTCAGAGAGAGAGACAGAATTGAGTGATTTGAATCTCTTGTGGAGGTAGTACCATAGTTACCATTCACTATTCTCCAAGTTTTGTCCATTTTTCTAATAATGCAAAAAACTTTCCCTTTGTTTGTAAGTGCAGCAGTCACAGCAAGCTCCTGCCACACAGCACGATGCCACGTCTGGAATACTTCACCCTAACCCACTGAAGTTCAGCAGCTCAAGTCCATGACCTTGAACTTCCACCAGGGATTTCTGAAATACTGGAGTGATGTGCTGGCAGTGTACTGCCTTGCTTATCAAATGCAACATTACATGGATTTTCACCTCAAGACACAAGGAGTCATGTAATCGAGACTGGAGAACACAGATGTGTAAATTTATCACGAAGTCCATTTCCCTCAGGATGACACATTGCATTTTGGTTCCCTGTAAACAGAAGCATGCATTTAGAAAAGCTTTTGACAGCTATTTGCTGTGTTAAGGAGTAGGGCATCCTGGGAAGTTCTTCCCCACCACCATGAATTTAATGTGACCAAAATATTTTTGATTTTACCACTCTATACTGACAACATGAGTTTGTTCTATTTTACTACATGTAGTAAAACAGCACATACAAATAGGCACAAAAAAAATATCAAAAAACATCACAACAAAAAATGGCATGATTTTATTTGGGATTTTTTTCATCAAAATCAGTTTTGAAAATTGGTGTTTAAGCAGCTAGTAAGGAACTCAGAGGGACAGAGGACTATTTACTGACACAGTTTAAACTAGATCTATCTAGGAATGATTTTTTTCAGATTGAAAAAAAAGGAAGTAAATCTTCAAAAACAATTAAAGACAGTCCAAGAAACTGTACATCAGCAAATTTAACAAGGGTTGTGGGGAAAATTAAACTACCATAAGGAAGTGTGAAAGAACAGCTTGAAAATCAGTTTGATTAAGGATAACCAGCATAGATTCAGTCAGGGGAGGTCATGCTTAACTAACCTGATGGAGTTCTTTGAAGATATTACTGCCACTGTAGATAAGGGAAATTCAATAGATGTAGTCTACTTGTAAGATTTGACAAGGCACCACATCTGAGATTAATGGCTAAGAGAAATCATCATGAAAGAAAAGAAACTGTGGGATGGAAAACCGGCTTAACTAGGCCACAAAGGGAGAATCTGGACAGTTCCTGAGGAGTCAGTGTTGGACCTTCTGTTATTCATGATTATGTATGTCTGAATATAAGTGTGGGGGGAGAATTTGTAGCTTATGTGGAATCCTAAAGCATAGCAAGAAGTGCAGAGCAATCTGCCCATGTTCAAAAGGTGCTATATCATCTATATAATTTGTTTAGCAAAAACCCCCCAGAATTTTCCTAGGAAAATGCAGAATAATTAATATAGAAACAAAAAACCATAGTACCAAATACTCACTAAATAAAATAGTCATCCAATATACTAAGCAAAAGAAAGAAAATTGGGAATTATTAAGGAAGTAAACTGAAGTCATCAGCCCAGAGGAAAGCATTTTAAAACATCAAGATGCAAAGATGTTTTAGAACACAGAAAACATTTTCATGTTGGGATGAATTGTAGGGAAACAGAGGATATAAGGCCTCAGTAACTGAAGAATGTTACAGAACCTCAGGGTTTTTTACTGTAAAGCAGGAAAATATATGATGTTTACATTTCAGTAGGATCCAGGCATTCTAGTCAAAATTAAGGTACTATTGTCTTAGGCATACTAATGGGAGAGAGAACCTTCCTCTGCCAAGGAGCTTATAGTAAAAAAGCTTAACTATACAGACAAGAGGAAAAAAGACACAAAGAACCCAATAATTTATCCAAAGAAGGTATGTGTCTGAATTTTGATCTAGGGTCTGTATTTTGAGCCCCAAGTCAATATTTTATATAATGAGCTACATTGTTCTTTTTAGGTATAAGGGTTTTACTTAATATGAGGTAGAAAACCTAGGTGATTGCCATTTTTTTACATATATATAAGCTTAGAAATAGAAAATTCTTATTCTGCATTTATTCAGGGCTTAACCTTAGTCACTGATTTCACATACCCCTACTTTAATAAAGATTAGATTAAATTCTTAAGGAATCTTTATATTCCTTCCTAACTATCTGAGTTTCAGAGCAAAAAGTACATACTCATTTTTGAGGGAGAATAATTAAATAATATATATATAAATAAGTTCAGTAGACATTTGGTTTTGTGAGAAAAAATCAGGACAAATTTTTAACAAAATTTGACTGAAATGGTTATTTTTTTATTAAAATAATCTTCATTTATTATTATTTTCTTATGCTCTGAGGTCTTCTAGGAAATAAAATTGTTCTCAGAAGATCAGTGTTTCCCCCTAGTTATTGAAAGTTTCTTTGCCATATGACTCAGAGCTTTTAAGTTCATCTATTTAATCTTTTCTTTCATTCATGCTTTCACTCTTACAGCCAGGGCTGTAACCAAAAAGAGACTTTGCTGCTACAGCACTAGGAGCCCCAACTTCCAAACATCTGGCCACAAAAGCTGAAACTACAAGTCTGTGTTAAGCTTTATTCCTTGTTGGGGGAAAACCTAGGCATCTTGGAATAAAATCATAAATAGGCATTAGGCAGGGTGTTTGTAGCAGTAGATACAATATCCTCTATCCCTTTCTCCTCTAGAAGAATTTCACTCAGCCCTGTGTGAAGGAGATCCTTCTTTACCACTAGATCTACTACTACCACATCTTCCTAGCTACCCTCTTGTCTTCCTAAACCATAAGACAAGCAATCATCATTTGAGTTTTAAGGTATGATAAGGCAGAGGGTCTTGCCTGTTTTTCATGCTGTTCAGTGCAAGGCACTTAGAGATCCAGCACCTTCATTGCTTCAGTACCTGCATCTCTCAGGACAGAGGCAACAGACCAGAAAGTGCCTGCATCAGGTAACACTTCTTACTAGCCAAAATAGAGACAGACAACAGCAGCATCTCCATACAATATACATTCAGTGACTATGCCTATACACCAAATTGCATGAAATCTCAGTCCAGGGTTGACTGCTCTGATAGCACATAAGGTCCTGTCTGGTGGTGACTGTAGATCCTGCTCCTAAACCTTTATCTTACCCTTTATATATTTTAGGCTCATGTAAATTACTACTGATTTTCTGGTCTAAGCAAGTTTTACTCGGTGTGAATTTTGCAATGAGAATGTGAGTCAAGGAAGGTATTTATGGCCTTAGTTCAGTAATGGTTCTGAACTGACTCACCTATTGTAGCAGTTTGAGCCACTATTAAGGAATTCAATGTGCATAGGGAAAGGTGCAGTCAGAAAGCAAGGAACTCACAGGAACTTGGGTCAAGGACATTTTCTGTGTCTGTCTCATCTCATGTCAGTCCTGAGCATAAACGCAGGTAGGAACAGGGGACATACATCTCTTTTTGGGCTTGTTTCACTTAGATGAAAACAGTTCAAAACGTTGCAGTTGATTTGGGAGAGAATAACAGTATCCTACTGATCTGGTGGGGTTCCATGGAAAGTTTGGGACTCTAAGCATCTTATACAGACTTTTTACACTTGATACATGGAAGTTATTGGAAAAAGCTCAAGCCTCATATTGTTTAGGTGCTGAAAGGTTGAGGCAGAAATTGTTTCAAGGTATAGACTTGGGGACTTGTTCCATTTAAGCCCTCACCTTGTTTTCAGCACAAGGTGCTGCCTTGCTGGTTCAGGAGTGGGGGGCAGTACCCCCAAAGCCCATGAAGCGGGCAGAGGCAGCAGTGCCAGCCACAGCCACAGCACACCCTGAGCCCAGCGGGAAGGCTGGTGCAGGGCTGGCAGGCAGGGATGCCAGTGGGGCACCAGCAGCTAGGGAGGCTCCTTTCCTCCCTGCCTGCTCTGACACGCAGAGTCCGAGGGTGCCTGCAGGTGTGACTGCTGTGAAAGGCAAGAACCTGATTTTTAAATAGTCAGCTTTGCTTTTGACTTTACTATAGATACAACTGGAGTTTTTGAAATTATCTTTCTCAGGCATAAAGAAGTGCATTTTAAATTTTCTGATTAGATAATGAGTAGTCCTTTTCTGAACCAAAAAGAAATCCAGGTTAACATCTTGCAGAACAGTTTATATGGAACACTGACAGTAAAAGCTGTTTCTTGAAAAGAAGAAAATGAGTACATTTACTTGATGCAGGGTGTTATAGCTGAGTCAAGAAGAGGCATAATATTTTCTGTTTACCATTTCTTTCTCTATGTATTTATTCTGTTAACATTGAAGTCAAGCAAAACATTTTTTTTTCTTTATAAATGTCTTGAGAATAACACCTGTGTTAGGCAGCTTATTAAATATTTGCTGCTCAAAACACACAGGTTTAGAGATCTGCCTTAGATATTTATATAAAAACAGGCAAATGACTTTCAGGTCATGCTTACCAACCATATTGAATTAAAAAAGAAAGTTGATAAATTGTTTTCTGTGGCAAGACAGCACAAAGGTAAAATCAGATTTCAAGTGAAGAGATCTGTTGTTTATGTGACAGCTTTCCTGGCTTTTCCCGGTTAATATTCTTAAAGAAATGAGCAGCTGAAAAAGTTGTAAAACCCTAGTATCTTATTACTTCAGTTTACCTAGCAAGGTCCTTAAGTTTTTGTAACTCATAAAAGCAAAGGTATCACCATAGGTGTGTTTAGGGACCAGAAGGTAATAAAATCTCACAGTGCTTCTGCATGTCAGAATTTCCATAATTTCCAAAACATGATTGATCACCAAGAAAGATTTGGTGTGTGTTTTGTGTGGTCTATCCAGATGTGAATTTTTATTTTAGAAATCACTTAAATTATTTCTAAATTGTCTCAACTGATCCTATTGTTGAAAACAATCCCAACGGTTTCAGACATGCTGTATTCATATGATATGTGTATCTTTTCAGTTTGAGAACGAAAAAACCCACCCTAAAATTCTCGAAGTGGAGCCATTGATTGCTTTCAGAAAATACTACTATGACACTGTCTATGGATTTTATTAAGATAACAGAATTTCACTAGATATCTGATGACAGGCTGGGTCAGATACCAAACAGTCACAAAGTAGAAAGGTGAGATTCCAGAGGGAAAAGTATTCTTACCAACCTGTTATCTTTTCATATACATTTAAAAGTTAACTTACTGGATAAAAAAGCAAACCTTTTCACCTCTTCTCTACAGAGAACAGCAACAGTGTCCTGTGGAGCTTGATGGATAGTGAAGTAAATTTTTTAAACATAGGATTTAGTGGTTATAAAATGTTAACCCATCTGGGTGGCTCAGGCATCAAAATCTTATTTTCAAAGTGATTTGGACATTTAGAGCAAGTCCTGTTAAAGGATTCGAGTGCTACAATGAGTAGACTCAAAAGACTCTCCCCAGGCATCAGACTCCCTGTATTTGTGTAGGGAGCATTAGATGCCTGAGAACAGTCCCAAACAGCAGTAGACTGAATGGGCCACATCCAGCAGACAGCAATTAGAGAATATTTTGGTCTCTCAGAACATCAGAGAATCACAATCCATTTTTTTACAAGTCAACTACAGAAACTTCCCCTGAATCAGGATGCCTGAGTGTTTTCTTTACAGAAAACCAGTCAAGGGCACTTTTTAGGGGATTGTTACCAGAAGAGGAGGGAGTAATAGCGTAATCTTTACACAAGGTGGATTAGTCACAGAATATTCCAAATGCAATTTCTTTTTGCCATAATAGATTTATATCTATATTTCTCATTCCCATAGAAGTTATTCTAACCATTAATCTCAGGCTCAGTTGTGTTGTGGTTTGTGCTTCCCATGAAAATATTTTCACCGTGCAGAAAAGAATTCAAGATACCTTGGCTCAGTGAGGTGCATCTAGAAATTTGAGAACTCATGTGAGGGTGTTTTTTATTTTAACAAACAATTATGGTTCTTAATAGATAAATAAATCTTGGCAGAAGAACTGAATCTTAGCTTTTCCCATTCCTAAATAAATGTCCAGGTTACTAGATTACAATTTCACATGTCATTCACTTTCCCAAGAGAAGACTGTCTATGTATGCCATACAGACTTAGTCAACTTCAAAAGGAGAGGCTGAGGACATGTGTTGTGTTTAGGATACCATAAAAATGAGGAGATATCCCTCTGCCAAAGGGCTAATGTCCTGGCTGGATAGTGCTTCAACACCAGCAACACCTACGTAAACTATGCCATAAAGGGAGAAATTACCTTTATTCTGTGTTCAGTCTGATCTGTTGAAATGCTCTAACAGCACTCATCAGATCATATCTTTCACTTAACATGGATGGAGATACATTTTCTATATTTGTGTGTTCTTTGAGATGGCCAGTATTAAAATGCTGTTGAGTTTTCCCCAAGGCAGACCAGTATACACTTGGGGTACTCTCATGAGGAAAACATGGTGCCTAGACGTGAGGTTCCAGCAGAGCAATCCTTTGCCCTCATACTAGTGATTAAGTCCCTTCGTGGAGTTAGTCTTTTGATATTCTAATGACTTTTACTCAGTTTTTCATAGAATTATGGAATGGTTTGAGTGGGAAGAGACCTTAAGGATCATTTAATTCCAGCTCCACTGCCGTGGGCAGGGAACCTTTCACTAGACCAGGTTGCTCAGAGCCCCATCCAAGCTGGTCTTTAACACTTCCAAAGGATGGGGCACCCACATCTTCTCTGAGCAACCTGTTCCACTGCTTCGTCACCCTCACAGTTTTTTAAAATTTTATTTCTTCTGATTCTGAGATTTGCTAAGTAGTGTTTATTTTACCAATCTGCATTGTTATTTATTCTATTTTTATACAACTTCAGCATAAGTAGCTAGCAAATCAAAATACTAATTTCTTACCACTGTTTCATTGCAAATTAATGGGTGTAATTGAAAATAATGAACTCAGTTGATGTCAGTGACTCAATATCATGTATTAACAATGGCCTGCTTGATATACATCAGGCCAAGTTAAATGTTTTTATGAGATCTACTTTTTCTGCTTATCTTAGTTTTGAGTATAAGTATTCTAGGAATGTAAATTACTCAACCTGTCTTTACATTTTTAATAGAAACTTTCTCGTTTGTAAATTAGGGTTGATATTATGATTTTGCAATGTGACTCATCATAGCACTCTAGGAAACTGCCCATAAGCTAATCTGAGGCAACTGAATACCTTAGTTTACCCCAAATATGAGTTCAAGTCATAGATCAATACAGATCAGCTTCTCTAAGACTCTCTGAGAGTACATACAGGATAGTGATAACTTGGCTGATGTGGGAGTGATTTTTAAACTTATCGTAACTTAATCAAGTGTTCGCTTCTCAGGTTGCACAATGATCAAGGCATTGTACTTATCCCCTTATCTTGTGCTAAGTGCCATCCATATTTAGTAACAGTATTATTAACAAGAGCAACGTATCATTATTGCACATGCAGTATCTTAGCTCTTTGTATTTGATTTCTTTGCTGAAGTTCTTTCAAGGCAGGGAGGCAGATTTCTGTGGGCACACTGCAAGAATGCACGGGACTTTCACGCAGCCTTGTGGAAGCCTGGCATGGGATGTCATGCTTCTACAGTGTGACCCACAGCAAAGGAAGAAAAAGCCTAAGCAAAAACGTAAAGTGGAAGCTTCTAAAGCACAATAAGCTATCCTATGATTTTAGCAGGAATATATTTGAAAATCCTTTCACAAATTCAAGCTCTTTTTTGTCTTCTTCACATTATGATTCTTAGCACCAGTTGCTACACTACCTTATACTGGAAAGACAGCTGTCACCACACTCATTCAGATTTTCTGGGGCCCAGCCTTTCTTCTATGAAGAAAGATAATTTTTGCTTCATTTCCAGTTTCCTCCCTCCAGCCAAAGAAACAATGGCCTTGAGGAGCATGGCTGTGGTCAGCACTGTGAACATCTCTGTGCTCATTGCTAATTACTGTATTTGTGATTGCTGATCATACTAGCCTTGCCAAGAAGTGACTTACAGTATACTGAGCACATTAATATCTAAAAGCTAACCCTCCAGCTGGTAGGGCCAGTAGAAATGGTAGAGAGAGTAACCTACCAAACACTGCTGTTAAGCACACTCTGCTACTATCTGATTGTCTTTTATGCTTTTCTTGTATTAACCCTTCAGTCACTTTGACAAGTACATTTGAACCAAGGGAGATGATTTTGACAGTTTTGCATAGAACAATAATGTAGAAAATCTAAGACTGCCAGAATGAAAAGCAGCACATAGTACTCATGCACTACTTTTATCCCATCTCTTAAAAGAAATCAGAAATGATCATGTCTCTTTTTGTTCATTATTCTAAGTACATTTCCAGGCAGCTGTTGATTTTTCTGCACTTATATGTAATACATGCAATAATTGTTATTATTTCTAACAATTGTTAAAAACAACTGTTGTTATTGTGAGAGAGTTTATGCTAGGTGGACTCTTTAGTTTAATATTCTTTTTAACAGCACTGATCATAAGGAATTCAGTATTCATTCTAATAGCACTGATGATAAAGAATTCATTTGCTATTCATATGGATGTCACAGGTGTTTCCATAGGACTTATACTAACTGCAATTTTAGGATCCTTCAATGAATACTTATACAAAGATTGGTTCTGATAGGATCTCCTACAACTTCCCAGCTAGCTGACTTAGCTTTGGCTATACGGAAGCAGAGATCAAAAGACGTGAGGGGTTGTACACCAAGCTCTTTAACAATAATAGGTTTCATTTGACATGACATTTTCTAGTACCCTAGATTCTAAAGCCTGTGTGTTTAGCAATTGATCAGCCATGGAACTTCATGGAGGTGAGATCCATTTTCAGACATAGTCTCCATGCTTCTGCAGAGACTCAAGAGTTAGAAATATTTTTGGCATCTCTTGCAATGACAGAATAGGATACTTACAAGAAAATGTGAGGCCAAATTGTGCAAAGGGAGAAAAAAAGTATATTTCTGACTAATAGTGATTCAGAATGTACTAAAATTGTGCAGATTAAACACATTTATGATCAGCCTATTAACAAAAAGATTCACAACTGCATTAATAAGTCATATTTCATTATTCTAACATAAAAGATACCTGGTATGAGGCATAAATATGTGTAATAAAGCCTTCTGCTTATGTATTATGAACAGCAGTTCTTTTAATATTAAAAGTGAATCCATATGGGTTATTTGACATGTAAAATATTAACTTTTATAGCAAGAATGCAAATGAGAGTCTCAGCACTAATTATAGCTGCAGATCCCACTCAGGAATGAGGCTCTGTGTGACTAATGATTTCAGCAAAATGAAGAAATGGCCTGCTTCTCTCAAGAGGCAGCATATCTTAGCTCCCTCTCCTCCCTCTGGAACCCTTCAAAATTCTCAGCATGTCTCATTACAGTACCTAATGTGTATGCTGCTTCCAGGAACTGGCTCCTACAGACAGGTCACCAGCTTTGTGTTTTTATAGCTAGTTTTATATAATTGTCTCTAGAGAGGAGAAAAAGTTATTTCATATTTATCCAGACCAATGTAATTTCACAAGATAGTCTATGAATTGTTATTTTGATTGGCTGTTCCAAATATCTCATTTCTATTTCTTCCATTAATGAGACAAAAATATTGAGTTTTGATATGGGATGGTCTGATTGCTCTGCCATGAATTTTTCACAATATTTTTCCTCTGTCAGCTTTTTTGCACAAAAGAATAGGATGTTCTTCAAAAAAAAAAAAAATCCTGCAAAATCTAGCTTTTGTCATTATTCTTTGCTTTCCACGTGCAATCCTCTGGTAAACATGTATCTGTTTGAGATGACTGCAATGACTCTTACCCAAGCTTGCCATTGTTATTCCTGAAATGGCCAGAGGGGCCACTGGAAAGTAAAAAGAAACTGCTAATTCTTGTCAAAAAAGGTTTTTTTTTTTATGATAGGTTCCTGTGAGAAAACTGTTCTTACCTGAGCTGCTTACTGCTTTTCTGTATGCAAAAGTGTGAGACTGTACATAGCTGGAGTAACCTCTAATGTGTTCATATTTTTCTAGTTTTATTATCCTTTATTAAAGCTTAGATAAAGCATGCCTAGGAAATATGCTGTTAGAAATATGATGACAAAACAATTATTGAATAGTATCATAGGTGGTTTAGACTATCATATAATTATCTTTTAATAATAATAACACACACATGCAATTACACTGGAAAATTATTAATATTGTCACTTATTGCCAATCTGTAGCGGAAAGGAGGTAGTTTTACTAAAATTTAACGAAGGGAATTTTAACCCAAGTTTCTTTGATCTAGTAATAAATTCTCTTTTTTTTCAATGCTGCTAGCCAATGTCTCTAAAGTTAAGCAATGTCTTATGCAAACGTCTAGGATAGCAAGATTGCAGATGTTCATAAAAGGGCATAACTGTGGATATAATGAAAATTTCAAAGGATGTTGAATTTGTCATACTGCTGCTTAATGAGATATAAGTGAGGAAGTGACAGTATTTCTGAGGTACCCACATTATTATAGAAGAGGAAAGTAAAAATACTGTCTTGATTCAGTTACTCTGGAAAAAATCAGTAATTCTTGAAATGTGAACCTCATTTCTAAGAAGTGCCTTGCTGTACATTATTGGAAACACTCTTGTGATGTGTAGAACCACGGGCATGAGGAGTTCTTTATGAGCAAATTACTAAATCAGCTTCCAGGCTGTCTTAATAAATCACTGCAAGGCTCGTTAGTGTAATTTTCTAGACTTCATCAAGGTGAATCTACTATAGCTGCACAAATACACGTGGCAATTTCACTACCAACAATGTTCTTGGCAAACAACTGAATTCTGATCGTGTGTATACAATTTGGCTAGATAATGATATTTTTTGCTTCTAATATAATTTTCCTAATTTACCCAATTTCTATTTTTCCTGTTGCATTGAGCAGCTTAAAAATTAAGACTAGGGAATGGATTGTTTCAGTGAAATGAAATTATATGCATCTAAAAGATTAGTTCATTTATGTGTGATTAAAGTCAGTGGATTATCTTTGTCTGTGTCATTGCTGCTGCTGCTGCTCTAAGGTGAGATATTCCAAACTCCACTAAGAGAGATGGTCAAGTTCTTGCTTTTCCTTTCACTGGCAGTGGGGTTAGGAACAGGTGAAAGGAATTTAACAAGGTTTTTTTCCCTTTCCCTCAAATAATTATGTTTTTATATATTGCTAAGCATATAGAAGGTCTGACAGTAATATTCAGTATTCAATACTCATAATCAATAATTTCAACCTATTCAAAATAATATTCAAAAATATTAAATGCTTGTATAATACATGATGATATAAAAAGCAGAAAAATAGTCAAGTGAATTGGGGGGTTTAAGCTCTGTGCAGCCTTTCCATTATGTAAAATGTGCCACTGTTTATCAGCTGAAAGTTGATGTGGGCTCTAAGGGCAAGATTTTCAGAGGTTTTGAATGCTATTGTCTTGAGTCATATCGTGTTAAACTCTCAGAAACATCCCAAATGCTTAAGCATTGCTCAGGACTTTCTGGCAGGTAAAGATCCTCAAAGGGCCTCAAACTGTACATCCAAAGTACCTCCAAAAGTAAGACATTTAAAATCACAAATCTTTGAGTTAGTTTTCTGGAAAGTATTCAAGGCCTTTAAACTAGGGGCCTAGAGTCAGATCAAATATTTTCTTTTAAAAAGGTCTCAGATAGTGATGTAAATCGATTCAAATGTAATTAGTACTGATTCAAAGTGTATATTGATTTGTGCCATACTGGTGTAGGTGGAGAGGTACATAAAGGAAGTAAATTCTTAATCACTGTTTGAGATTGGTTTGTTCAATTGCTTGGAGACATCCACATCTCCGGGCTGAGTTTGTTATTTAATATCAAGTGGCAAGTCAGCACATACGATTGTGTTGTCAATATGAGTTAAATTCCTAGGGACTAGGATCTGCAAACTGATTTTGAGTACATAGATCAAATCTCGTGTAAATGTCTTATGTCTGAAAGGCTGTGCAAGATAAGCAAGCTTGTCATTTAAATATGAACACCACATACTTTATTTATGCTAATGACAATATTACTGTATGAATTGCAAAATTCATTATCATATTCAATCATTATTAATTTGATATTTAGGGCTTGAATGCTAAGAATGTCAAGGTTGGAGATATCTGACATTGTTTCAGTAGTGAAAATGCGTTTTTTTCCTCAGAATGGAGCAAGCAAGTACACTAAACTTTGATGCCACTAAACCCTACAATATTCTCTAGGCTATAAATAGTTAAGGCATATGCTTCATTCTGTAGGCATCATCTGCTCAATTCTAGTGGGTCAAGTAATTTAGAAACATAACCCTGAGAAATTTAACTCAGAGATCAGTGGGAGACTTCTTTTGTTTTATAAACAGCCACATCAGTTACTTTATGATAAAACCTGGCACTGCCAGAAAACCTGTTTATTTGCCTCTAACTAGAAAGCATACAAATTCACACAGGCAGTGTTAAATAGAAGCATACACAGCAGAACAGTATAAGCAGATAGACAGCAACACCACTGATGTTTCTGTAAAACTTTTGCTTTTGCCTCAAATCACTTCCTCTTATTCCACTCTCTACTAGTAGTAGTGTTGTTGGCTGTAGTAGATCTATACACTGAAATCATAAACTATCATGCAGTATACCCCCTTCTCTTTGTCGTTCTTTTTCGTTTTTAAGCATCTTTCAGAATCAAACACATGAATCCTTAGTAATCAAAAATTAGTGATTCTTGGAGATTGCTCCTTTCTACACCTGCAGGCCTCAAAAACGATGTCATTCACTTAGATCTTGCCTTTTACCACTTGCTTTTGATAGTGAGTCTACTTTTCAACAGCATTTGAGTGTTACACTAAGGATCTGAGTATTGGTACTTCAGCTTTACTTCTGATCTTTCTCTTACTTCCAGCAGCTACAAATTCACAGGAGGGTAGCAAATATGCCTTCTTGTTTGTGGGTGGTATCAGCATGCCTATGTATTTCTGATGGGGTATTGTCAGAATGCCAGATCTTTGCCCAGCTGTGGGTTGAATTGGCAATTTCTTAGGAGCCTGTGCGATATGAATAAAATGAAGTATATTACAGCTGTCCTCATCTTAATACAGAGGAATAATCAGCAAAACTTGCAGCAAGTCCCAGCATGCGATATCTCTGATCAAGATTGAGTATCACATGCTGAGATATGAGATAGGCTGCAACTTCTTATTAGTAACAAGCTTAGCTTCAACCTGAATCAAGGACTATCTGATCTTGCATTTACAGAAAGCAGAACAGGTAGTCAGGAGACTAGGATACCATTTTCATACAGCCACAGACTTCTTGTCTGTGAAATCCTGTTGGTCAGCAGGTTTAGATTTACAACAATGAGATTTACATCTTAGATTTTGGAAGACCTATTTGAGATTTTGCTGTCCTCACTTCTAGAGGCACAGGGCACCATTTCAGCAATAAAATGCCAAAGTTTAAAAACAAGGCTTAGCTGTCTCAGAGCAGACATCTGTGAATGGAAGCAGCAAAGCAGTGTCCATTTAAAGCAAAGATGTTAGTTTTATTCATCAGCTTTCTCCTCTATCAAAAAAAANAAAATACATACCTCAGCAATGTTGACAAGTGTGTCTCTTTTTTTCGTACCAAAAGACCTAGAATCACAGAAAGAAAAAACCACAGGAAATATAAAGTGACTGACTATGACTTTGACAGACAAGTAACTGTTTAGAAAGTTCAGTCGCAAAACAGGAAACAATTGAAAACAATCTGAAGGCACGTTAATAAATTTTGCCGTGTGAGAAATGCAGGTAATGTATCTATAAATAAACAAAGCTTTAATTTGTCTGCGTAGATGTATTTTCCCTCAAAGACAACCGATTTTCTGACACTTCAACAGACGGAAAGGGTTTGACTGGCAACAGACATTCAGAGTCCTCTAACGAAAACAGGATTTTGCTGTTTATTATGTTTCCTAGAAATGATGTTCAGAACAATGCAATCTGAAAGTATGTTGAAGTGACTCTTCCACAGCTGTCTTAGCTGATAGCATAGGACAGATGCTGCAACACAGGCCAGCATACACGTTTACTTCTGTCAGAATTTTATTAGCTGAGTGCTTTGAAAAGCAGCAGTGATACCTTGTGAAATAGGTAAACAAAATGGGACAGGCTTTCTACCCCTGGCTAGGTGCCACCTTTGAGCTGCTGTGGCAGGGAGTAAGAAGGAAGGAGAAGGGAGAAATCTTCTTAGTCAGATCTTTCTTGAGCACCTGCTTCTATTGAGTTTCATGCTGGGTAAGCTAATTGCCATGCCTAGCATTGCCTATCAACTTCCCTCAGGTGCTTGTGCAAAGAAAGGGGCAGGCCAACTTCCAGTTTTTCAGTGTCAAAATCATTCTGAAAAACTGAGTCATCAGCTACTTGCTTTGTTAACACACTGTTGTGTAGCAGTTAAAGTGAAATGTTTACTGGAATACCTACTGCAAGTAGCTAAAACAAAAGCATTTGCTGCCAAGCTGATAAAGTTGTTAGACAAATAAGTTGTTAGGTGTCTGAAAGACACGATACATCATGAATAGGGATATTTAAAACTAGGCTATATCCAATTACTTTTTAATTTTTATTTGCATTTTAATGAAGATTGAGCTAAATGAGATAAATGGCAGAGAAATTTCTGTATCAAAAATATCCCTGAATTTTCTGTGTCAAGGATTAGATTTTCAGTGGTTCGGGGTACCTGAAGTAAGATAAGTCCCTGAAAAAGTTTTAAAAAATGCATTAGACATTTATCTACCTTAAGTCATCCCTTTGAATCTAGAAGGAATTTGACAAATCCTAGTCTGCTTGCATCCTCCTGAGTCTAAATGCCTTCAGGAAATTATCTAGTGGGATTTCTAGAAGTACTGAATGTAGGCAACTAAATTCAGAATTTATGGGAAATATGATCAGGCTTTAACAGTTCCAGGAAACAGAATATGAATATTGTCAATATTTTGTAACATCGCTGCTGCATGAGAAAAGACTGATTTGTTTTTCTTTTTTCAAAATGGCAATAATTCTAAACACCTTTATTCTTGCTGGATTTCTTAGCACAACAGGTCTGTGTGAAAAACTTTACATTTTTGAAATGGCTCAAAAGAAAGCTCTACAAGCTCTGTAAAGAACTTTATTAAGACGTATCATTTTGATTACAGCATGATTAATTTGTCTTTTTATGTGGCATGCAGTGAACAGATGAATGTACTATATGGCCTAGAACACTGCTGAAGGAATGGGATCATAGATACACCACTAAACATTAACATATGTCTACGTACATTATGTTCATGTTCAGTTGGACTCAGGCCCCTCGTAGTTCTGGGAACATGCTTTTGTTGCATCTTCTCTTTCCTGTTATGGTATCCTAACAACATGCTCATTGTACATTAATAATCCTTAAAAAGCTCATTGTACCTTAATCCTCCTTAAAACTATGACATTTTCTACTACAGGCTGCTTCTTTATATGGTCAAGCTGTAATGAATTGTACCAAAAAAATTTGTACCAAATTTTCCATTCAGTTGATTTGATAAAACTTACACACTGTTTAAAAGTCATTTGAGTACTGAGCATATCACAGCCAAGTAATTCCATTCAGTGTCAGCTTCTCAGGTATTAAACATCTTTAGAGGGAGATGGACTACAATAAGCCAGATTTCACTGGGAAAAGATAAAAAACCCCACATTTTCAGACATTCTGTATCCACTACCTACAATTAGCAAGAGAAAATTGTTTTTTGCACAGTAATTAAAAAGTTTAATACAGATCTATACTGAAAAATCTGAGTATTTCCAGTACTGCTTCTGCTCTCACATTGCAGATGTTAATTTAATTCCCATTACTGTAGTAGCATTAGGCATTTCCCTGGCACAGCTGTTGGCTGTCCTCTTCTCCAAGCACAGGGCATTTGCTTATTGTTAAAAAGCAAAACAAAACAAAGAATGTTCTACACCAGCTCTTATAACATGAAATCATAGAATCATTAAGATTGGAAAAGACCTCTAAGATCATTGAGTCCAATGATTAACCCAGCATCACTGTGTTCACTGCTAAACCATATTTCCAAGTGCCACATCCGCATGCCTTTTTAACACTTCCAAGGATTGTGACTCAGCCACTTCCTTGGATAGCCTCTTACAATACCTGAACACCATTTCAGTAAAGAAATTCCTCCTAGTATCAAATCTAAACCTCCTCTGGTGCAACTTGAGTCCATTTCCTCTCCTGTCACCTGTCACTTGGGAGCAGAGACCAACCTCCACATGGCTACTATCTCCTTTCAGGCAGTCGAAGTGAGAAATGATGTCTCCCCTGAGCCTCCTCTTCTCCAGGTTAACACCCCCAGCTCCCTCACTGCCCCTCACAGACCCTTGTGCTCCAGACCCTTGCCCATCTCCGTTGCCCTTCTCTGGACACCCTCCAGCCCCTCAATATCTTTCTTGTAGTGAGGGGCCCAGAACTGGACACAGCACTCGAGGTGTGGCCTCACCAGTGCTGAGTACAGGGGGACAATCACTGCCCTGGTCCTGCTGGCCACACTGTTACTGATACAGGCCAGGATGGCACCGGCCTTCTTGGCCACCTGGGCTCACTGCTGGCTCATGATCAGCTGCTGTTGACCAACACCCCCAAGTCCTTTTACCCTGGGCAGCTTTCCAGCCACTCTGCCCCCAGACTGTGGTGGTACATGGGATTGTTTTGACCCAAGTGAAAAATAGCTAATCCATTGGAATATAAACTAAAAGGTGGGAGCTGATGCTCTACATAAATTCTTAATGTAAATATAACTTAAGACATTAAACCTCATAGTGATTTAGCAAAAAAGATTTGACAAAGGATCTGTCTCCATAATCAAAAGTAGTTAATTGAAGTGCTTGAATAAATGCTACTTAAATCTTACCATGCTTAGAAATTCTGAAACATTAAGATTATCCTGTATGCAAATCTAACCTGTAGTTATGCAAACTTATAGTCTCCTAATCGAAATAAACCACAAGTGGCATTTATCTAATTAGAACTTCTAGAGTGACTCACCTGTAGAGCAGAATATTCATATTTTTCATAAAGGTGGAAGGATTACAAATATAAATTAATTATCCTCTTCTTTCTGTTCAGCATAGCAGGCATTCAGTCAGTGAGACACAATAACATACTTCCTGTAATTCTTCAATCTAGATCCGATACTTACTGACTTCCTAAAACATAACTGGGTCTGCTTAGTGAATGACAAAATTAACTTCCAAACAAATCTTCCCAAAGCAGCAGTTTTAAAAAATGAATATTCTCAGGATGCAGTTTAACAGAGTTAGAAAACATATTGTTGTATTAATAGGACAATATTAAATGTAAATGGCCAGTTGTTTTGTAATAAATGGGTTTGTTGCATTAAAAAAATTACTTCTCTTATGCTCCTAAGTTGATTAGAACATAGGGTGTGCCTGTATTTGGCTTCTAATTCTGTTCAATTTTTATTGATTAATTATACAAGTGAAGTGTTATTATTTTGTTTCCTTTTGTTTGGATGTTTTGAGAATGACTTGGTTTTGTTTATTCCAGCTCTTGCCTTGCATAGCATTGACAGTGTGCTTTGCCTGTCAGCGAGTCTCCTCATTCTGTATTTACAGAGGTCATGCATTATGGCTGCAAAGGTGAAATCTCTCCTTTTGCTGATGGTATTGACTTACATTTTAGAGCAGTTTACCTTTTAGTGACACAGCACTTATTTAGCATATCTTACAAAAAACCCACAGCCCAATGAAACGGCTGAGAAAGAGGGACAATGTCTTACACATACATTAGGCACATTTGTCAGCCATTTACGTGAATCTCTGCATTATCTTAAACCTAAGTGTTTATGCACGAATTTCTAAACCAGCTTATAAAACCTGGTGCTGGTATTTTTGGATTTCAGGCTTAATATTGGAGCAAGTTCTCACTGGAGCAATGCTGTTCTGGCTCAGCTGAGCTCCTCACATCACTCCGGAAAGCAATATCCAGTTGTTCAGCCTCCTAGGAGACAACTAAGTAGATGGCTTAATAAACTTGATCTAATCAAAACAAAAGGTTCTAAGTCAGCCAAATGTAAAAGTACCCATCAGAAGCCAGGAGAGAAAATTACAGTTGCTGAATGGAGAACTGACAGCCAGTTACATTGTCTCTGGTTCCATTTTTTTTATATCCCTTTACTAAGAGTAGGTGCAGACAGAACAGGGATTGCTCTTTTCTTTGTGGAGCTACTTGAGCAAAATCAGGGAAAGAAACTTCTAGGGTTGAAGAGGTGCAAGGAAGACTTCTTGGAGTTGGGAGGCTGAAGCTCCAAGGAAACATGAGAAACTGGGGTGAGGGGCAGAGAGCAAATACCAGGTCACCAAGATGATGAAAGAAATCTGCAACCATAGAGAAGCCACATGCAAGTCAGATGCAATTTGGAAGGTCGGTGATTTGAGTAAAACAAACGCTGGGTGCCAGGACAAGTCTGCAAAGGAGCAGAGCAGGGCAGTGGTTTATAAATTCTCTTTATTATGCTTCGAGTTTCCTCTGCCTACAAAATTTGGGAAACTAGTTTATGTAATTTTATAGCCTTTTTTTTTTTTTTTTTTTATTTTAAAACCCTTTTGTTTTCCTTTGGGGGNAAGCCTTTTGATCTCCTTCGGGGAGTTTACTGAAGGGAAAGGTCTAGTAAGATCCACCTTAAAGCTTTCATTAACCCTGGATCCCATTACACAGACAGTCAACAGAAAAGCAGTGCCTGAAATCTAGTGCAAAGAGAAACCAACTACCAGTACACAAGTGACAACAGCTAAAGCATTGATTTGTTCAGGAGTAATGAATTGGAATAGAAAAATAATTTTCCCTCGTGGTATTGAAAAGGAATAGTACTGGAATAATAATTTATTTTGAATATTCATTAAAAATGGTATAAAATTGGTAGCATGTAATAGAAAATAGCAATAAAACTTTTCTGGAGAAAATGTCCATGTGGCAGACTCAATGACCTTTGCCCATGTGTTATCATAAAGAATTAGTGATGTCTTCCATGGCATCCCATGGAAGTTAAATGGCTCCTTCATCTCAAAGAGAAAGGTTTAATGAGAACCACTGACAGAAATCTGAAGCTGAGGAAAAAAAATTAGGACTAAATTTTTAAGTCTATGGTGATTAATCATGGGAAAAAAAAAAATTCCTGGAGAATTATTTGAGTCCCTGTCTCCTATATTTCAGATCAAAAATAGAGTCTGAAAAATAAGATTTAGGAAACTCAAGATGTTAAATAACAGCTGAACTCATGCTATTTCATTTATTAAGGGAAAAACAAAAAAGAGTACAATGAAGTAGAGTATAATAGTGATACATAGCAGTACAAACTACAGGATCTCACAGTCCAGACTGCTTCCAAAATCTGTAATCTTTAGGAGTACAATTACTATAAAACATGAAATATTACCCTTGCTACCCAGGAGACTTTGTAAATATTCAAGGTCAAGAGTATACAAAACCACCTTTGCATGTTAACTTATTTTTACAGGCGTACCTTCAGTATCTTCACATGAAAGAAAGAAACTTTGTATCATTTTTGGTACACGTTTTCCTATGTACAGGCTACAGGCAAAGCAGGAAATGAAAAGGTCTTAACTGCAGCATTAGCCAGGGTAATGATCCCTCCCATCGTCTCCTCTAGTGAAGAACAAAAATCATATTATACACAAATACATTATGAAATAAATTGTACTAATCTTTGTGAGGATTGGCATCCATATATGTTGCTCCTGTATGTTTTGTTATCAGAGGATGGACATTTTCATATTCTTCCCAGGAATATCCACAGAGCAGTGAGACTTGTGGTGCTGTATTTTTCATACCCAAATTATTCTTAACAAATAGATTGCTGTATTAGCACTTACATGGAACAAGTATGTAAGCAAAACTGCTGAATCAATACTACAGGTAGAGGACATTAGTGGTTTTATTTTGTCTTTCCTTTTACTTGTGATTAACAAGAATTTAAATATTCCTTTCTTTCACTTCTCATTTAACTCTGTATGGGATAGGTCAGCACAGGATCTTAAAATGAGAGAATTTCAAGAACTCTTGGAAGTAGAATACATCACGAAGCTTATAGATAGATTAATGCAAGTAGCTGGAATTTGAAATCTCTACTTGAGAATATCCCAGATATTTTAGAGAAATGAATGTAAAACCTCTGATTTACTTTGAAGTTTCACTAGCAAAGTTACATTTCCAAGTCTTTATGTATTTATTTTAGTTCAGATTTGAAAAAAGTACAATGCTATTCTTAACATTTTTCTGTGCTTAGCATGATTTCTCAGAAAATTTTCTCACTTTTTTCACACCAGTGTACTTAGAAAAGTAATGAAATATGCCAAATTGGTTAATACGGTGATGTTGCTCTCTGAATAAAGTAGTTAAACATATATTCTAGAATCGTTTATCATTTAACAACTTGCATGACACTGGGTAAAGATACCGAAAAAATCTTTTCTCCTAGACTGAATGGTCTCATCTCACAAGCTCTCCAAACACAAACTTCAAAGATAGAATGAAAATGTTCTGTGAGGAATGATGACATCAGTTCATAAAATTAAAAAAAACTCATGCTGCAAATCTTAGTCATGCAGTGTCTCAGAGCATTCCATTAGTGGGTAAAAGTAATTTTTGAAGGAAATACAAGCTCAGGACTTCTGTTTACACAGTAAGACTGGGCAATGGGACATGGATAACTGTTAAGCTTTCTGTTTTTCAAAGCAGAGGTATCAAAAGAGAAGAGTCTGAATGTGAAGATATGAAAATGAGCATCTGTTGTTATGAGAAATGTCAGACACAGAAGTTTTAAATATCTGATTTACCTAGATTTTTCTCCTTTCCTCTTTAAGGAAAAAAAAAAAAAAAAGGAGATAATAGTTATCGCCTGAGCTAGTAGTTCTAAGATTTCAAATTTTATAGACTGTCTGCCTTCAGGGCTTGAGGAGTCTTTGTGTTAAGAATCCACCTGATAATAATGTTTCACTGGGAATATAATAATTCTCTTTTGCTAGAGGCAACTGGCAAAGAAACTTCCTAAGTCAACTAAAAGTCTCTTTTTTATTAGCTGGAATTTACTTCTAGGTCTTCATCTTTTACTTTCTGCCTCTGCTTAGCTGCAGGAACAGAAAAAGGATATGTGCAGGAAAGCTCACAATGAAATATGCCAAGTCTTTTTCTCCACGTAGAGATTCTATTCTACTGAAAGATTCCTTTTGCATAGTTTTCAGTAAATATGAAAATCATAAGGATGGCAGAAGTTATGTGGCTTTTCAGCTCAACTAGGATAGAAAAATCATAGAATAATTTGATTTTGAAGGGATCTTTAGAGGTCATCTAGTCCAATCCCTTTGCAACGAGCAGGGACATCTCCAACTAGATCAGGTTTTTCAGAACCCCAATCTAATCTTGGATGTTTCCAGGGATGAAGCATCCACCACCTCTCTGGGTAACCTGTGTCAGTGCCTCCCCACTCTCATTGTAAAAAATTTCTTCCTTATACCTGGTCTAAATCCACCCTGACTTCTTTTATTTTCCCTTAAACTAAAGAAGGTAGTTTTAGATTAGCAGTGGAGCAGAGCAGAGAGAAGAGGAAACTTGTAGACAACACCTGTGTTAAAATTTGGATTTACTATTCAGTTAGAGCCAATTAGTAGCTGGTACATATCTTGGAATCCACATGAACTATGGCAATAAAGTAACAATACTCTAGATGTATATAATGACTATGACTCCTAAAGACTTGGATGTGTTTTAGTGGCCATTTTTTGAGGCATTCACCAAAGTGGGTTCTATTCCTGAAGGGAGCCTTTGGGTGCCATGGTAATAAGAATTCAATCTAAAACAAGGAAATGCATTTTTTTTTTCACTCTCATCCTCCTGTGGTCTTGGAGGGGAGAGCTGTTCTACTTGCAGCTCAGGCTGCTTTTAAGATAAAGTGTGATCAGGAAATATGCTAATCCAGCAGATCCATTTTGTGCTGCAGTGCTGTGTTCTCTTCAGAGCAGTCCTGTCAGCTGCCCTTGGTGAGCTGGTCACCAGTTTTAAGTGTGATACATCTCCCATCTCCTCCCTGAATCAGCAAGTCTCCCAGGCTTGGTATCCAAATGCAGGTAGTAATTGGAACTATAAAGTCACGATTGTAAATCAGAGTGAAAATTTAATTCAGAGGTAAAATTAAGGTCCAAATTACACTAAATTGAGCTGTTTACTTCAGTTATATATTGGGAAAACAGTATCATCATCATTTTCCACAACTCTGTTCTGAAACTCTTTCAAACTGAGGAGGCGCAAAGAGTTGTCTCCCTTAAGTGAGGTCACCCAAGTCCCAGATACAGCTCCATCACTTCTCTTGCTCTCAGATGCTTTGAAGAACAAATAGCGTGTTTGGAACAAACTAGGCTGCCATCTGTAGGAAGTGTTTCCAGGCTCTTTTCCAGAAAGGGTGATGTTCTCTTCCACAGCCTCTTCCTTATGTTAGCCTGGGAGGTTCTGATTAAAGAAATGTATTTTGAATGGGAGATAAGGAACAACATTTGCCCTCATCTTCCCTACTGTTAACCTTTGTCATTTAACGATTATCAGCAGCTGAACTCCAGACGCTTTGCTTTTCCCCTTGCTACTTTTAGGATTGCGGGTTATAATTCATCTGAGTCTGTTGCTTTGTCAACTTTTAATCATTCTAATTACCTAATTATCTACTCTAATGAAATGATAAAGCCCTTAACAGTTCAGTCTTCCTTCTCCCTGTAGGAAATTCTGTCTTCTCCTCTGGGATGTTACCTTCTTTGTTTAAAAGACAGAGAAATTATTTGAGGGCTGGGCATAAATGCTAGTTTTGCCTGTTTAAACACTTTCCTTGATCATTGATTGCTTTTATAATTGTAGTTACTCTTTAGTCTTTGTTTACAGATCAATGATTTTGCTAAATTTCCTTAATAATAAATGGCACCAGGGAGAGGGAAATCAGGCATTGCATAAAATCTAGGAAGTCTGTCCAAATCAGAGAAAAAAATGCAGATTTTACCAACACCAAAGGTGACTGTTCATAGCAATGAACTTCAAATTCACACTGCATTTTTACTCAGTGAAGCATACTTTTTTCCTGCAAGATTACTTTAGCATGAGAAGTATGAGAATGAGGCATCAATCTATGAAATTACATTATGTGAGTTTCATTTACCTTGGGCTAAGGAAAGAAGTGAATTTGGATTTCTCCACTGTCAATAAATATTCCACATTTGTATCTGCTCTATGTTATAGCTCTTTTATATTTGTCCTTTAGCTGTGTCTCAAAAGAAAAGGAGTATTTTTGAAAAATTACTATAGGTGCTTGAGAATACATTCCAGAGAAGGTTTTACAGAAGAGATTCTGCATGGGCTGAGATGGCTGACTGCAGTGACGGGGAGGTATTGGATCTGCAGTCAGTTCCTGTTGTTTTGTTTCCTGTCTGGCTGCCTCAGGGGAGCTGCTGACTGAACAGGCTATATGGTGTATTTCCTGTCCAGTACACTGCCTAGTTTGAATCCCCTTTTGAATTGCCCAAGTGCCATGTCCTGTCTTCTTCCCTAATCAATGTTTTATCTGCATGTCCTTTCTCTCGTCCCCAACAGAAGAGGGTCCATGTGATAATGTTCTGCTGCAGAGTCAGTCCCTATAGCTATCTCAAGTGTTTTCCCAGTTCTCTTTTTGGAAGGCACATCGTTCCAGTTGAACACATGAAGTCAGAGAAAGTACCTAGCTTCTACATTAGCAAATCGCCAAAGAGATAAGCATTTACTTTCTGAAAGGAAGACTAGGAGCAGTAAGGGGCATGGGATTTAATTCAGTTTCTCCCTCACTTAAAAGTGTGTCAGTAGAAAATCATCCCCCCAAAGCAGTATTTGAACACAGAGAATAAAAGTGTAAGAGAATTCAGTGAGAAAGATCTGTGAGGAGGAGGTTAGACAAGGAAAAGAAGGAAACAAGAGGACAAAGCACTTAAAATGTGAGGAGGAATTATCTTAGGAGAAGTACAGGAAAAAATCCTACTATGCATGATATGTATGGAAGAGCAAAAAAGAATGGAGTTCTGCCTTTTAGAAAAGGAGGGTCAGGACATGACAGAAAGCATTCAAAGGAGCATGAAGTGGGCTAAGAAGAAAGAAGCAGAGAGAGGAGACTGGAAAAAGTGGGAGCTGAAAAAACTTTTAGGCAAACGTACAGACATGTTATATCCTTGACTGTTTCTTTGGGAGCAATGATATAAGCATAATTCAAGCCTGTTATAAGCACAATTTTATTTAAGTCCAGTCCTTTCTGTTATCTGGATTTGAATTCTACACCTCTGCAGGCTTACAGGCAGTTGGAGATACCCTATTCATGCAGCATACTCACACACATTAATTCACAGAGCATGGGACTTCATGTCACTTTTCTATCCTTATGATCTAATTTTTATAATTTTTGAAATATATTCTCTTGTTTCCATTAAGTCCATACTGCTTGTCTGCTATTACAAATACTTTTCTTCTTTAAGGCAGTCTCAAGTTTCTAATTTCCTCGTCTAGCAAGTATGTTTTGCTGTGGAAGGCTTCCCAACATGTCTCCAACCATGCAGGAACTATTCCTTTTTCTGGGGTGTTTAATCAGCACACTCACACGTAAACAGCAGCCCTCTGACAGGCACAAACCTCTGTCCCTGGTTCAGAAGACCCAGAACCACAAGGATCTCGCTGGTTTCCACCTCACCCATCTAGCCTTCCTTACAGGAGTAACTTCTCAGCTGGAATTTATTATGTCTAGGAACAAGTCCTGGTAAACTCGTCTTCTTTTGCTTTAAAAGGTGCATATAAGGCAACATGATTTACTTGTTCCTAAATTCAGCTGAATGGCAAAGAACATTTTAGAGGGATTGCCACATAGCTATTTTGAAGACATTTATTTCTGTTTCCTATAGATACTGATCTGAATCTGTGATCCAGATCTTTAAATTCTATAAACTGACATATTTCTTTGAAATATTTTATTGTGTAATACATGGAACTCTGATTTCTACGATTTGAGGATTGAGCCTTATTGTCAGTATATCACTAAAATTTCCCAAGAATTCTCAGAAATAAGAGATAGTCACAGCAAGTCTCTCATCCTTCCACATTAAAATGTTAATTCTTTATTAAAATGGAAATTCACAGTAAATCAGATGAAAACAAGTATTTGGATTTTTAAATTTTTTAAGGGATGTTTTCAGGCATTTGTAGTGACACTTATGTAGATCTACCTGTCTTCACTGGATCTCTGAAAAAGCATTTCCTTGAACCTATTGTGATCTCCCACATGCCATGTATTACAAAAGATGTGGTAAGGAGCTCTGGCCCACAGAAAACAATGGCAACTGTAAATCTAAGATTCAGATATTTCAGATTTGATTGAAATAATATTTTCAGAAGTCAGTACTTTAGGTACTTTCTTAATTAAAATATGAAATTACACTGAAAATTTTATAGGGGGGAAAATGTCTTTTTTGAGAAGGAAGCTAGTTCACAATACAAAAGAAATAATTTCAATTACAAAAACTTCCTGTACTCTCTGTTTTGAGTTAAGAATGGTCCAAACAAGACATGTCCCCTTGATTAAGATGGATGAGGTCCCATACAGATACTTCAGCATTTTTATAAATAACAACAACAACAACAGCAATAATCATAATAGTAGTAGTAGTAGCAGTAATGTTCCATAAAGAAAAGAATGTTGAATATAGGTAATAACCTCAAAAGGGTGGCTATATAGCTCCAGTGTTCTTCACTGCCACTGTTCTTTATATGCAAGCTAGTACATTATCTATAAATATATTAAAAATTGGAAATTTTGCAGATGGTCTTGAATTAATTCTAAAATAACCTTTTATACAGAGGAATTTATGCCTGTGAGGTGAAATTTTCTTTGCCAGAATAAGGAAGCATCACCCCTATTTCCATCTCTGTGCCAATAGCAAGTACTTCTTAAACTAAGGATTTTGTTTTTTCTTGACCGAGCTTTCTTCAAGATAAGAAATAGAAATGGAATATATATGCACAGGTTTCAATTTTGGTGCCAGGGATTTTGAGTTCAAATTCTACAACAAAACCCTGGGATATTCATTACCCAGTGCTGAAATTGTTATAGGTTGTGCAGTAACAGCACATTGAACTAAATGTAATTTATAAACTCTGTGATATGCAGGAAGTAATGTACCTGACATTTGATTTTTTTATTGTATTCATTTGTAATTCTGCCCAGAGTGTTGTCCTGCTGTTCTCAAAGTTGTTTCATAGCTTTGAACTGCCTTGCACAGGAGTGTGTGAAAAGTGTGGCCATAAAGACAAATGAAAGACACAGCATTTTGATGTCATTATAGAAAGAAACACGAGCTCAGCACTCGGAGATGCTGATTGTAAAGACAGTTTCTCATCTTCCCATTTGATTGCCCTGGCTCCACGGCACCTACACTCTAAAGCAAAGGCAAAGAAGCAGAGTGAAGCTTCACGTGAGTGCAATGGAGATGGATGAGGAGGGTCTGAGGTTCACTAGATGTTCATGGCAAGTACGATTTCTGCACCTTTGGATTCATCAAGACATCCGCAAAGGCTGGAAGATATGTGCCTTTCCAGAATGGCAACTGTAAACCAGGCATCATGTCCTAAAATTAAATCACATGCCTCTGGCAATATACCCTAGAAATCTTGCCCCTCAGTTACTCCATGGAAGGAGCCAGGATATTTGCATTCTTTGCAGTAAGAGTAATGCAACAAATAACATTCCTATTTCTTGGCATTATTAAACCTTTTGACTTAAAGAGCCTTTGTTTAGTCTTGGTTGCCATTTTTTTCTAGAGTCTAAGACAATTAAACACCCAAATCCAAATGAAGCTAAAAGGGAAGGAAAAATTTAAAGAAAATGGTGTCCAGAATAGATAAAACATTGCCTAATAGCCTAAATTCGCATCTAGAGACCATTTAAGTGTCTACATGTACTCTAAAAGGTTAAATCATCAAAAGAAAAGAAAAGGGAAGGTTGTAACACTGTACCTTTGGTTGTTTTCGTGGGTTTGGGGAGTCCTAGATACACATTTTGCCTCACAGAATTATGTATGTATTTTCCTGTCATTGGATATATATAAACATGCCTGGAAAAGTAAGAGAGGTTCTGGATTCCATTCTTGGCATCAGGCAGCAAAATACATCATTATGATGTAAATTCCATGTTTGGACAGCAGGTTTCTTTGAAAGTCCCAGACTCCTGCCATAAAGGTAATTCTGGTTTATATTTATCCACATAATTAGTTCTGGAAGATAATTTTTTTTCATTTTCATTCATATACTTTTCAAAGAGGAAGAAATTGTCAGATTAAGATTATCCCACAGGAAAAACAAGAAAAAAATATATATAACAGCCAGCCACAATTGACCACACAGCATGATGGCTCTATAAAGAAAGAGAAAAAAAGAAAAGAATTTCAGCCAGTTGGGAAGCTGTCCCAGATACTGATGAAAAGATAATAATTAATGATAGGATTTTTATTCATTTATTTATTTAGAGACAGATGCATTGCTAATTTTAACCTCAAAAGGACATTTCAGCCTTGCAAATTGCACAGATTTTTGGATGGTACTTTTTAGATATTTCTGTAAGAAATGTGGACTTTGCTGTTGGCATTTTCTGTCAAGGATCCTTTCAGTCTAAAGGAACTCCCTTTCCCTTTCCAGTTTCTACAGAGCTGAAAACATGAGATCTGTGTGCATCACATTTTGATATCTTATAAGCTTATTTACCTCAATTCCTATTCATCACTCAGAGCAAAAGATAAAATTTTGGCATAACCAGTTTGAGAGAGATCAGGGTTTCCCTCAAGCATTTTCCAATGTGGGTTTGAAAAAGGCCTCATGTGTGTCAAAGATAAAACCTTCCTAGTATGCCTTTCATGCTTTATATGACTCTTTTGTTGGTGAAAAGAGGATAGTGATGCAGCCTATTGCCAATATTTAGCCAGTATTTGAACTGCTTTTGTAACACTATGGACTTATTTTCTCTCTGACATATCTCCAAAGAATGTAAAAGGCTGCCCCCCGAAGCCACTGATGGATATGTTGATTGTCTTTGGATGGAGTCCTGCAAGAAGTACCGCACTTTTCTGTTAGAAACATTTTGACACCCTGTTATCTTCCTGAGTTGATCAGACACCTGCTGCTACTCCACCTGCCTTTTTGGCAACCAGAAATGCTTGTCTGCCTCTCTTTCCTTGTTTCTTTTTTTTTTTTTTTCCCATCTCTGGCTGTGTAAGTATCAACAGGTGGGATCAATTTTGAGGAAGGATGTTGTGCCAATGCTTCATCGCTGGCATGGAGGCAGGAGCTCCTGAAGAGGGGATGGCACGTGTGGCTTGAAGAAGGCTGCTCTGCACAAGTCGGTGCTGTCTGGCACCCGTGCATTACTGGAGGGGTCAAACCAACTTTGGAGCAGGCAGGGTGCCATTCTGACAGAAGGGGTAGCCAAGATGCCAGGTAGTTATGCAGCAAGTGTGTTTGCTGAGGGTTTGATTTTCAGTCAGCAGTGTTTAAATGTCGGTTCATCTTGAATTTATACACATTTGTTTAAGAAAATGCGTGAAAATTAATCTAAAGCTGCAGTGTATTAACTTAAGAAAAGAGTAAAAAGAGCTTCTGAAGCTGAGCAGAAAGGAAGCTTGCAGCCATAGCTGTATTTCACCGATGGGTATGTTCATACACTTTTGTTTGCAGACAAGTCTCTCCAGGGCCTGTTTTGTAGTAGGAGCTGTCCCCTAATGCTAAGTGTTGACACTATTTTCGCACTGTAGGTGGCAGAAATATGCAAAGTCCCAAATGTTATAAGGATCAACCCAATTGGATCTGCCAATCAGAATTATTTTCTGGAGCTAGTGGAGCTTTTAAAAATCCTTATATTTTATCCTAGTTAAGTGCAGTTTTCAGACGGAACCAAGGCAGAGGGATATGCAAAAGGATATAAAGAGCACTTTTAAAATCCATTGATCATGTTAACACCTTAAAGGAAAAAAAGTTTCTTATCGATTTCTGTGTGACAGTTTGAAACAGTACTTGAATTATCTGCATCAATCTACCTCTTAAGCAGTCATCTCTATTTTGAGAGCATAGTGAGAGCAATTACGCCTGTTTGCAGCTAACCTCCTCATTCTAAGATACTAAATAGCAACTTTAACACAAACATTTGAATTAATTGTTGGCATCTCAATGGGACAGACTGCCAAGACTTTATGGATGAGATCCAGTCTTGGTACTGTATAGGATATCAGACTTGTATTAGCCCAACATTCAGGCAAGTCCCTTAAATGCTTCTCATGTGAGCAGCAGACAAAGCCCTCATTGGACTCTGTGAAGCTCTCAATATGCAAAATTGTCTTCCCATCTGATGGAGCTGCCTAATTAGTCAATATCAAGAAAGGCTATTCTATTGTCACATTTTTATCTTTCTCCATCCCAGCATTGCTGGACACAACACTTGTAAAACTATTATAATCATGTCAATTAAGATAGAGCATCAGGTGAAGCTTGTAAAGGCAAGGTAACTCTTTGGACAGTCCTTAGATTGTATCAGCACCTGTTTAAAAACAGGCTGCTACACAGGCTGAAGAAAATGATGCCATTCATGACACCCTCCTAAATCTTTACTGCTTTCTCCATTGCTGCAGCTCATTGTTATATTTAGTGTCTGACCACAGGAACTGCAATATGATGAACAGTCAAAATGAAAGGGAAAAGATAAGATTGCATTTCAGCAATTTCTCCTGAGCTTATAAGCTCTTAAAATGTGAAATTTGGCAGGAATAGCTTAGAGAAGATGTATTACCTGTTCCAACACTGTACTGTTTAATTATTTTGCATCCTTTAAGAAGTAAGATGTGCATTTTATAGGAAGGGAAGAGGAGCAGTTTACTGGAGACTAAAGGACAAATAGGTTATGCTGATTAATCTTTGACTAAGATTGATTCAGTGAGATGAGAAAGGAGCTTTGAAAATCCTCCTGCTTTTTTTTTTTCCCTGACGTTTTCTCTAGATCTTATAAGCATTGTGTCAGAATAAAAGTGTGAATCTGAGTTCTATACTGGCAGAACTACTGTGGCATTTTGAGATATCCCCTTAAAAAAGGATTCACTTTGAAAATGCTTTTAAAGATACTAGAGGTTATGTTTCTCTGTACACTCAGTCTGACGTACACTGTCCAGTGGTGCAACATGTTCATAAATCCACTTTTGCTGGTCAACTACAATGTGTTTACTATAGGCAGTAGTAAATCAAGCCCTGGTAATTTTATTCTCAATATTATTAAAGGCTTTGTACTCTCTTTTAATAACTTTGTTATTCTTCTAACAAAGAATTTAAAATATCTAATTCAGCAGGGCTAATGGATCAGAATATATGTAGGAGCAGTAGATGTAGGTATGCCTGTTGTTTTCAGTCCAGAAATCCAAGTGTGAATATCCAATAGATGAACAGTTCCACACCTATTTTCAGGCTCCTCCAAAGCCCTTAGTAGAGAAAAATATAACCTTACAGAGCACTGCAGTAGCTGGTCTTTGGAAGCTCTGGAGACATCCTCAGTTTTACAGAGATAAAGGCTCTGTACTTCTTTTCTTACCAGGTTTATCACTGTGCACAATTGTGTTAATGAAGAACCACAATTAATTTACGACCTAATTTGTTGCTTGTTATTTGATTGCATGCTATTACCATCAGAAGTGTTTGTGGTTGTAGTCGGTCTGGAATTAAATTTAAATAAACTATATGGCCTATGGAAATTTTCTTGTACAGATCACCAGCTAACAGAGACAACTCATTATGTTCAAAAGTAAAGGGAGGTGAATTCAATTTTTGCTTCTCTTAACAGTGGGTTTGCCAAGACCAGCAGCAGCCTTGTGCAGAAGCATTTCCACGCACTTCTACTGTGATAAGAAGCAATAGAATGATTACCTCTTTGTAACTAAAAATGTCATGATTTTCATAAAGCCACCTATCTTAACATCTCCACATTGCCATATTGTCATGATCTGGAATACTGCCTAGATAGGGCTTCTTTCCAACTCCTTGACTTATTTCCTGTGCATAAAAAGGAACTGGGACAAAGCACCCTATTGATTATGAAGCTCAGAATAGAAAATACTGTATCATATAAGGTTATGTTGTAATACAGTATGGTTGGTAACAATTTTGTTGAGAACATTGCTTTAACTCGAAGGCAAGCTGTTTTGTATAGCTCTGTTCAGAAGCATTTACAGTCCGTGGAATGAATCAGTTTCTAAATCATTGCAGACTCCGATTTCTGCTATTTGTATTTGTTATAGGAGCAGTACTTTTAGGGGAAAAATCACTGCAAATTTGAAATACTGCTTTGATAAACATCAAAATTCAAGAACTGGAGGCACAGAAGCACATTTAAGAGCTAAATAGGAAACAGCTGAAATTTATCTGCAAAGTGATTGCTAAATGGAAATCAAAAAGGTCAGCTGCAATTCACTCTAGGGAATCGAGATTCACACACTAAGAGAGCTGCAGGTGCTGTGCTGGACAGTGAAACACAATGTTTTTAATTAAATCATGGGTCTTCCTGAGGGAATATTGCATTAAAATCCAAGTGAATCTGACATAATGGCAAGATCTACATTCCTGGTTCTTAGTCAAGTCATTACATTAGTTTGCCAATTAGATCAGGAGGGAGGCATTTCAAATTACAGCAGCAATTTTACAGAGTAGATAATTATGGCAAGTTATGAATGACAGATATTACTGCAGTTAGTTTTCTGGTTTTTTCTGGTTTTTTTTAAAACACCCCTCCCCCTTTTTTTTCCTTTTTCCCTTTTTTTCTTTCTTTTGAGGATTCCTAGCATCAAATTGTTATATAGCACTTTGATTACCATTTAGTTCTTGTTACTTTATTAAGCAAACTTCAGTCATAATTTGTCTGTAACTGTTGCTGAAATTTATAGCTAAACTACAATAATTCTTATTATAGTTATGCTTCTAATCTTCAACTGTCAGGATTATTGCAGTGTAGTAATAGCTACCTTCAAAATAGTATCCACAAAAGCTACCTATGCAGGAATTTCATTGTGTGTGAGATCTTATATACTGTTGAATACTGCTTTTTATGTATTTGCACTAGGACAAAAATCATGTCCTGCTAGTGTGATGATTATTTTTGGCTTAACAGAAGTATAATTAAAACTGAAGATGGAAGAGATGTAATTTTAAAATATTTTCATGGGTTCATATTAGAGTACCATATTTTTCCCAATATTTAAAAACTGCTTCTAAATCCAAATAAAATAATTATGGTTCTTAATAGACACCTGCACTGTTTATGTTCACATTGTGTCCTCTAGAAATGCAGGTCTTGTTTGCAAGATTATTTTCTTTTATTTTTCTATTAACCAATGCTGAATTAGAGTTGATTTGATTTGGAGTGTAGAACAGCCTCACCTAATTACTTCATCTGGATAATTTATACTGTTTAGATATATTCATTAAGACTGTATTTTCAGGAATAATGCTATTTCTATATCTATGTATTTGAATAAAAGGATGTGGAGATCAGTTCAGTTTGAATTGCATTTATTTGTAAACATTTTTACTGATATCATTAAGCATATTCAGTCAACATGAACTATTTCCTTTGATCTAAAATGAAGTTTTTGATAGAAAAACCTACTTTCAAGATGAAACAAAGTCTTGACTTAGTGGTCTGCATCTCCAAAGATACTTATCCATCAAGGATGCAGTATAGTCATGCTTGATTCTTTTTTGTGTTAAGAAGGCTAAAGTATACAATTTCAAGGGGTAGCACATCACCACTGTAAGACACAATGTTCAGAATCCTCCTGACAATGTTGTGACTTTGTTTAAAGAGAAGCCCTGTGGTGTATGCATTAGAAACTGACCTGACAGAGTCAACAGCAGATTTGTTTTAATTTTCATTCCCGAGGCAGTGAGTAACCAAATATTTTTGATAAGGGAGTGTAGAAACTTGACTGCGCCTTATTGATTAGGGTATCTTCATTAATAACGGGATTCAAACTCTAGCTTAAATGGAAAAGGAGTAGATTTGAACCATGATTTCTTTCAGGTAGGCACCCTCCTTAACAGAATACTTTAAGATGCAGTTTCTTCAGCGGTTCTTTTTGAAATTGTTTTGCTCTTTAGAAAATGGTTGGACTTGTTTGCCTAGGTATAGGGGGCACATGAAGTTCGAATTACGAAAGCAAGTGTTTATTAACTGCATAGGTAGTATACCTCTCAAATTCCTTGGCAAAGGAGAGAGGGAATGCAAAAAACTTCACCTAGCACAAAAGATGTCAAGAGTACTTGAGAAGAGAGTTCTATGGGCATCTGTTGAATAAACAAATTGTATCTAACCCAGGAAACGCCCCATTCTGAAAATTACTGGGGGTTCAGGAGACTGTTAGGAAAAACATGTCCCTGTACGTAGTCTTCTGTTACTCTTTCCTATGTCTTTGTCTCTAGCCACAGCTGAGACAGAAGATTGGCCAAATCTGAAGTGTACAGCAGTTCTCAAGTACTTGAGACTGCAAAAAAGAAAAAAAAAATGTATATAAAATAGACTAACACTAACATAAGTGATGGAGTACATTTTTTGTCCATTAATATTCAGTAGTCTTGTGTGAAGACATCCTCCCGGAACATGTATGCAATAGAAATGGAATTTTCTGTGTCCCTAATATATCGGTACCATCACCGCTCCAATATCCCAACATTTGTTCCAAATTAAGACTGCTTTGCACGGAATTGCTTCATGCTCATGTTTACTCTTTCCTAGTTTTCTTCCTACTTTAACAGCTTACCTTAAATGTTAGTGATCACAGATATCATCTTATTGCTGTGTTCTCATCAGGAGGAAAGGTTGTGTACTGCTATATCAATTTAAGTTTTACTATTTTTTTTTAATTGAAGAGAATTAAATAATTTATCAAAACAATTAATGATAATTTTCTTTTGAAAGAAAAGATAGTGCAATGAAAACTGAAGATCATCTACAGAGAGCCAGGGAGATGAAAACTGGGAAAGTAGAATATTAAAATTCACATGGGGAAAATGCAATTTTACACAAGACAAATAGACAGAAGGAAAGAAAAATATAAATACAGTAACGTCAAAGGAGACATTCTGGAGACAGTAAGCAGAAAATCAGAAATGATTTTGCAAGGCCACGCTGCAGCAAAAAGAAATTGAATGCCATTGTGCTATCCATACACTGACATATCAAGCAGCATTGACAGAAAATAATAATCTCCAAAAAACAGGGAAAGCTGAGGGACCAAGGTAAGAGAGGAAAGTTGTTCTGCTGTTAGTTTTATTCCTGGACTTACTGCTAAGTTGTCTCAGCTTCTCTGATAATTTCAATCCACTGACGATTGAAACTGCATGTTTTTCCCTTCATTTGGTGGAGTAGATGTTTGTTATCAACAATTTTTATGCATTAGATCTCTAGTAGAATAATTCCCAGATGTCTTTGAGGAAAATTTCAGGGGACAATTACCAGGATACTCTTGCTGAAAGGAGTACTAGGAACTAGGAGGGATAAAATGGCTGGTGAACACTTTTCATTCAAGTATATATTTAATCTGGGGGTTTCTGTAGCTTATTGAAGATAATGAGAAACACCAGTTGAATCTGGTAATGTATTTATTAGCTGATAATATAAAAAGAATTACATGTATGTGTATATATATATAGATATCTCCTGCAAACAGATCACCATACCCCTCAAAAATAGATTCTATTATCTATATTGATTTATGTAACTCCTTACTCTATTATTAGCTTTGACTGATATAACTCTTCATTAGTTATGGATTTACATATTCAGAGTTCCTTTGCCAGCAAGCCAGAGCCAAGAAGCAATGAAAATGTCACGGTGAAGTTGTTTGTTTTTAGATAGTTTTTTTTGTTTGGTTTTTTTTTTTTCATTTTCCACATTTTGGAATACTTTCCGTCTGTTTCACAGTTCCATGAATAAAGCTCAATTATATAGTGTGAATGTCACTTGCACGGGAAAAGTGCCAGAACCAAAGACTGAAGTGATGATGAAGTAATAAAATATGAACTACGTGAACCACAGATAAGTGGTTGGATTAAAAACAACTCTTGCCCTGGATGGCCAGTAGAGGTCATTTTGGCTATCTGTCCAATTGCAAAAATGAAACAGGCAGAGAAATGAGAGCACATAAAGAACAAAATCTATTCAGCTTAGCCCATAAACACTTTAGAGACCAGCTGTAGATGTGGTAGAGCTATAAAGGCCTTCCTGGAACAATGGAAGTCTTACATGCTCTTACTGATCAAAAAATGTTCAGAACCAGTCCTATTTACAGTACCAAGATCTCAACCTACTTCATTAAAAATGAGAATTATATTCCAACTCCACCCTTTGATGGAATTTTGTCAAATCATAGGTCTTGGAAAGTATGTTCAAATCCTGCAAAAATACTGAGCTTATTCAGTCAGAACTTGGATTGTTTCTTGCTCACCTAAAATCTGTAGAATGTGATATATAGAAAAAAACCCCAACTCTAATCACATGGTAAACTAATCTGATATCTTTTTTGCTAAAAAAGGTGTTCACAGATTTTTCAGAAATAAAATCAATTTTGTAAAAAATTCATTTTACCTTTTTTAGTACTACTGTTTTTGGATAAATATGATTGTGAACCACTTATGATTCATAGAAAGCTGATTTCAGGTGGTTACCTAGGGGCAGGACTTCACATGAGTTTCCCATAAAAGTTTTCTCTGTGTATGTGCAATGGTTACAATACTCTTGGCATGTATTAATACAGCCATATCAAAAGGACATTGTGGTTTGATGAAATGGTTTCTTTGTGGGTAAATATGGTGCTGTACTGTGAGAATCCTCTCCAGTTTGTGATAATTGCTTCTAGTTTATGCTAGTCCAGTGGTACAAAGAAATAACACGCTAACTTGTAATAGATATAGTCTAAAAATAAAATGCCAAAAAAAGAAGAAGAAATTGCTTAAATCTTTAAACAGTATTAGACATAGTAGAATAATTTGATTTCAAACATTTTTTCAAAGCCTAGGACAGTGTGTTCTTGATGTAAGACTTTTTTTTAACCACAATAAGTAGGTTGTAGGATTTGCGTTGGAGATACCATATGGAAAGCACTAATTTAATGGGAAATGATAATCTGTGAATTGGATTCATGATTCATAAGTCACAATGCACACTAACACATGCCAGTAATTTACTAAAATACAGTATGCACATATGTATATTAATTTACACATGTGCATACATGCAAATTCTTTGTTATTTAGTTGTTGTTAGAGTCCTGAGCGAAATATAGTCCTTTTTTTTAATGTAAGAAACAGCACATTTGCACATGAGGAAAACTGGCCAGGTATTGGGTTTTGTGCTTACAAGGAACAGTTGTGAATAATATTTATGATGAAGAACATGCATAATCTCTGTCTACACTTGTTCATTGTGCAGATCATAAATACTTTCAAAGTACAGCCATTGGAACATATTTTTAGAAAGAGTCTTACAAGCAGAGATGTCAGAAGGCGGATCTGAGAAAAAAGAGTTTTCTGATGACATTTGTTGATAAACTGAAATAAACATACCTCATTTAGAAAGCTAAAGCAAAGTATGCCGGTGCAGCCATTTGGTTGTATTGATGAATATGTTTGTGATGAAATGTTATATCCTTTCTCTGTAAGTAAAAAACAACAATATTGTCTTTAGTTGGTCCTGAGTGAATGTTTTACTGTAATCAAAGTTCTTATTTCAGTCTTCTGGGAATGCAGACATTTATCAAGCTAAGAAGGGGCTTTTTGTTTTCAAGGAAGCAGTAGCTTAGTTCTGAAGGGGCCTCTGTTACTGAGACCCAAGGTATAATGATAGCTGATAATATTTATGAGAGATGGAAGCTCTTCAGTGAACCTACATGCTGAATCACTAATAAAACCCAATTAGCTGCTTAGATGATTCCCCTTTAGTCATCACTCAGAGAACAGAAATCATGAAAGCTGAAAGAGCATCACAACTGGGTCTACTGCAGTGACAAGAGATAAAACGGTGCTGGATCTGTGTTGAAGTCACGAAGGACAGTAGCTTAAGTGAATGAATTTTACTAAAGGCTCTCCTTAATGAACCTATTCAGAGCTGAAATCAATGTGTGATAATACCATATAAGTGGTACTGTGGTGAGTGGGAAGAGCACAGTCAGGGGTATCAGTACAGGGGTGACTTGCTAGCTAGAGGCAACAGCATCATGATTAGAGGGAATACTGCAGCTAGGAGCAGCAGCCAGGAGCATCAGCCCAGTGAGAGGGGGTGGTGGTTCACCTATGCATTTATGATTAGAGGTTATGGCAGTTAGAAATTGTGATGAAATAACATCAAGGTACCTCTACATGCACAGGCATCATTTTATGATGAAAGATGTATGAGAATCTGTCTGCTTGCTTGCTAGGATAGTACTGAGTACTGAAAAAAAGCTGAGTCACATGTATTGGAAAGGTACAACCTAAAGAAATACCTTTCAGTGTAGATAAAGTGATAGATAGTGTGAAAAAAACCCAAAGGGCAGCCAACTTACAGAATTATGACCTTTGAGCTGGTAGTTTCTATTCTGGAGCAAAATCTTAAAATTATGACAGATAGCTTAGAATGCAGTATCAGGAAAGCAAAAGAAAAGGTAGCATTTAGTAGATGAAGAATAGAGAACAAAGCAGAATGAGTGATTTCACTCTCTCACAAGGCATCTGCTTACAGCCACTGATAGGAGTCAGGATGCTTAGCTTGGTGGGCTGTTCCTCTGTTTTCAGATATTCACAGCTGGGTAAGAAAATTTAATCAATGATCTGATGCCTACTGTTCTGCAGGGCTGAGCTTTCCCATCAGATAAACACTAGCTTGCCTTATTGCCGCTTTGTTTTCCACAAATGCTCTGTCACTTCCTCTTCATATCTTTGGTTTTAACTGTATACATATGGATTTGGCAAGAAAGGAAGTGACTGTTCAGGGTATCACAGTTGTAGCTCCACAGCCATCTGGTGTCCACCACAAAATGGCCTGATACCTGCAACATCTGAAAGAGGTGCTACAGAAATACTAAATTTTAAAGGTGTTTACCCAAGTACAGGTTAAAAGCTATCAACTTTTCTTTCAAACAACAGAAATACTGTTAGATAAGAAAATTATAATCAAATGCTAATAAAATTTATTTATTGTAAAACCAAAGAGAACTCTTGGTCTTTTAGAAGCTATCTTCCTTGCAACTCTGAATGTGCCTTTATTGAGAAATGCATTTTAATAGCACACCAGTACAGTGTCCAGACAGGAGACTTTCTGATTTTCTTTTGCATAAATAAGTACAATATTCATAAAAATCTGGTTTGAGAGGAAATACATTATTGTCTAAAACATTTAGAATTTATCTATTTCCTAGCTCAGAAAAGCTCAGCTAATAAATATGAACCATTTCAATGAGAATCAATATTAATGATGATTGGCTTTGTCTAGATTTATGTTTCAAGTGCAGTCACTTGCATGCACTATTTGACATCTCAGAAGGTGAGTGCAGGGTAAGTGGAGGAATTATTAGCATCTTGCTCTGTCTCTACCTCTTTTTATGAAACTTGCTGGCACTTATTATCTTTGATTCCCCTACCACATTGTTAAATTTGGTTCAATTCATGCAGTAGGCTCAAAAGCTACTGGAAATGGAAAGGTAGATAAATTTTGGCAGAATTTTTTATAAGCTTCTTTCCTTGGAGGAACCAAGCTACAAATCAGACATTGCCTTGGATTTGCTCATTCTGAATGGCCCTCTGATGCAGAGATTATTAATTAAAAAGATGATAGAGATGACAGGAAAATCATAAGTACTTCTGTTCATACTCTTTCGTTTGCACTTGTTAGATGGTATTTGACTTCATGAATAGTCCCTCAGAGAGCATGGTGGCATCAGCCGTTGGTATAAGACACTGAGAATCTGCCTTAGTGTAAGAGAAACACGGCTCTCTGCAGCTGTCTAAATCATATCAATAAAAATGAGATTTCAGAGTTGAAACCCTTAAAGTGCTAATGTAATTGGCAAAATTCCTGGAGATTTTTAATAAGAACAGCATTTCACCATAGATGTGTTGGCTCTCCTTGGCTTTCAAATAAATTACAAAGCATTCCGATTCATGTTTGTATTGACTGCTCCTAAGTATTTATGAACAGATTAGGATACAAATTGCCTGTACTTGTTGCCTACAAAACACCTGCAAGTTTTTTATTTCACTAATTCACTGTCCATTTTAACGGTGTGTGACTGGCTATCTTGTTGTCACTGGATAGATGTTTCTTCTTAACAGAGCCAGTGAATAGCAAGTAACGCACATCTAATAGGGATCTGTAGCACTGTCTCAATTAACAAGATTTAAATAATTAGTTACCAGTATAATTTGAGAAGGGAAAAAATTAAGATGCCACGAAAAGCAGAAATTTTTATTCACAAAGTTTATCTATTCCCAAAACTTTTCTTCACCTACTTCTGAAAATGCCCTTTTTTTGTATTTTATTACATCTGTTGTTCGGAAGCTTCCCTTTTTATTGTTCAAATCTTGTATTTTTCTCATCTTTATGGGCTTGCACATATTTGCTGTTATTGTTTTATGTACTTGTAATGTTTATGGACTCACATTATATACAGTCTCAATTCATCATTAACATTTGTTGTTTTAAGCATGATGTATTATTGTAAAAGTGGAAGATAAAGTCTCCACAGAAAAGCTACCTTTTTAGTGTAAATCTTTGTTTGTTGATTTAATGTTCAAATAATACATTTTTGATAATTCTGTATTTAATATATGTCTGAAGGCAACATTTTAATTTTACCTGACACGGGTGTTGTCTGGCAGCCAGGTAGTGAGACAGATGAAGAAAAACAAGATTTGATTTTCAAAGAATGGTAGACAAGTAAAAATAACAACTAACTGCCAGTGATGTCTCTTCAGATAGTAATACACATTATCCCCTGGCTGTATTATTGTGCTTAAGACACTGGCTGAGTCCCCTCCAGAGGTCCAAGACAGCGGTTTTGCCTCTGGTATCACACAGAGCACATGTCAGATACATGTCACCTCTCTCCCTTTGCCGCCACTGGCAGTGGCAGTGCCTTTCATACCCGTAGCTGGTTTACAGTCCTTTTCGAATCGTGCCTGGCGAAACAATAAGGTTTGAACAGCAGGTGAGGGAAAGGGGAGCACAATGAGAGCAGGTGCTGTCACAGCAGCCAGCAAAGCCAGGTGTGCACCCACCGTGGCACCACCTCACACCCAGCCTCCAGATGGCAGGTGCCCCCTTCCCGTGTCTCCAGCAGCACCCACCATCCACGGCCCCTGACAGGAAGCCTGGAACTGCCGATGTGGCTTTTCTGTGGAGAATATGAAATACAACTTGTCTGCTGTTGAGGGGAAAAAACAAAGTGGCTTAATTAATTTATTACAACAAACAAACAAACAAGTCATAATGAATACAATTGTCAGCAAACGTGACCTTCACTATTTTTGAAGTCAGCCAACAGCACGGCACCATCCATGCAGTGATACAAGGAGCAGTGGTTTTGTGCCTGCAGCACCGGGAGTTGGGATGCCTTCCCGAATCTCTCTGCTGGCTGCAGGCACTGAGTTTAAGCATGTTTCCTGTCATCACGTCTGTAAATGAAGACAGATGTATTATGCTGTCACTGCAGGGAGCATACAAGGGTGACGTTGGGTCTCCTCTCCTGGGCAGAGAGCAGTGTGGCGCGGCCCAGGGACATCCAGCCTGCCCTGGCACCACTGTCCCGCTGCTGGGCCCTGCCCTGGGGCTGCTGAGGCATCTGAGAGTGAGCGTGGCCCAGGAGGGTTGTTGCAGAACAGCCTCATCCCAGGGGCTCGGCTGCTTCCAGGCCTCATGTCCAACTGCATGTCCTCTCCAGGTCAGAGTTCCCTCTTGGGCCTGCCTTGCTCAGAGCTTCGTGTGTGACTTTGGCTTTCTCTTTATTCAGCTAGACTAGCTCAGTTGGTCAGAGCATGGTGCTAATAACATCAAGGTCACGGGTCTGATCCCTGTGTGGGCCATTCACTTAAGAGCTGGTCTCAAGGATCCTTGTGGGTCCCTTCCAACTCAGAATATTCTGTGATTCTATTACTTGAAAATGAATCAGTGTTCATATGACAGCACCAACAGGACGGCTGCCCCATCTTTGCCGCCTTGACCATGTTTCTAAATGTGCGTGGTGAGGCACAGGATGCTTCACCCAGGGATGGTGGAGCCCATCCTTACCACATGAAAAACCCCTCTCAGACGTGTTTCACCCTTAGGCCCAGCTCACCACTGCCCTGGGAAGAGGAACCCCACAGGTCTTGCTACAGAGTGGATTCTGGAGGAAGAAGTCATCTTCACCAAAAAGCCAAGAGAGCTACCGCTGGTCAGGATGCCATTGTGGCTCTACATCACTTCTGTTCAAAATGCCAGCACAGATTGTTGAGTCCCAGTTGTCTCTGACATCTTGGAGCCTGTCATTTAGCAGGTTCTGTGTCCATTAAACACATGCCTTACTGATATCAAGTAGTGTAAGTATTTTACCCTGAGTGTCATGTAGTGCTAAGCCTTGCAAGTATTTATTACATCCACACTGTTACTTTTACCAGCTAAGCCTGTCATCTCATCAAAGAATTTTCGACAAGACCTGTTTCCAGGATACTACAGCAGTTATGCATCTAGGCACTTTTGAAAACATGCCAGGTATCTATCTGAATCTTTGCGCAACACATATCTATAAAATCTGGGTTTCCATCTCTTATTATAGTGGAGATTCAGATCTATGAGGAGTATTTTTAGCTTTTTATTGCTGATCATGAAGTCTCCCAAGAACCTATTGTATGAAAAATAAAATGAAACCATGTTTTAAATGTATCAGCATCCCCTAACCCTTACGATTAATTACAGATAACCAGCTAGCATTGTTAGACATTTATTGAATTCTATTTATACAATATACAAGACAATGGAAGTAACTAATTAAAACAAAACATAAAAAACCCAACAAAACAAACCCAAGCAAACCAAACCCCAGCCTTATATCACATTTCACAATTGATTTGGAGGTGCCTGGAAGTGTTTTCTGTGTTGGTTGACTCTGTACAATTAGAAGGAGGCATTAACTAAAATTTATATGTGAAACAAATAGCTGAGAATTGTACCTGAACTTTATTAAGTTCTTGATGTAGCTCTGACTGAAATAAAGCATCATCTTCAAGGTATCTGACCATATGAATACCTTAAACTTTGTATTTAATTATAGATTAGTAATCCTGTAAATCACATGTAACTGCTTAACACTCCTGAAATATTTCTTTCTCCCACTCAGTGATTGATATTATTGTGACTGTGTTACAATTCAATGTGTTTGCAGAATGTATTTTTCAGTCTTGCTAGGCCAGACAAAAAAAAAAAGCTGGCATTTAAGTTCAGAACTGCCAACTTGGAGCCAATGTTCAGCCAGCACCTGGTGTTTGTGGCTTCTAAGACCTAAATGTTCCTCACCTTTTAAAGTCTTTCAGGAGCCACAGCACAGCTGCAGCAGTGTCTAGTGGGTTCAACAGTGTGGTAAGAAGGCCATTAAGAGACCCAGAAAATATGTGGGGGGGTTGCATTTAAGAACATGAGATATTTGCTGCACAGTTACATGCCAGTGTTCAACAACAATAGAACTTTTAGCTATACTCGTTTTTATTCTAAAATGAAGCACTCCTAGTCCATCGACTTCTGTGTAATATCTTTGTGTAAACAGAACTGGAAGGTGTAAGAGGCATTTTCCTCCACAGTCTGAGGTGGATTTCTCAGCTTCTGGGGACTTTTCTGTAGAGAAAAAAGAGGCAAGGGGGAGAGATATTGTACACCCTGATGGCTGGGACACTCACTGAATGCTGAGTCTCATCCTTCCTGCCATCATCCTTTATGAAACTTATATTAAACAGATACTGCATAAAATGCAGGAATGGACCTTGAAACAGGATTGAGACCAATAGCAACTTCACTTCCCCTCTGGCTGTGTTTGAAAAGCAATGAGTGAGCACTGTAAAAGAAAGGATCTCTTTGCCTCATCTGGCAGGCCTGCATGTGCATTTCCTATCAGGGAACAAATTACCTAAATGTTAAAACTGTTCTGTATGAACAGGAAAAAAACCAGTCTCCTGTGCATTTCATGCATGTATACACTTGGGTTTTTGTTAAGCAAATAGTGCACTTTGTAACAGTATTTTCCTAAGAATCAGTTATCTCTTAGTCCCTAGGCCCTTAAAAAGGTTGAAAAATGTTTTTTTGTCATTGAAACCTCTCCCAGTGAAAAGAATTTTTAATAGTCTTTATAAGCAACAAATTCCCTATTGTAGCACTAAATGTGCTTATTCTGTGTTTGGCTTTCCCCCAATGCCCATCTCCTCTGTAACAGCTCACAGTCTTTGCAACCATATTTATGCTTTTATTTATACATTTACATCCAAATACCTCCTTGGGATTTTTTTCATGTAACACTTCTAATATTTTCAACATAAATTTAGCATAACCTAGAGGTCTAGCTGCTTCTATTGAGATGCTGCACCAGCTGATTTGGAAGAATACGATTGATAAGAGGGGTTTGCAGATACTGTAAATCTGACTTTTCTTTGCTTCTTTCCATTTTTTGTTGCCTAAAATACCCCTCAGAAAAGTGGCATTTTTACCAAATAAAGTTTCTTCATTATTTTTTTTCCCAGAGCTTCTAGGTGCCTTTAAACCATACAGGTACTGTGGATGAAAGATGCCAGGTTTGCAGGCAATTAGATATAATGCCATCAAGTACAAATACTTTTTAATTTCCTTTTTACTTTTCAGACTTTGTAGATTCCCATAGGAAGGACAAATCTACTTTAATCAATAGATAGAAGCAAGCAGAAGAAAAGTATTACAACCTGCTGCTATTCCATCAGTTTCATTTCCTTCCTTAGGAGACTTGAGTGTCCAGCCATGTAGATCTTCATCTGTCAGCTAAGTCCTTATCTAAGGGTTTCTAAACAGTTACGATACAGCTTTCATTTTAGTTTTCACCTTTTCCTTCTTTTCATGTTTGTGCTCTGTAATAGTTCAAACAACCCTTTTGCCTGAGAAGGCATTTGTAAACTTACATCTTTCTCCTAATGCACTGGGTTTGGAGTCTCTTCTTCCTTTAGTTTGCTGAAGGCAGCCTATCTTTCTCAGAAGCTTTTCCTAGAAATCACTTCTTCTAGCATGTCTTATGTTGCTATTTTTGTCCTTTGGCAACCACTGCCTATGTCAGTGGTGACAATATTGTGGGAGAAAAGACTAAATATCCATATAAATTGCAGAAAGGAAGCATGTGATATGGCAGTGCTGGAACTTTTCAAGTGTAGTTTTTTCTTTTTCACTTATTACTTCCTTTTCCACAGTGTCCATCATCATTTGTTTATCGTTAGTTGGCTAATTTAGAGTTTAATTGTGCTTGAACAGAGATTTTGGACAGAAGAGAGCTGAGTGTTAACATGATTCAGGTAGAATCAATATATCCCCAGCTTCTGTGATGTATACTCTCAAAGCTTCCTTTTTTAGAAAACATACTGACCTGCCTGTGATTCTGCTCTAATTCTACTCTAATTCTGCTGGAAGTGGCAGCAGCCATTGCTTCAAACCACTAGTCTTCATTTGAAATAGTGGGGGATGCATATTGATAGTTACAATCGCCTTTGTGGCACCAGGGAGGCAGAGTTGTAAAAAGTAAGTACTTTTGTAATGCTGATAGAGAGAGGAAAAAAGAATTTCACTGTGTCGTCTGGTCAAGCTCTCTTAAGCCCACAAAATAAAATTACTGCTATTGGCCACGTATATTTTGAATGGACCCTGAAATCACAGTGTGGAACAGTTAATGTGGGCTGGTTGTTGTTGGAATAAGGGTGCTTTTGAACCTCTACCACATAATGTATATTGTTATCATTATTTAGGTATATGTAGTCACTATTCAGATACTAAGAATATGAACATTTTTAGCATATGCCACATAGCCTGTGTAAGAAAGGTGCAAATCTTTCCTTTTTTTTTTTTCTTTAACAGAATTATCTGCAAATGACATTAGAAATTTCACAACTTTTTAATTTCCTTGAAAATTATGGAAAGGCAATATTTATTTTGATGAAAATACATACATATAATGTCTTCTAAATAAAAGTATTTGGTATGTACACTAAATGCCATCTGATGGTCTTCTAATTTTGTTGAAATAAGTTTAAATTAAAAATTTAAAAAAAACCCAAACCTTATGTATACCTGATTAACAGTGGAACAAATGGTTTTGCTACACATGCATGGATTACTGTTTCAAGGTTGGCCTTTTTGTACAACTGGAGGGCAATAGTTCCCATTAGCTTTAGAGAGCAGATCAACCCATTTTAAACATAATAAGCATCTCTTCCAGACAGAAATGCTTGCTTCTGGAATAAAAATGGGTATTAGGATACTAGTGTACTGGCAAGCTAAATATCGAAAAGAAAAATCCATCCAACTCAATATAGCAAGCAAGATTTCTCTAAATTGGCAGTAGAGAAGAAATTTTTTGGTTTGGGTGGAATAGATATTGAAAAAGCTGAATGAATCCTATGGCTGAACGAACTGGTTTTGATTTACATTTAAGATTCTGTTGAAACTTCACTGAGTGGCTTCACATCACTTTTTGAGGACCAGCAAGATACCATACAGAATCTCTTCTTTTGTTAAGACATACTGTTTGGAAATAAATTAGAAAGGCCTGAAAGGAAAAATTCATCTGTATGCTGTGTGCAATCGTTAATCGTGAGAGAGGGAAGATAAATGAACCAAAACAAAGATATATTTTTTGAGGATGTTAAATCAGTAGTGTGCAAAAGGGGCAATTAGTAGTATTTTTCTAAGAGCAATTTAGATTAAATAGCTGCTGTATGCTATTTTTATTCCATGCCTGAGTTGTCTCTAAAGCAATTTTAAGAGAGCATATATTCTGGTAGCCTGTGTTTTTGAAACCAAGGTAGAAAAAGACTGTAGCCTGTTGCAGGCATAATGCTCTAAACATTCATGTGCTATTAATAGATTAAGTGGGCAGGAATTTCCTACCCACTGCAGTTTTTCTCTATTTTATTGTTTCCAGTGGTTGATAATTTACATTTCATGACATTTCATAATATATGCTCCCAATTACAGGAAAATAGGATTTATTTTTCTTTTTAGACAGAATTAGTGTTGGTTTATGTGGTAAATATCCCAGCAAAATTTTCCCCTTGTCTCTGTGCTCTAGGTCTCTTGCCACATTCAATACCATTCCGTTCAGCATAATCTTCATTAGTTTAAAGTACAGCTTTTCTTTTGCTACAGTGAAAACCCTGTGCTGAAACCGCTTGAGGTTTTTAAAGACAGTTCATGTGTTTGGTCTTCTGTGTGCCTATTTGTAGCTTAAGCTAGTAGATTTGAATACCTGTGCCACCATACTTATAATATTATACAACAGACATTGAGTTAAACGTTCTATTTTCTGCATGGACAAGAAAACGTAATGATCTTCTACACTAATTTCACTTCCACAATCCCCCTTATTGCTTTATGACGTGGCAAGAGTGGTCAGCAGTGTGTTCATTATACTGACAAACACCTACTGCTTACAAAGGCTAGAAACTTTGCATTTGATAGTCCTCTCGTGTACTTCTCCATTTGGATTCCATGAAAGGATTTAGCAAGTTATTGGTAAAATCCCAGTTACCTGGTTTCCTTTTTCCTTTTGAGAAAGGCATGACTGGCATGATGACTGCCCATCAAAACCTTTCTCATGTTGAAATACCCTCCATGTTATAAATTTATAATGCTACTGTACAGTTAGTACTGTTCAAATCTAGTCTGACAATGTCCTTATCAAAGTCAGTGATTGCATAAGAAATGACCAGTGTTTGAGCATAGTACAGGGCCAAGTTGTTCTCAGTATAATGTTAATATTTCCTTGACTGGGTCACGTTAGGCTACATTCAAATTTTTAGAACCTCTATATTGCTAAATGTGTTGGAAAGGAAGTGACTTCAGGCTGGACCCTCAAAATCTATAGACACATGTGACTGTTAAAATGGACACTGCAAGACTAAAAGTGTACCTGGAAATCTACCAAAGCTTGACTGCTTTTGGTTCTCCCAAAAAAGACCACAGACATCTACCTTTATGAAGATGTTTAATGCTGTGACTTGGCAAGCACCAAAGCACACTAGATGTGATTTTTACCACTTACTTGTGGCAATACATACTATGTCAAGGATTTGGACAAGTTTAACCCTGAGAATTGCATTTGTGATTCTAAGAGCCCTGTGCAGATCTACAGATCTGCTACTTGCAGTGGATGTTCAAGTTTCTTTATGAGTTCTGTCATTGATTTCCTTTATGCCTTAAGGAAACATTTTGATTCCTTATAAACAGTTTTAAGTCGTGAAGAAGGGAAGGCACAGGTTTGTTTTCTTTCCTAGATAAACTTCACGAAGCAAGTAATGGTGGAGGAATTAGACAGTGTTAGTGATAAATAATGTCTAACTTTGGTATCTGAGAGCTCTGCAGTAAAAGAAAACCTGCCCATATGCACTGGGGGTGGAGAGAGAAGGTTTTATAACAGATTTAAAATTAGAAAACAAAATGGCCTGATTAACAGCAGTAGGAAGAATTCTGCAGAGGATGAGGGGAGAAATTAACGGATGACATTCAAAGGCAGCTGTGAAGTATGAGAAGCTGCAGTACGCGGAGGTAGTCAAATCTAGCAGTACAGAGAGTTCTGAATGATGCTGGAATAAATCAAAAAGTCTGGGTGGGGGGATCTTTCAAGTGGTGGATCATAGCTAAAAGGTGGATCACCTCTGCTTACACAGACAGTAAGCCAGTAGATTCCATCCTGAACTACAGCACTATGTTAGTATTAGAAGCACTGATATTTCGGGAACGCGTACAAAGATATTTCAAGCAAACTGACAATGGTTTTAGCATGTACTGGTTTTTTTTGGAAACAGAGTGAGCCCCACCATTTTATACTTCAGAAAGCAAATGTAATTCACCTATTTGCTATTTCCATCTGAGACTATATCTTTCCACGAATTCCACTTACCTTGAAACAAGGGAAGGATAGAGAGCCTTCACAAATGTGCTTTCTAATGGTGAGAATCTGCATACATGATGCAGGGAATGTGGAGAGGCGGTGCTGCTGAGCTGCATTATAGAAACTTCGTGCCTTAGTCAGGATCCTAAATGAGGCTTTCCTGCAGGCAGCTTTCCAGCAAAGGATCAACTACGGTGATAATGTGGACTGCACCCTTTCCTCTCGGTGTCCTGGACCCACCCTTACTACCAACAGCATGAGAAGGCAACACAGCGCTCTCATCTCCAAAACAGGTTGAGAGAGGAAAGTTGCAGGTGATTACAAGGCAATACTGAATGCACACAGACACTCTGTAAAGGCCTCTTCATTTCTAAATACGTCATGGCTTTCAGTGGATAGACCCCCTACCGATAAAGTCTGTCTTTATAGCAGAACTGTAGGAAAAATAGTATTTTTTTTGTGATAGTCCACAGTCTGGCTTCTAGTGAACTATTCTGAAGAATGAGGTTGAATGGAGTCTTCCTCTCTGAAGAGAAGTTCTCTCTGCTAAGGACAGAAGAAATCATACAGGTTTTTTTCATAATAGGTATGACTAAGTAAAACAAGAAAGTAGATCACTAATTAGAGAATATTGTATGAAATTCAATATGAAATTACATCTGCTCTTGTTTTCCTATATGTAACCATATTTAACACATCTAACCATATGCATATGCAACCATATCTAACACCTGAATATGAATGCACTCTAATCAATTTTTCTTGGTCATGAGTATATTCTTCCTTGATATCCAGTATTATCACTTTTGGATTCATAAAGAAAGCAATTTCAATTCTTCTGGCTATGAAATTAAAATGATATTCATCCACACCTCACCTTTTTTCATCACCTTCGGATTTCCCATTAGTTTCTTTCCCCTCTTTTCTCTCTAGTAAACCTAAATTTCACATATGAATACTGATAAAACTGGATTAAGAATTCAGAAGCTTTTTTTGCCCCCAAGTTACCTGCAGGCATTCCGTTGGTCCTGATTCATGAAGGCAGATGGACTTAAGTTCAGCCAAGATGAGTAAACAACTTAAGACCGCAAGAAAGTGTGGTTTATGTAGTTTTGCTTTTCTTGTGCTTTAACTCTGTTAAAACTAACTACAGGAAAGACACAGTGTTTTTGTGGGAAATGAAGACAAAAAGTAAGTACTTTCCTGTAAACATTTTTCATGGAAGGTGCTCTTAATTTTTCGTTAATTCAATCATTCAAATGCATTTAGAAACTGCCTTTTCTCTGGTGCATTTACACCACTTTTGCACCTCTCTTTCATGATTTCACTACTATTTTCTAAAAACTCAACGGAATACTACGGCTTACCATGGAGTGTCCCAATACCATCCAAATATTGTGACTATATCTTTTTATTTAGACCTTTTTATCAGATACCCTCGAAGTTCAACTCGTGATCAGAGATTCAGTTGTAGATTTAGTTGTAGATACTAAGTCATTGTTCAGCCTATCTAACCTTCTGTTTTGATTTATTATTTGATAATTGAGCAGTTCTTATGTGGCTTACTATATTCAGTTGAGATAGGACACTTAATACTTCAGCAACATAAATGGTTTCATTATTTAAATGAAATCCTAGTTTAATGGCAGTAACATTTTCATATTGAACATATATATTAGTCATTTCCTTCATTTTTAGATGCTGAATGTTTCATACAAGGGCCATAATTACTTTGTATATTAATATTATTCCATACCTTTGGAGAAGATGCTTTTCATTACGAACGTTTAACTTTGGCTTGTCAACTGCCATCTCAGTTTCGTACTTTGGTGTTGTATTTTGTTCAGAAACATTCTGTCTGCATTAATATGCTGCTGTCAGCAGACCACGGTTTTGATCCTTTTGTAGGTTATTTGAAGATTTATTTTATTACCAGGAACAGGAAAAAATTTAGAACTACTTTTTAGAAGCAGGCTGCTTGAGACCCATTTTCAAAAATGTGACTTTTCCAGATAGGCTGTCATCCTTTTTATTTTTCAGAAGAATTATTTTTATTATTACAGTTTCTTTTTAAGTTTGGAGTTTTCCATGTTAAAAGGATACAAGAGGAATTTGGAAGCAAAATATGTTGTCATATTCCACATTCAACTCAAATGATTTTTTTGGCTAGTTTAGTTTTTTTGAGGCCTTTTGGTTTTCAGGTTTTCTGAAGTTTCCCTGGTATGGGGTTCTTTGTTCCTGAGTTTTAGTGCTTGAATCAATTAGATCTGAGGAAAGGTTTCTCAAAAGACTGGAGATGGGATTGCAAGTGTAAAGCAGCACTGTAACTCACCGAGAAATTGCAATGGTTGTCTTTCACTGTCTAAATGTCAACACACTTTAAATAAAAGACATTGGCTTGGCTTAGTATTGAATACTTTTTCACTAAACACTTAAAAGCATCTGACGAAATAAACTGATATGGTCTATTATCTACATCTACTTAGAACTCAGTAAAAACTTAAGGACTTTTATGTAACCTCGTAATGCGTTTAAGTATAAAGAGTACCTAGCGTGTTCATCTATAATTTGCTTAGCTGTTGTGATGAAGATGACAAGGCATTAGGAGAAAGCTTTATTACACAGTATGTATCTTTGTAATTTGATAATGGTTTCTCCACAGAGCATTAATCACTATTGTAGACATCAGGATCCCAGTACTCCAAGGTAGTAATGACCTCCACGCATTGGTTCTCTAAATATCAATTTTTGTTCTTTACTGTAAATGCTGTTTTTAGATAATTACATTTAGCACAGCTGTAACTAACATGATCATAAGGTGGTGATTCTGTCATTTCTTAGGAGGTAAATCCATACCTCAGTCATGGATGATGCGGAAATTTTTTTTATCCTGGAAGCAATCTGCCCTGTGTTTCGTGACAGGTGTGCTGTTGTTACCCACCTGTAGTACCTTAGGTAGTGAGTACTTAGTGTCTCCTCACTTGCCGTTAGCTCAAGCTGAACTGAACTTACTATCTACTTTTTCCTTCCTAATTCTATTATCTTCTACTTTGCGTGAAACTGCATAGTAAATATTCCACCATCTTTGGATGGCATTCCTGTAGCTCATACAGTATTATTCAAGTAGAAGTCCTTAACCAAAGGTGACAGCAACTTCAAGTACGAATAGAGAAATCTGCTGGGGAAACAGGTGCCTTGTCTTTGTAAGGGAGCTGGAGCGGAGTCTTTGGAATCTGGATGCATCTGGACCATCACACAAAGTTCGAGCCGGTGTTGCAGCAGCGGCGGTGCCCAGCTCGGTGTGGGAAGAGGCCGTGCCCAGCTCGGTGCGGGAACGGCAGTGCCCAGCTCGGTGTGGGAACGGCAGTGCCCAGCTCGGTGCGGGAGGGGCCGTGCCCAGCTTGGTGCGGGAATGGCAGTGCCCAGCTCGGTGCGGGA
>VWZT01006740.1:129876-151554 GCA_013397055.1 Pachycephala philippinensis
CGGGGCTGGGCAGCGGCGCCGGCTCCTGCCCGCCTTGGGCGGTAGATGGTGCTAGATGAGAAGTGAAGGTGCCGCTCAGGATGCCTCCCGTCAGAAGCTGCCGCTCAAAGTCAGGATTAAACACCCGGCGGTTTCCGTGTTTGTTTCTTTTCCTGTTGGGATCTTTGGGGTGGGGACACTGGAAATTGAGGTGGGTGAACCTGAAGGTGGTAACGGGTGAGAGATAAAACGTCAGTCGTTTTCCAAATACCCTTTCTGTAGCGATAGAAGGTTGCAGCGAATCCGCAGGGCAAGGCCGTTCTTTCTCAGTGGGAGAGAAAAGAAGATGCAGGCATAGCACAAAACTGTGCTGCTTCAGAGCAGATTTGTTTGAAAGAGCACTGTCAGCTTGCATGTCGCTGATTGTGAGTCTGGGCATGACTGAAAGCCTTATGTCTTCAGATTAATTTAAAGAATATATGAAGGCAAGACCTCTCAGCTGAGTGAGGAGTAGTTACACAAAGTTTGCATTCTAATTAGCCAGCTGTAGGAAAATAACAAAATGCTTTTCTGCCTGAAATCTTACTGATTAAATTATATAGTACAAAGGTATGAAACAATGTACATTAATAGTATTCACTTTCTTTCAGGGTTAGAAGTAAAATTTCAAGAATTCCTTCAAAACTAATGATCTCAATTGCTGCACAGTGGCACAACTCCAGAAAAGAAAGAACACAGTCTGTATTCATTTTATTATTGGGTTGCCTTTTGGTTTTTCTTTCCCTTTTCCCTTTTCATCATCTCCAAACTTGATAACATATCTGGAGCATTTACTTATCCTTGGCAATAAAATTTGGGATGAAATGTGCAAAAAACTAGCTTGGTAAGAGATTTCCTTACATTATTTTACCTATAAAAACATTCATCACCTCTAAAATCAATCTTTATATGGGCATTGAAGGATAAAATGAAAAGAAGCTTCTTCTTCATGAAGTTCATTATTTCCCCAGTCTCTGTAGCTTTCTGATATTACCATACGCAATTAAATTATTCTGAATTGACAGTGTTTAGTGAAAACAGGAGTACTCATAATCTACAGAAGCAGCTGCTTTAGAAAATATAGGACATACTAAAATAAGAAAAATCCTGTGTGTGCTTTCCTTGAAGTCGGGTGTGTCAGTACTTGCAGAAGTAAATGGATAGCATTGAACATGGGTATAATATGTTTTAAAACCATAATGCATGAAACATTAGAATTCTAGAATGTAGTATTTTCTGCATCATCTGTAATATAATAGCTGTTATCTTGAACTAAAATGTGACTTGGTATTGGCAGAATAAGTTGCCCTCAGACTCTCATAAGATCATGACTGAATGCAGTTCTACATAGACACCAGTTCTATAACGCCTAATCGTTATACATACTGTCTGAATGCACAGTTCTGTGCAACCTACATAACAGCGCCACATCTGGAAAAGGTTTTATAAGATTCTTGTCAGTGGAGAAAATATGTTTCTAAAATTTTGTAAGGCAGCCTTGAAGTAGGATGTGCAAGAGATGGCACTGAGCTGAGAGTCTGCTTTGTTAATACAAAAAATTATAATAAGGGGCAGAATGAATCTCCAATCTGTGACTTCTGGTCTTTTGAAAGGATTCTTGACCTTTTTTCCATAAGAAGAGCCTAAGAGGTTTTATAGTCTGCCCTGCTTTTGGGGTAGACTTTTTTCAGCTTTCTGCTTGCTTCTTCAGCAGTGTCTCACAACATCCTACTTGTTTACTTTGGAGAGATGCTGGGAAGATATTTGTGCTTAAATAAATACTTTTTAAAGATGTCAGAATTTGTGAGGGAAAACGTAAACACATCCATGAACATTTTTTTGCAAACATTTCCTTAAAATTTCTTTTCCTCTGATAAAACATTAAAATGACAAGTACATTTGCACAGCCTTTCTCAAAATAAAACTTTTCTTGCATCATTTCAGCAATCATTCCTCAGAAAAGGAAGCTAGGCTTATAAGGGGGAGAGGGAGGAGGGAATGCAAGTCATAGCTATAAAATTTATATTCTTTACATGCTGACTTATTATGACTCCAGTCTGCATTACATGGTATTTTTGTGGGCAAGATACTACTCTGTTAGTCGTGCATAATGCCAAGTGTAATAACACTCAGCATTACCTAATGGAAAGGTTCCTTACCAAACTGTGCTTTAAAAATTATTACATTACATGTAAAGAATTGTAGACGAGAGAGATAGATGAGAAAGAGGGACTGTGACATTTGCTTTTACCTTCCAAGATAAACTGATTAGGTGACTCCTAATATGCTGTCTGAATAATAAAAAGCCTAAGCTTAGCTACAGTGTGGGTAAATAGAAATAATTTCAAATCACAGAGGCTGTGGGTTTTATGTGTGGGGAAAAAAAAAAGGAAGTTGCAATAAATCTTCCCCAAATTCTGCCTTACATTCAATAGCTGCAGACATGACTGTTGCCTTGAAGATTTAAAACTGGAGTATGATCAGACTTTAAAGCACATATGACAGTGTCTTATGCAATGTCTTAATAACGCCTTGGAAAAACATTGTAATAGTAGTCATGTCATTTCTCTGGTCTGCTGTAAAGATAAGTTGTTTAACCAAATTCTTTGTGAGTAGATTGAAGGTTTATGCCAGGTATAATTTTCAGTGTTAGATGATTTAGCTGGTTGCTGTACTTTAATTTTAATAGAGGCTGTATGGCTCATCTTTAGTGTCTGAACTGGGTGTGACAAATTCAGTGGGGAATGCTTGAGAAAAGTGAAGATCAAATACACTGTTTAATAATACAATAGGAAGAAACAACTGCAGCTAAGAAGTGCATTACCCATTGGCAGCTCTAGATTGAACTGCAGTTGTAATTTTGGTGATTTTTAGCTAAGAAAAAACTCTAAGTTGTTTCTTTAATACTGCATAGACCTTAGAGCTGTCCTTGTTCAGTTTACTGATCACATTACGTAAGATTTTATTCCCTATTGGTATTCCAAATTCTGAATATTTTTAAAAGGACCCTTGCAAAATTTACAATATTGACTCAGTAGACTTGCCCTGAAGGACCAGCCACTCTTTCATTTCTCCTTGTATGTGCTGGTGTTACATGAAAAATAAAGGTTTGCTTATATTGGGGAACTCTCTGTCTGTATGCCGTCCTGAACATTTTCAAATAAATGCAAAACAGCAACGCTGTCACCATGTTTTCTTGCACCAGCCTACAATTTCAAGTTCTTACACTTGATAGACACAAGGGAGAAACCATGGCAAACTTTACTTTATGAAGCAAAAACCTGGATTTTCTTCATGTTCTTACAGCAAGTTACTAAGAGAATGCCTGCCAAAGTAATTTGAAAATCTTGTGCAGTTTTCTGCAAGGGAAAGTTTTTTCTGCTTTGTTTCAGACAGAAAATCTGCTGTAGTAAGGCTCTCTGTTAAATTGCAGAATTCAGAAATACTTTCTGGGCTTGAAACCAAAAGCATACCTTTGCTATTTAGTGTTGAAATGTATGGCAGAATCACCTTACACAGTCACCTTGGAACTGTATATTTGGACCAAATCCTTTCTCTGAACAGCTCTGAAACCAGAGCTAGGGTTGTATACACAGCATTCACATTCAAGTATTTTGATGTAGCCTAAGATGATTTACATTTTGGAGCAAGAAAACATTAGCAGGTGTTACATCTACATGAAGTACCCTGGTGAAAGATGATGTCGTACCCCTGAAACACTGACGAACTCTCTAGAGCATTCCTCTGAGCTAGGGCATTGTGCCTTTTGCTAGAGAGGAACAGTGGTACTGAAATATTGAAGCGTATTCCATATCCAAAGTAAATTCTCTATTCCATCTGCCACACAGAACTACTGCTCTTGCTAATGCTGAAGATAAACAAGTAACAAATTAGGAGTCTATGGATGTACTCTTAGGATTGACTTTTGCCATGGGTCTCCAGTAGAAGAAAGAAAAGATCCAAGGTCCTCTGATTCCTGTTCCCAGATCTAATTCTACAATTTGTCTTCCTTCTCTCCTTTATCACATCTTTTCGATGGGGAAGTATATATTTTCCTCTGTTTTTTCTGCAACAATGTTGCTTTTTATAATGAGATTGCCCTGCAAATCTGAACCTGCTTTTAATCAGGTGCAATATTATTTTTACGATCCTCTTGAAAGTTGACTCTGTATGAATTCTGCCTACATTCTTCCAGAATTCTTTAGCTGCTTCTAGAACATGTTGACCTATTTATAAACCAATAAAACTCTAAAAGAAAAATGCTTAACACATCATGAAATGACTCAAACTGTCCTTTTACTCTTCTCAGTTGTGCATATAATTCTTCGCTTTTAAGCATAAAAATTTTGCATGTTGATCTTTCGGATGTCAATAGACTTGAAAGATTCAGAGATCAGAAAATCAAACTGATGCAGTCTGATGTGTTAGCATAATAAATATGGTCTAGGTTAAAAATCATGTGACCCTCAGGATTCCTTCTTATAAACATACATAGAAAAGAATTTGGATCCTTTTTTTAATAATTTTACTAAATGAGACTTCAGATCCAACAAATCTGTAGATTAAAATATAGTTCAATAACAGTAATCTGAAGTATATTCTAAGTTTGTGGAACCTTTGTGCAATTCCACACTGGTTTTGGGATATCCGGCTGATAGACCAGTGTCTAGGATATATGAAAAATAATATTTAATTGCAGAAGACTCTTTTAATGGATTTTTTCCTTTCCCCTCTTTTGTTTTAAACCAAATACTCACAAAAGGAATAAAGGAAAAACTACACTTTAACATGTATGGAGACTGAACCTGAGATTTTCATGGTATAAAAAAAGACGCTTAAATTTCTCTGGAAAGGCTGGACTCTCCGCCTCAGACTTGTGATCTAATCTAGACATACAAATGATGGGAAAAAGTATTGGTCCAGTAGTGTTGTGCTACTCTGTACAGTTAATGTGGTCTAAGGAATCATGCCTCCTATTCTTACCCTGGGATTATTAGTCTCATTGATATTAATACACCAGTTACAATCAGGCTAACAGTCATAGTCAAAGTGATCTATTTATTACCACAAGAGCCTGATTAAAAATAGAAAGTTTTTTCTTTCCGAGAAGAGCAAAAGGCTCAGCAGTCCATGAGATCCTGTCTTGTCTCACTGGCTATTATAAACTAAGTGCTGCTTTTCCAAACTCAGTAACTTTACAGTTTTCTCACTCACTATATATAGGTATATAAAAATAGCTCAAAGTACATCCTATTATTTAGTAATGTTTTAAATCCCAGCTTCTTCACCAGGAGGTTTATAATGTTGATAATGGAAGTTTCTTCCTCTTTGTTCTTGGCTGGGGGGGATTATTTTTATACTTTTACTAACACCATCCACAGGGTTTTGGGTCTTTTTGTTATTGGCCTACGGTTCTTTTGGTTTACGCCCAAAATTTTTATTTTATTAGTTCCCAAGGTGCATTTATAGTAATTAGTAACTGATGATTGATTACATGTTTAAACCCACTTGGTACCTAGAATAAATCTGTTCCTGTACCTTCAAGGTCTCTGCTATCATCCTGCGCTTATATGTCAGTGCACAACTTTATCATTCCAAGGCCACAGATAGTTCTGCAAAGAATAACTACTGGTGCTTGTTGTTAGTTAAGAATGTATCACATTTATAATGTTTGTGGTCATTATACATGATTACACTAAAGCTAAAAGCAAATTAGGCAGTAGTCACTGATCAATTCTGTTACACATTTAGCTTAAAGCTAAAGCAAGCTAAAACAAGAGAAACTGAGATAGTCTGAAGTGTCCTGAGACCTCTGTTATTAAGTTAATGAAAACCTTTTTCCCTGTTACGAGTAATGGCAATACCATATTTTTTGGGCTGCAGTATCACAGAATCATAGAATATGTCAAGTTGGAAGGGACCCACAAGGATCATCGAGTCCATCTTAGTCCTGCACAAGACAGACCCAAGAGTCACACCACACACCCAAGAGCACTGTTCAAACACTTCTTGAACTCTATCAGGCTTGGTGCTGTGACCACTTCCCTGGGGAGCCTGTTCCAGTGCCCAACCACCCTCTGGGTGAAAAATCTTTCCTAATATCCAAACTAAACCTCCCCTGACACAGATTCAGGCCATTCCCTTGGGTCCTGTCACTGGTTACCACAGAGAAGAGATCAGTGCCTGCCTTCCCCTCACAAGGAAGTTGTAACTGCAATGAGGTCTCCCCTCAGTCTCCTCTTCTCCAGGCTGANGCACTGCTTTCCAGCATCTCATTCCCCAATCTGTCCCTACAGCCAGGGTTGCCCATCCCAGGTGCAGAATCCAGCACTTTCCTCTGTTGAATTTCATATGGTTGGTGATTGCCCAATCCTCTCATTTTTTGTGGACTCTCTGCAGGGCCTCTGTGCCCTCGAGGGAGTCAACAGCTCCTCCCGGTTTTCTTTTATCTGCAAACTTGCTCAGTCTCCCTTCCAGTCCTGCCTCCAGGTCATTCACAAAGATGTGGAAGAGCACAGGGCCTAAGACAGAGCCCTGTGGAATTCCACTAGTGGCAGGTCACCAGTCTGACGTCCCCCCAGTCACGGTCACTTTTTGTGCCTGAACCATGAGCCAGTTGCTCACCCATCATATGATGTGTTTATCCAGCTGAGTGCTGGACATTTTGTCCAGAAGGATCCTTTGAGACACAGTATCAAAAGCTTTGCTGAAATCTAGAAAGATCTTACCAAGCATCTTCTCTTGATCCATGAAGTAGGTTACCTTGTCATAAAAGGAAACCAGGTTTGATAAGCAGGACTTTCCTCTCATGAAGCTGTGCTGGCTGTGACCAATCACTGCGTTGTCTTTCAGGTGTTTTTCAATACCTCCCAGAATAACCTTCTCCATAACTTTACCAGGCACTGAAGTGAGAGTGACCTGTAGTTTCCAGGGTCCTTCTTCTTGCCCCTCTTGAAAATCACAATGTTTGCCAGCTTCCAGTCAGCTGTGACCTCTCTGGGTTCCCAAGACGGCTCAAAAATCATTGAGAGAGGTTTTGTGATGACATCAGCCGGCTCTTTGGGGATTCTTGGATGAATCCTATCAGGACCCATAGATCTGTAGGGATCCAGCTGGAGCAGCAGATCCCACACAATTTCAGGGTTGACTGGGAGTTGATCATTCTCATAGTCATGGTCCTCCAGCTCAGGGCACTGAGAACCCCTTGGTGCATCATCTGTGTTGAAGACAGAGGCAAAGAATGCATTAAGCACCTCTGCCTTTTCTCTGTTCCTGTTTGTGGGGTGACTGTCCTCAGCCTGTAATGGGCTGATGTTATTTCTACACTGCCTATTGACATTAATATATTTGAAAAGACTCTTTTTATTGTCCCCTACATTTCGGCCATCTTCAACTCCAGTTTGAGCTTTGGCTGCACAGATTTAATTTACACAAATTACAGTGGCAAGCATCATCTTGTAATACCATCAGTACTCTATTTGATAACTTGTTGTTAGATAATATATTTAAGGATGGACAAAAATTACTTTAAAATAAGGCTTCATGCTACTTTTCTGCAATGTTGTATTTATTTTGCACATAGAGATCACATTCTTAAAACTTGCAATTCAGGCATTGTATTCTACTCCAAACTGAAACTTGATAAGGGAGTTTCCAAATCAGGATGAATACCGTTAATATTCATTGATTATACACTTTAGTTCATGTTTATTAGCCTCTTTTAAGTAAAACAGACACAAATTTTGTATTCAGAAGGAATAAGAAAATTCCTATAAAATGTAAGATTTTAGTATGGAATGAGACTTTGGGCTATTTTTATACATCCATATATATATATTTAGCATGTGATAAAACAGTAAATTTACTGAGTTTTAAAAAGCAGCACTTACAGTTTATAATAGCTGGTGAGGGAAGACAGTGTCTCATGCACTACTGAACCTTCTGCTCCCTTTCTTGCAAAGAAAAAGCTTTTACTGAGTTATCAGAACATTGGCTTTATTTAGTAAAATTGTTCACATGCTGCTTTAATTAGGTAATAATTTAAAGCTACAAAAATTCCTTGAGAATTCTCGTCAAAAGAATTGTACGCTTAACAAGATTTTCATGAAATAATTACAAAAGATTAAATATGCAAGCCAGAATGATGTGAGTATGCATTTAGATGAATAGGTGTTGTCAGAAAAATCAACAGAATTGTTCTCCAGGGTGAGTTTCAGTAGATCAGATGTTTGAAATATTTTAAATTTTGTGCACATCACCTACAGCCCCATATCCCATATGACACCCACTTGACACTCCACCTTGTACCAACACATGCAGAAGGTGAACTGATACAAGTATAAAGGACAGCTTTGTGAGTTTTGTGCTGGTAGGGACTGCAGAGCTGTGCCCTACGTGTAAAGATAATCCAATGTGAAATTACACCATTTTTTCAAGTAAAGTGTTACCCACATGACAATTATATCAAATACATTGCTAAAAATTACCACAAATGCAAAAGGAGATTGAATTGTGGTTGCTATGGAAACTGTAACATGCAGCTTCCTGACTTGATGCGTGCAAAATTTCAGCATTAATATCACGCTGATACATATTTTCACTTTTTTCTTCACTTGAATAGGTGAAGATGGAGGTTGTGTATAATAATATATCCATTCAAGTTATATAGCTCTGTCATGCCATCTAGTATTTTTTGTTAGCTGCAGAGTACATGTAGAGGTTTGCAGATGCTTTACTATATTAATGCTGCAGTGAAAAAATAAATGTTCTAAGCATATGTTTCTTAAAATGGAAGGAAGATGATCTACCCACACAGTGTATTTTATAGAAGGGTCAGTGGATGATCATGGATATACAGAAAAGTACCATACATGGAAAACAAAGATCTTGGAACAAACCCTGTAAAAAGGGTGAAATTTATTTGCACAAATGGTTATAATCCTCCAGTTAGGTTGATTATCAAATCTTGTCACTGAGGTTTAGGTGCAGCCACTGTACAGCGTATACTCTTCCCCAGGTAGATAGCTATGGCATGGGAGGTGTGAAAACTGTGTCATATAAAACGTCATGGTGAGAACCAGCGTGCTGAGAATCAGGTTATTTCCCCGTGCAGAAGAGCACAGTAGCAGAGCTGTGGCTGAGGTGATAGTGCTGAAGCAGCTCGAGCACCAGGCAGCATTTAGGCCCACATGCAGCGAGCACAGGTAATTTCCACTCTGTCAGCTCTAGTACTGACTTTTGGGCTATAATCAGTAGGCCATTACTAGTACCTTATGTAGATAATCTAAGCTTCTTCAGGTTGTCTGTGTTGCATCGCACAAACATGACTGTCTAACATGCCCTGAAGTACTAATGAATTCAAAGATAATAAAATACTTAGGAAACATGAGAGATGAGAAACAATTTGAGATTCAATGTAATTATTGTTTTTCAGGATCTCCAGGGCTTGGTGCTTGATGCTGAGAGAGCAGAAGACCTTTTAGTGAAAAAAAAAAATTAAGTACATCTTGAGAGAATGACTGAAAACGTGGATGGAGTAGGATGGGGAAACACAAAACTACATTTCTTATTGTGATTGTATATGGAAGCACAGCACTGGAACTCCCAAGGCAGAGGTTGATAAATGATTGAAGCCTGGAGTAGGGGTGATTGAACCACCAGTTTCTAATTGTGCTGTCTTGGTAGCAATGTTTTTGCATGATATAGTGTAGACAGAGGTCTCCATCATTTTTAATCACTCTGTATGACCTTGGTCAGAGCAGTGTTACACAACAGTGCTTACAAAAGTGTGTCTGGTTATTGTCTGTAGAATGGGGTTTTGTGGGGTTACAGGAGTAGGCTGTAGGCAGCCTTGGCCTTGATGGCTTGTGGCTGTGTCCCTGGGAGGAGGGAAGGCCAGCATTGAATGCAGGTGTGGTGATTCCTACAACAAGAAGCACACGAGTAGCCCAAGGGATGATGGGTATAAGGGCTGTGCTGTAGGATCACAGAGCAGCAGATACTGAGCTGAGCTGGNTCACGGACTGCAATCCACTTGGGGGAAGTGGAAAAGCCGGCCGGCGCGTAATCCCTGGGCGGGGGTGTGCCCAGGAGAGCCGTGAGTAGTCTACGCATGTAAGTCCAGGATTGGACTGCCTTGGGCGACCGTGCCTCTGGGAAGGACGGTGAGCCGCTGTAGCTCTTGCCCAAGCAAGTCTGGGATTGGACTGCTTTATGGGTGACTGTGCCTCTAAGAGGGATGGTGAGCCGCTGTAGCTCTTGCCCATAAGGTCGGTGAGCCGCTGTAGCTCTTCCCATGCGTGATTACTGCAGATGGTGCCGCAATGTTATACTGCAAACTGTGTTGGCCCGGTGTAAGGCAATATCTGGAACTATGTTGCCCCAGTGTACGGCGACAGGGTTTAGTAGATCTGGCTTTACTTTTTCCCTTTACTCCTTCATTAACATTTACCTGCCCAGGTAAGTTTCAGTGTCAGTCATCTCTGCAAGTCGAAGCTGGCATGTAAAAGCTGCTTTAATACCTGTCAAAGTTAATAGAAGTAACTGCACAAATTCTGCTTATTCAGTCTGTAATAGGACAACATGAAAGCTACATAGAGAAACCTAATTTTTCACTTTTGTGACATGTCATTTCATTAGCATATAGATTTTATTTTTTTAGACCAAATTTGTAAAATAATGACCTTGTTTAATAACAAATGAAACTGAATATTAGCACAGGATTTTTTGAAATGTTCAGAGATTAGCACAAGATTTTTGGAAATGTTCTGATTGTTGGTGGTATTTTGAAATTTCTTCTTGTCTGTATTATCATATATACTTACGTTTATGTAACATCAGTCATTTCTTTATAGCTCTTATTTTGCTGAAGTGAGTTCAGGACAACTGTGTTTTGTAAGGTTTTCTTTGCCTGAGCCTCACTATAGTGCCTTTTATGAAGCATAGGTAAATTCTAGCATGTAATCTGTTCTACAGTAATTTCTCTTTCCCACTAGGTTAAAAATGTGTATTGCAAAGTATGGCATTCAGAATTACATAGATTTTTCTTTTTTTTTAATATAAGTTGTACACTCTTGATTTATATTTATAAAGTTGTATTGCCAATTCTTTTGGAATGCTAGAGTCATTGTTATGACTCTAAAGACGTTTACTCTGATTAACCTTTCGGTAAGCAAACAAAAGAGTTATTTATAAGATATCTTTATATTTATTCATGTGTATGTTCAGCTTTTTTTTTCTAGTTTTGTTTTTTTTCAGCAAACATTTGAAGTCCAAAAGTTGGGGAGGTTTTTAAGCAGCACAGCTGGTCAATGTGCATGTGTGAAAAGCAAAATTCTAGAACTCTCACGACATTTGACCGGAATGAGCATTATGAAATTTTTGATGGTAGAGCTCTTTTAAGCTATTTTTTGAGGTGTCAGTCATCAACTAGTTAACTGCAGTAATGGCATAGGTCATAATCTCATTCCTAAAATATTGTAGAGTTTCAAGAAAACAGTTTGCAAATAAGTTTCAGGCTATTAGTTGTTCAATTGTTTCTTTAATATTTTTAATAAACAACTTTTATAGTAGTAAGGTGTGTACGTCAGTAAATGATTGTCAAGGGGATGATTTGATCCTGATTTTCAGTGTCTGACTGCCTTTATAGTCAAAAGGTGGTGGTGTCACCTGTAACTCCTGCTAGCTCTAATTTATCTGTCTTGGCTCCTGAGAGAAGTGAAATTGCTGTGATATAGGTTTAGTTACCAAATAAATATACCTGATTAGACATACTTCCAAAGCTAAATCTCACCTTTTTTTAGATTGCGAAAGCAGTAAAGTCAGCAGCAACAAAGCTTTCTCTCAAATCTGTGAGAAATACGAGCAAAACTTGTATGTAAGCAAAATCTTTCAAATATTTCCCTTTGCCCTGCAGTGAGAGGCAGGAAGGATGCTGTTGTTTGATCACAGCTACTAAATACAAGCATCATCTCTCTTCCATTGGGTGTAAAATTGTTGCAGGTCCCTTCCAACTGTCCTCTCCTCTCCTCAACTCATTAAATGAAAACATCATTAAATGAAGGCATGTTTATAGAAAACTAACTTAATAGAAATGCTTAAAATTAGAGATTTTTTCATTTCTTTTTCACAGTTTTAATAAGATACTCAAATATATAAAAATCATGTGGGTTCTGCACTGTGTCAGAGAAATCTCATCAGATAGTAACCCTAAATCACTGCAACTCCACTGAATCGCATCTGAACTATTTGCAGGCACCATCAGATGCTCAGTGATTGCCAAGAAGTTGAGACACAGCATAAAGTCCTCGTGGAAGTTCTGTGCCTTATTCATCTCCTCCTTTGTCTTACAAAAATACTTTCACTCCTCCCTAGAATCTGTGTTAGCTTGCCTGATTATTTGTAGCAGGGACTCTAAAGCCCTTGTGTAGCTACTGCTTCCACAAGGCTGCCTTGTCTTTTCTGCTGAAGATTAAGATTGTTTGTGTTACAGTTTTCAGAAACGCACAAATAATTTATAGTTAAGTACTGTATAGTTGCTGTCTTCAAAGAATTATTCTAATGCTGAGGGGCAAGGAGAAAGATGATCTTACACCTAATTGCCATGTCTCTTCTTCCCCACCAGCTAGATGAAGCATTTCTGCTTTTGTGCTGTATTGGTACAAGAGGAGTGACTAAAAAGCCATTGAGGAATTCTGTCATAGTTTGAATCACAGCAGCACAAAGCCATCACATCGACTTTCTGATTGTCTCCTGAGTACTCTTACATATAGGTTATGCAAGGAGGAATTAAATGACATGGCAGAATGCATTTCCTGCTGTGTAGTGGCTCTGCCTATTCTGCGAAGACTGTCGTGAGAAACAGTGCCAACTTCTGGGGCCTCATTTGTTCCCTGCAGTTTGAGATATGCGTTCTTGAAAAAGGAGAGGTTGGAGAAATATCAAGTTCCTTTTTAAACTGATTTCACAAAAGCTCAATTAAATGGTGATTTGATCTTATGCAGCACAAATGTTATTTGCCTGGCAGAAGTAACAGTGGGACTTCAAGTTGAGTAGCACTTTCCTGCAGAGGTCTGGATATGTTTCATAGGCATGTGTACTGTGAAAGACTTGATTTTTTGCTTGCATCCTTACAAAAGACATATATAAGCATTTAACTGAGAACTGGAGCTTTAGGCTTAAAGTAGTCTAAAGGTCTGACTTTAAGTCCTGAAATTGCCATCCTATTCCTGTTGGATTTAGGATTAAACTCGTAACAGGGTATAGGTACAATGCCACTTAAAGAGGCACAGATAGGTTTCATCCTTTTAAATCCAGTGGTAGGTGTTTGTTCCAAGTGCCTATGCGAGTCAAAGCATGATTTTTACTATTGCTATAAAGAATGCAGGTCTCTTGAAAATTAATCCTTCAATTCATTGTTTAGAAAATGACATGGCCACTGCGTATCAGAATATTGGGAAGATCATTGGGAACTAACTGCTGTTAGGACTAACTAACTGCATGTTCAGGATGTGCAGGCACATCTGCGAAGTTTAAAGAAAAGCAAGCTGATTATACGAGTTTCCTGTGCCTCTTTTTCAGGTTTTCTTAACTTAATATTTCAGTCCCCATATGGCTCTTACGCTGATGTAATAAACTGAGCAGTTTGGTATGACATAATTCCAGCCTCTTTGAATTAGTGGTGGCAGTTAGATTACTATTATTGATAGTGCCTGCAGGCAGGGAACCATTAAGGTGTCATGAACTTAGCAACCTTGTATGACATAATACTAATATTTTAGATTTAGTTGTTACAGTTAGGTTGCATCCCAAAGGTCCCTACTGTAGTACCTGGTTGTGTGAGAGGATAGGATGCAACTTTTCTAAGAACTTCTAAACCCTGTATTTCTTAAAACATTTGATTAATATTTTCCAGCAGCATATATGGCAGAAATATTTTCCATTTGCTGTTTTTAAGTAGAAGATAACAAGTAATATCAGAGCATCTTTTCAGCAGCTTTCATAGTATAATTAAGAATGGATGATTGATAAATGGATAAACTAGGGTTCAAACCAGACAGAAGAAACTTAGGGTTTTGAAAAAAGTGTAGCTAAAACTTTTGGCGATGATCTGCATACAGATGGTTGTGACTGTTTTCTTACAGCTATCTCCACATTTGGCATCTAATGTCTACAAAGAAACTTTAATAGGAGGCTAAACCATAAATACATGGGATAAAAATTTTCATTTGCATACTAGTTTTACACTGTAAGACTCTGACTGGGAAGGGAAGAGTTTTAACATATGCATGCACAGTGGTCAGAGTGTAAGGAAGTTTAGCAAATTTCTGTTTACCACTGATATTCTTCATGTCATGGGAGCAGTAAGTCAGAACTATTGGCATGCGTATGAAAGCTCATTCACCAAAGGATATGCTTTTGATGTATTAGCTAGCTAAAAATGCAGAGAGGAATTTGGCAGAATTCTTCAAAGGAACAGGTTTTTTTTAATTTCACTTTTTTTCCAAAGAACATCAACAATTCCTTGGACTCTTCGAGTTATAAAAAATTTTAAACCTTCAGTCCTGGAAAATTTCTCCACAGCAAGTCCAGCATTGGTTCTCACTATCTGAAAATACCACTGTTTGCTGTGGTGTAGGCTTAATTCAGCTTGTAGGTACATAAACCTCCCCTGCTGATTTTGAACAGCAGGTTCGGAAAAACATTTCTCTGAGAATTTTTAGTGTGTGTGGATTACAGATAGTGGCATACCTAACTAAATAGATAAAGAAACTAGATATCATACTGAAGTATCTCTCTTTGAGAGCAACCAGGATGCTTTGTGACTGAATTTAGTATTGGGACTCGCATATATAAACAGGCAAGGAACAACACTACAGTAAGTTAAGCCAGACAATGTATCATCAAAATCAACTTGTTCAAACAACTAGTAAAAACAGGAATCCAGCAAGTAGTGCACATAGAATTTGATTTTCTAAGGAACATTTTGTAAAGCTTGAAAGTCACAGCTCAGTCAAATGAGACACAAAGACCCAGTTGCAGCTAGCTCTGTGAGGACTGTAGAAAGATGCAGAACCAACCAACCAGAAAACCAGCAGGTATCAAAGCTCATAAGTAAACCACATACTGGACAGCATGAGAGATATTAGCCAGTCTAGTGGCAGTGGTCACGAGGCAAACCATTTAAAATAAGCATGAGAAATTCAGTGTTGCTTTTCAGTGACTCTTTTGGAAATGCTGAGTAGCCAGAACTAAAGAAATTACATAGTAAGGAATAATACAATGTTGGCTTTTAAGATCTTCTTTACATATTTTCTTTTCTTCAGTAGCACGAAACAAAAATTAGGGAAATAAAACGTCTCGTACTCTGTCATTCACCTGCTGTCTATTGGTGTTGCTTTCCTGCTGTCTTCTCCATCTGCTTTAAATTCATTTCTGAAATGTCCCCTCCTTAAAATAAGTTCTTATTAATCTCATATGGAACAGAATAAGAAATAGCAAATGCAGAGACTTTTTGTTAAATTGCAAACAATTAGAACACAATGGGGAGAGAAGCAAGGGAAGAAAAACACAATACCAATTATGAATCATCTAAAAAGGTAATAAAATCTGTCAGATCCTGAGATTTATATAAAATTTTTAATTTGCCTTTTCCAGGGAAAACGGATATTTTAATTAACGAAACTTTTCATTAGTGGTGGCATTAGGATTTTACTTGGTGTAACCAAAATGCTGTCTTAAGATACTAAATAGTAGTAGAAAAATGTAACAATATATTAGTCATGAAGACATAAGAAAGAGCCTAATTCAGCAATACTCTCCCTTTTATTCACCCCCTTTGCATTTCACCTGTTTGGTTTACCTAGGAACATGAGACCTATCCATGTTTGCTAATTAAACTCTCATCTCCAACTCTTCATAATTTTATACATACATATTCCTTCAGCAGATGGGTCGTTTTCTTCCTATTTGGAGTTTATTGATCCTTAGTATGCATATTTTTAATCCAATTCCTCACTTTTTATGTTAAGGAGTCTCTTGTGCTCTCATTTGTTTCAGTGACTGGATATCATGCATTTCTTCCCTATGACTGTTGGTCATGATGGCTTATTGCTGCAGGCATACTGTGTTTCTGTGGTTATATAGGTTTCTTTTATTTAAAAAGTCCATTAAAATTACTGAAATTAGTGCATTTTTAGGGGGTCAGTGTTGCCTCTAAGTTAAGAGAGCTTATCAGAAACTTAACAACAGTTTTGGGCCTGCTTTATGAAGCAGTACAGTGCAGCTAAAGTCAAAAAGGATGTAAAAAGGACAGTTGTAATTGAAGGGTAGATTGCACACACTATGAAATTATTCTTTTAAGAACTGCAACCTTTTCTGCTGTAATATGTGGTAGTAGTAGCATAGCTTTGAAATTAAGCATGATGAAATTTACACACTATGTTAACCTTGCATAAAGGTTATGAAGGAAAAATTCTCCGTGTAAAATGTGTTCTTAATTTTATTTTCGGTGTTCTGACTGAGACTGCAGCAACAGGCCTTAGCCCAAGTAAGAGGGAGATCAGGAGGCTTCTGCCAAGCTCCGAATACACCTGCATGTCCAGTGACTGCTGTGAGGTCTTTTCATTAGCTAATGGGGTGACATTCAGCAGATCACTCACCTTTGGCCACCTTATTCACTGTCTCTTTAAATATGATGGGCTACTCTTTCTCCATACATTTCTTGTCATCTCCACTTGCTCTTTTCTGTAGTGTTTTACATAATTGGCCCACAAAGCCAATTATTATTTTCTTATGTTTGTATGTAATTAGAGATAAATTAGATTTGCCTGTTCTACAGGCTAGAGTAGTGCTCTACTTTCTGGGCAAGTGGCTATCAACAAATGAATTTATAAAGGTCTGCTAGATTTGTGGGGAAGAGTCTTCCATATTGACCAAAAACATTATTTCTTTCCTTGGCTTTCTGTTTCTGCAGAATTAAGGAAATATCCAGGAGCCCAAGAATATTTTGACATTCTAACATTCACTTTTATTAATCAAATGAAAACATATTCTATGATATTTTGGGGGGTGCTTGCTGGCAGGTAAGAAAGAACACTTTGAAGAAATTACAAATGAAAACTTTGGTTTCCCTGCTACATCTATTGTCAATTTAGAAGACTGAAGAAAACATTTCAGTCATCCATACACCATACTCCAGAACGCTCTTTTATGCATTCAGTCTTTCAAGAGGGATTTGGGTCTTCTAAAAATCTGCTAACAACACTGTTCTTCAATTTAATGTAAGTAGTTGAGTAGACCAAAAGAAGCCAACCATTTTTCAGTAGTTAACAGTAATTCCTACAGGGTAAGAATAGAGTTTGTAAATGCCATAATACTTGGTGCTGGAAAATATGAACAAGCATTAGGTTGTGCCCAGATTATGACCTCGAGCTGAGATGACCTGTCAGTCTGATGAAATGTTCTGCTTTGAATGTGCTGAGGTAATGTAAATGCCGTGGTTTGCAATGCGACTTCTGCCTGTGAAGTCCATGCTTTGAAACAGTGATTCTTACATGACTGCAAGGGAAAAAGCAGGTTACTCAAAATTTTCTCTCTTCCCTGTTTAATCTCATACTATATATGCTAGTAAAATAGAAGACTTGACTTGCTGGTCATTGGCTACCTTGATTCATAGGTAGAGCATTATATGCCATGGGGAGCCAAATTTAGTCCCTTGAGTGCAGAAGAGAAGGCAATAATCACTCTCCTAACTTGGCAATAATCACGCTCCTAACTGACAGCACAGGAGGTGCTGGCTGTCTCTGCTGCAAGGGTACACTGTTCATTTTTATTCAACCTGTTCCCCACAGGTTTAGATGTTATTTTGTCCCCAGTGTAGGACTCTCAATTCGTCTTTGTTGAACTATGTTGTTACTCTGCTTTGTGAAGTATATTTTCAAAAAGGAATTTGTTTAAGTTTATAACAGCTTAAAACACTTTCGTTTTTATGGAAGTAATTCTGAATTATAGACCTGCTTCACATTCTTTTCAGTTCCTGTAGCAAGCATTTCCTTACTTTAAAAAAAAAGTTTATAGAATTTAGACAATTTTTAATAAAAGATTAAGAGTTTTTAGGGGATCAAAATTTACTACGTCTCTCAGCACTGTATGATGTTGATTCAGTATTCAAACTATTGGAGGCAAGTGATTCAATACAACTCAGATGCTAATGTGTGGATTTTCATGGTTTCTAAGGAGAAGAAAATGATTGGGCTCTTTTTCATTTAACAACCTAAGGGCATATGTAAATGGCACACGGGATTAAATTCTGGGCTAGGTACTTGCCCTATGTAAGTTCTAATTCAAGTCCAGTTTAAACGAGATAGAACAGAGTCACCAAATCAAATACTAAGGATGCTTAAAGTGCAACATAAATGACATGAAATTTGCACAGTCTGTACAATGAATTGGAAGTATGTGCAGCTGGAATTTTCCTCTCTTTGTTTGATGGTACTTGTGTAAGTTGCTGGCAGTCACTGTGGCTCCAATCATAATCACAGGTAGGAAGATGCCTGAGAAAGGTCAGGCCAGTTGTTTTCCGGAGGGGCCTCTCTGTATTGACTATATGGAGCCTAAGGTTACCTGCTGAAGATTACCTGCTGAAACTAAATGAGTCTCTCACACAAACATTTGAAACCACCTGGTAATCCATTCTAAATACTCACATAGTGGGAGAAAAGGAAGTGGTTTTTTTCATCTGAATTGCACTTCCTTTGCACTTGGAGTGTTTCATTTACCCAGTTCTCAAAATTAGCGCAGTTTTCTTCTAAGAAGTGCCCCACCATGAAGCTCTGCTTATTATATAATTAACTATGGACCCCATTTTTGAAACACTAATAATGACATTGGATAGTAATGCCAATGTATTTATCAAATAACTATTTAGGGTTCTTTCTAAGGTGACAGCAACAGTATTTCGAACAGATTATTCAGCACACTTCATTCAGATCTATGTGTTCCTTGATTAATTCTTAGATACATCACTATTCTGTAGATACATATTTGTACCTAAGCCTAACAGCATATACTAATACTCTGCCTGATTCAGGAATATATTGATAGATTTATTGATAAATAAATAATTTCCCGTTTTTAAAAAATTGTCTTGCTACTTGAGTTTTATTCAATCAGAAGCATTCATACACCTGTTCATTTTCTGTTGCTTGTAGTCCTACAACACCTCTCCAACAAAGAAAGGAGTGCACTATATAGGTTCAAAGAGATGGTACTGGTTTTGATTTTAAATTGTGATAGCAAATGCAAGAAGATTTTATATCTCTTTATTAAAAGAAGCTCATTTTCAAATAATGTACATACCTGTTTCAATACTTGATACTGTCAAATTCTTAGTGCTAGATGTTGCACAGGTCTTAAAATTTCTTATTTAGGGACTAAGACTATGTTTTCACATGGAAGCTGTAAATGCCTGATAATTGCAATAGTGTGTAAACTACCACAATTTCATTATAATAACAGAAGAAGATATTCATACATGCTGTGTAAGGATACTGAAGATTTTGGGCAATTATGTCAGTACTGTACATAAAAAAATATTAACAGAAATGTACTTACGCAGAAATAATCTCAAAAAATATTTCAGACATTTTTACTGACCTAAAAACTTTGGCCATGGGTTACTTGTGGATTCATTAAAATACAGAGCGACCTTTAGACACATTCATATTTATATTCCCCTGCACCATCACACAATAAAAAAAGTGAAGTATGGTATCATCCAATGAGATCAGATTAGTAATTTCAGGTATACATGATTTGTCACTGTCAAATATTGGTATAAAAAATTAATTCTCTAGAACTCTGATACTGCTTGAAAACAATAAGGAAAAAAATAGAAAGGTTGGAACTGGGACTCAGTTCCACGTGAAACTGGGAATTTTCTGAATTGCTTTCTAGTGGTTGAAATAATCACATTTATTATGAAAAGAAAAGTAAGAATAAAGCTATAGTTATAAGTTGGCTTGCTGGATCACTTCTGAGTCTCAGCTCTAACTGATATTCAAGATATGACAATGGGCAGTCATAAAAGCTTGATGTAGACGTTTGTTTCTAGTTCATTTCTGAATCTGTTTAGTCTTGTATTATGACAAGTTGAGTCTGAAGTCTCTCTTTTGTTTCAAATTTTTACACAGAATCATTCAGGAAAGTGGACCTAAGTGTCTCAGGAACTTTGTGCCTGTCATACTGCTGAATTTATTCATAACTGTGTTGCATACAGTCATTAGCATGACCAATGTACAAGCTTCACTGTGGACCATATAAGTGATTTCTCCTGTGGATACTATCACTGGATCTTAAGCAACCCTGCAGAGTAGATTGGACTTCATTTTTAAATACTAGTCTAATTACCCCTACAGAGTAAATTGCATAGTATTTAGTTTGACTACTTTGAAAGCCTAAGATCTGAGACTGCTTTGCAGCAATTTAAAATTTGCATTTCCAGGGAATTATTTAAACCAGATGTTTAACCACTAAATTGCTTTTATATCACAACTTCTCACTTAGATAGGAATATCCCTTATGGCTTTATTGAGACAAATGGCAATTATTGTTATATAGCAGATAGATGCTATTAATATGATGCTGTCTCACCAATGATAATTAAGACCAGAGAAATATCTCAATTTTAGTCAGTGAATTTTCCAGGTCCTTGCAAAAATAACTCATTTGGTGTTTTCACAGTAAGGATTTCTGAACCCTTATATATACAACATGACATACAATGTTTGGTAAGATGAAACTCAAGCAACAGTAGAAGAGGACTCACCTCCTTTAAATAGGAAAGTATACAAGTATTCCCATAAAGTGGTGTTGGTAATTCTTTTGGCTGTTGAGCAAGTAATCCAGGACATCAAGGATTTAAATATCCCAGTGTTTTTTAACATCAGCATTGTTAACACCAAGATAGATCTATGCTTGTAAAGCAAAGATAAGAAGCATGACCAAAGGGAATCTCCTGTCTCAGTCAGAGTTTTAGTGTTGGGAAGTATTTGGGGGCTATTACTCACTGACCCTGGAATCAACTAGTAGAAACACAATGGAATTTTTTGCTTTTGAAGTACACTATGGAGAAATGGCAGCTCTTTTCCTCAAGGCTCTCTTTCTTCTAATCCATCTGTAAGAGTAAATCAATACAGTTTCTCTCTGAGGCTTGCAAGGCTGTCTCCCACGTCAGGTGGAAAGGAAAAAGAAGAAACAACTTGTTTCAAGAACTAGAGATGCTGAGAAACTTCAGTAGTGTGCAGACCTCCCATTTTTCTTATTAGACTTGCTGTTTTCAAAGAAAAAAAAAAAGATCATCCCCTCTCAGAATACTTACCTCATCATTATGACTCATCTTCAGAAAATCTTTGCCTTCCCACCTGATCTTCTGTCACCAAGCTAGATAAATCAATAACTGAAACAATGCCCTCCTGCTTGCCTTCATTTTAAACCACTCTGAATGGTATGAGTTTTATGTTATAGCCAAGACATCACACAGCAGCCTCTCTATTCCTATACAGCAGGGAAAGCTCAGAGGTCTTCAAGCTGTTAATAATAAAGCCCCAAAAATAGAAACCCCAGATGTTTGGTTTGTTTTGGTTTGGGTTTTGTTTTTGGTTT
>VWZT01006740.1:151616-181614 GCA_013397055.1 Pachycephala philippinensis
TTTTTTGGTTTTTGGTTTTTTTTTTAATAAAAACTAAATGACAGAATTTATAGTAATTGGGTAATCATTTGCAACTCTGAAATAATTTTCTAACTCAACATTTCTGACCTAGCAATGAATAGTAATGTCATTTGCCCCTTAACTCTTCAGGTCAAAATTCTAAGATTGATTCTTTCATTTTTGTAGATAAATCTAGTCTCAGAGACTTGCAACATTAAAACCCTAAACACTTAGTTATGCTTTAGGACAAATGTTAACACGCAGTATAAATAAAGGTAATTCTACTTATATATAGGCTCTGTTTTTCCTCTTCTGCATAAAAGCTCTGATTGCCTTTCTAATGTCCTTCTAAAAGAAAGTGGAAAGATAAGAAAGTAGAGGTGTAGAAGGAGAAATGAACTGGAAATACACAATAGCTAACAAGACCTATTCTGCAATGCTATGTCTTCTGTGAATTTTTATATGAAATCTCTGGGAGCATTGAAAAACAGAAACTTTTACTGTTAAAGAGTTAATATACTATTCAAGAGATATGCCTGTCTTGATTTCCATCTGAAAAAAAAAAATCTCGTTACAGCTTCTAAATGCGTATTTTACTGCTTTTTGGATGACCAGCTTTTATCTAAATATGGTGCTGTGAATTTCAGTAGAATGGTTGTTATTGTAAAGAAGTTAGTCAGTTCAAGGTCCAGTTCTGACAAAGAATAAGAATAAAACAACAAAGCAAAATATGGTGCTTCATATTCTGCTTATCAGACGGCTTAGTCTGGGAGGTCTGGACCTCAGTGGGTAAGATTCATAAATGAATGTTCAGGTTTTCAACAGTGAACCATACTGTATCTAAATGAAGGATTCTGTCCTGCTTGCAACATTAAAATGAGGCAGTAAAGTCGTTGGACATGGCTAATAAAACAAAGCAACAGAGTTGAAAAGATTTTTTTGCCCCTAAGACTTATGTTATTTTTGCCTCTTAACTATGCTCAGTACATTCAGATGTGTAATTGCTTTGTGTTTTCTTCAAGATGGATTTTTAGTGTAAAATTACTCATACGTAAGGCTAAACAACTTGGAAGGGAATAATTTTGCTTCCAAATGTTTTTGTCCAAATGTATCTTAAATGTTGATCTTATTCAAAAAAATGTTCCCTGTTTGTGCAGAACACTGCTTATGTGCCCTCCCAGGGCTGTGTGCACCTACCAGGAAGCAATGATGGTACAGGGCTCTTTCTGAGAATGTGTGACCTGGCGTGCTTTGGACAAGGGATTGAAAATCCGTAGCAGATGGGATAGTGCTTCACAGATTTGATTCTGAAGGAGAATCTATGGAAGGGAATAAAAGCTCTTCATGATACCTTGCTTTACTAAGGACATGCTTCTCTGAATTTTCATTGAGGCCATCAGGTAAACAAGTAGTAGTAAGCAAATTAAAACAGAGACATTAATTCTCTCTGCTTTCAAAGCAATGTTGAATTTCACATCAGAATGTACTTTTCATAAATTCTTGTGTTTTGCGTGGCTTTTGTGGTGTAGTAGAATGCCAGTATGTTGTGCTGCTGTTTTGTTACTGACAATTTCTTTGAGAAACCTCTGACTGTGTGTCAGTGAGATCATGAATTAGAAGCAATATCTGGACTAAGTTGTAATTAATTGACAAGATACAAAGGAAATTATGTTGAGAATCCATATTGTCCATTGAATTAGTAAAAGTTTGCCAAATACGGCAGCTGAAGGAAGAACTATACGCTCAACTTTCCCCTGTTGTAGCTGATAATGAAAAATTATTTTTTATATATTCTTTTTGAACATACAACTATACAAAAACAACTATAGAAAAAACAACAGCACAGAAAGATGAAAAAATAGTTATCTGACAGAAAAGAAAAAACCCCACAAGGCAAAAATCTCAAATTTGTTTTTGAAGTAAAGAAGTAAAATGGGAAGATGCTGTGCATTTCCATTTGCAGTAACATGTCAAGAAAATAGGATTGGAGAAGGGGAACATGAAGTAAAACAGGTGTTGTGGACAGTAGAATTGATCACCATGCCTCAAAAAAGCATAATAGGCAAAAGCATTCCATAAATGTTTATTTTATATTGCCATGAGAATCACTTACTGACATGAAATCTCTCTCACTTCTCTGCAGCAGCAGAAAAACATTCCCAAAGAACATGCTAAAATCCAAATTGTTTTTCATCCTTCAGGACAAGCTGCACGGTTTCCTCTGTTTTATATCCTTAACATTACAGAATATATGGACTAAAAAAGAGTTGAAGCTAATAAAAACAAATCTAAAAGGCCCAATTTTTACTTGTGCCCCTTACCTCAATAAAAGAAGACTTAAATTCAGTGTGTACATTTATTATATTACACTGTATCTTACAAAAATTTGAAATCCATCTTTGACTAAAAATTCTGACATTTGAAATCTTGCTTTAATTCTGAATGAAAACAAACCCAACATCTGTTGACACATGAAAAATTGAGAAAATATTTATTATTAAAGATTTAGAATCCTCTGAAAAATTACTTTGTGTTTCATTAGAGAAGCACCTGCAGCAAGACTGAACAATTACAGCATACTAGCTTGATCCTTCCTACAGTGATCTTAAAAAATAGTTTCATTATCATAAAATAATTTTATGATCTTTCAGTTACAACAGAGCTCTTGATGCAGCATGGGTGGCATTTTGCTGTATTTGATGACATTACAGTGCCTTGTGTAGTTATTCCTGAGGTGACTCCTGATCTGTCTGTTTTCTTGTGTAAAGTTCTTGCAAGGCATCACATTTGTACTCATGATAATGTCTGGGTGCTTTGGTTGACTTGTAATCTGTCCTGAACAAATGCATCATTGTAGACAAGAGAAGCATCTACTTTCAGTGGAAAACAGAACCCAATAATCCTGCAGCTACTCAAAAGCAATTTGTTACCCATACAGACTTCTTCTTTAGCAAGCAGGTCAGTACTGTCCAAAGCTGGATCCCCAAAATGTGTTTTCTAGGTAAATGTTTTAAAAAAGTGGGAACGTCTACTATTTGTTGTTAGTCTTACAAAAATTCAGTGCTTCCCCATGCATTTACATAATTGTATTTTGGTTATGTACTTTGAAAATACTGAAGTTGTCTAGAATATGAGTATTACATATATTTATAATATACCTGGAGAGGTATTGATATTCATTGTTACAACTCCATTGGCCACAGTAAAGGCACCTAAACAAAATGATACCAAAATGTTTTTATAATTTGCATAAAATGTTTCGATAACCTTTCATAAAATCTAATACACAAAGTTGAGTCATGTGAAAACTAGTTAATGTTCTTTTATTCTCTACTTATTTATTTCTCTCTGTATGACTGGCTTCTTTTCAGGGTTGAAAGGGAGGATTTACTAAACTAAGTGCAGTCTCATTTTCTGAATTTTAGGCTCCTTTAAAGTCACTACCAGGTAATACCTGAAAAAATTTCATCTCATTTTTATATCCAAAAAAACTCAGTTGCATTGTTTCTGTTTCTCTCCCTCGACATAAAAAAAGAGCACAGGGTGATGAGCTTTTATGTGAAGATTGATACAGGAGATGTCTAAAATTGAGTCAGCTGAATTGCCCAAAGTTTCAAAACTTTGCCTCGCCTTGCCCTGCCCTAGCATGGGAGGCTTGTGTGAAAGCCTAGAACAACTCTCTGATGGTGTAGAGGCACAGGAAGAGTGAATACAGAAGGAGTACTAGAATTTTTGTTAGCTTGTTTTAGGGAACAGCAATTACTTTGAACATAAGGGAGTATTCCAAAACTGTACATATTCAAAGGAAACTTTTAATGGCTGCTTCAGCACAAAAATTTGAATATATTTTGCGCAGTAATTTTTTTTATTGTCCCTTTCTGCAATTGTGAAAAACAGTTCTGTTTTAAAAGTTACAGAGTGTATTTGATCTTTTTATGATCTGGGATACAATACAAAGAGGAATGCCTCTGTGCTTGGATGACATTCATTATTCTAGGATGAGCAATAGGCACAAAAGATTTGCTGCCAGAATTTCAAGAATTTCAAGAGAACTCTTGTGCATTGATCAGTTCCTGAATCTTGGACTGCTGAATGAGCATGATGAAAAGATGTAGTATATCACTTTTTGTCAGTAAGCAAATTAAAGAATTAACCATCTTAAGGACTTCCATCAGCTGATAATCATGGTTATGAACAGAATATGCTACCCTACTAGTAAGTTAACCATTAATCCACTGACAGCACATAACTTGTGTGATATCTTAAATGGTATTATCTTACTGTAAACAAAAATATGCAATTTTAAATGTAGTTTAATGTTCGGTAATTAGCATTTTAGCACTGGGAAAAATCAACAGAATTCATTCACCTATTTAATTATTTGATCAAAGGTATCACTTTGACTGAAATTCGAATATCTTTAAACATTGGAAAGAAAACCTATACTTATATATTTTCCTAATGTAAAAATCTGTGTATTTTCTGTAAAATGAAATTATGTTCTCTTGTGTTCACAGACAGCATCTTTTAAAGAACAAACAATCAAACATAAGTTCTTGGTCTTTTTCCAGAGGAACATTTAAATTCTAATGCAATTGGGTTAATACTTTAAAAGAGTACTGAAATTATGTGTAATCACTGTTATTTTCACATTGGTTCTGCAACATAGTTTTGTAGCTCTAAATCCAAAGAAGGGGAAGAATTGTGAGAATATCCATATTCATCAGAGGATCAGATCTTAATGTGTATTTTTGAACACTGCTTTTTTATTGTTTGCTTGAGAGGTGCTAGACTAGGCTCTGAATGAGTTGAATTACTTTCAGCTATGTTTTCAGACTTGAACTGCAATTCTTGGAATGTTTGTGGTTGCTGTTTCTAGTGAAAATTAGTAAAGAAGAGTGCTACTATTTCAAGTGCTATACAAATAATCATATCAAAAGTAGTGCAGAAGCATTAACTTGTCACTTCAATGCTGTAGCTTTATGTCTGTTAATTTTCATATGCACAGCAAGGAAAGGGTTTCCATTTGAGAGATGCAGGGCCATTCTTCTTTGACTTTGCCTTGTTTTCTGCACAGCAAACCTGTCATACTAAAATTCCTCGCATTTTTTCCTCTCTTTTACCTGTGGCTCTGTTTCGTAGGCAGCAGGTAATTCAGATCAACCATTATCTGTGTAATAGCATTCAAAACTATCAGCTCTCACTCACATTTTGTGTACATACAGATACTGAGCTTTTGGGTTGCACCTCAGTTTATACCCGTCTGTAACGACTGGGAAAGCTGCAACTCTGCCATATGTCCATGCTGCCTGGAGGAAATGGATGTTTTCTTTAGCTGGCTGTTTTTCCCGTCGGCCCATCTCCAAAAACTGATCTCCCTAGTCAGTGTAGCTGGAAGGGGCAGAGAATGCTTCTCCATCCTTTCTCATTGCTCCTTTCCTGTCAAAACTTGACAGGTTTCTCTCGTAAATCACCATTGACTCACTTCCTCCTTTCATACCATCAATACCAGAAGTTTCCATTTCCTCTCCTACCTGCCAGCCTGGGAATAGTCTGATGGGAACCACTGGTGTAAGGCTTTTCTATTTGCCTCCTGACACAGTCTTGAGGAAAAAAGGGAGAGAATATCTCCCTGTGGCTGTCTTCCAGACACCTGAGACAAGGTGGTGAAGCCGACCTTAGAGCTGATGACAGACTTGTCAAGGTTAAGAAAAATTTTGAGATCTACAAAGCACAGTGATTGCTGATCAGTAAATGGACTTATGATAGTTTCTGCAGGAAAAGCAAAGGAATTAGGTTACTGGTATTTACATTACTGAGCAACAGAAATTTTCTGAATGTTGCATATTTACAGTATCATAAGACCTACATGGAATAAAGCAATATTTTTTTTTTTTTTTAATCTCATGGTATATGAAAAATATGCTTGGTTTTTTGGGTTTTTTGTGGGCTTCTTTTTCAGGAGAGGAGGGGTGTGTGTGGAGGGTTTCTGTGGGGCTTGTTTTTTTTTTCTTTGGTGGGGAGTGGGGAGCACTTTTGGCGTTTTCTTTTGTTTTGGTTTTTTTTCCGTAAGAGAAAGGGATCTGCTCTGTGACTTTTAATATGCAAGTCTGTTTGCTTTGAAATTTGTGGAGATGATGATCCCCTCTAACTTCATTTACAGTCTTCATGACATATTAATATGTCATAATTGGTATCATATTATACTAATATGACGTACTGTTTGCAGGTTTTGTAACTAGTTCATAGTACGGTGATTTTTATAAGGCTTTTGTTTGCCAAAACACATTGTTACATAGTATCTTCAACTAACAAGCAATAGTATCATCCTTTATGTTTTGAGGGAAGAGCTTTAAAGATGATATTTGGAAGCTTAAGTGAGGCTACTAAAAAAAAGAAAGTGTAATTTTAAATCCTGAAATTATTTCAAGACAATTATATGACTTTTAGAAGCTTTAAGTCATTAGTCTTGAATACCAAAGGCTGTTGTGGTGGTGTATTCCCTCTCCTTTTACAGACTGCAGTGTGATCTGAGAAACGCTTGTTGGGTCTTTGTAACAGCTGTAAATATTGAAATCCAAGAATTATTGATCCAATGACTGAAAATATGAATTGGTGTATATGCTCTAGTCCTAGTGAAGGCATGTGATTTAGCTTCTGAAGGGATAAGACTTTCCCTGATGTGCTCAAGTAACACAGTCAGGCCTTTAACTGATAAGAAAGGATTTCTAGTAGTGAGGGCAGAGAATTCTTTATAGCTTAAGTGCTCATCATGGTGATGTTTTCCCTTTCTACCAATTATGTTTTTGACTGAGGGTTGTGTTTTTGGCCTGTTGTCTGCTGATAATACTTGTATTTATGTACATTAACCTTCGTTAATAGTAAAACCCTATCTGTTTTATTTGTGAAGGTTCTAAGTGGCTTTTTGTGTTTTTAACTCGGGCCTCAAAAGAGTTGCATATAATTAAAAGCAATATCCAGGCTCTTATGACTCTTTTCTTTCATCTACATTTTAATACCCCAGTGGAAAGGAAGCATTTAAAGATGTGCATTATTCACCTATTCATTACTGAAGTGTCATGTTAATAAATAATACCTATCAAAGTCAAGAGGTTTTTGTCAGTTTCTTTAGCCATTCTCAGAAAATACTGAATGTAATTTTTCTTACGATTATATATTGAAAACCCATAATGGCTATAGAACTTTTAATCCTACCATGAAGATATTGCTGATACTGTATTTCATCTGTACAGTACATTAAGCACAATCATTTATGAAGACATTTCTAGCAAAATTAAAGTGCAGAAAAATATTTATGTTTGTCACAAATTGGATGATTTTGGAAAGTAAAGTAAAAGAATTTCATAAATGTTCACTGTTGAAACAAATAAAATTATTGGTCTTCTATTGTAAGGTACTTTATAACTCTGAGGTGAAACTTTGACCCTGCACTTGGAGACAGTGTTCATGGTGTAATCACTGCTACTTACTTATTGGTGAGGAAAGTTCCCTCGAAAACTGATTTCCTACTCTATTCCTTCTCAAAGTAGAAAATTACGTTGCTGCACTACCTCATACACTGAAGTGCTGCAATTACAGATAGTAACTGAAACACATCTTCATGAAAAACTAATCTCAGTTCTGCAAGCTGGGACCAATTATTTAAGCTCACAAACTGAAGAGAGAGAGAAAAAAATCATCATGATGGGAAAGGCTTGCAAAATAGGGTTCCTATTCACTGGCAGGTGAACTGAGACTTACTGCATGCGAGCCATTAAATTGTAATGGAATCTTCTTATGTCTCTTACAGCAGACAAGCAATTGTCTGCTGCAGAGGGTGAACTTGTTTCTGCCTTCCATTCTTTTCCCCACTCCCAAGTCAAAATGGGTAAACCAGCCAGATGTATTTTTGCTACTTAAAAGACCACTCTGTATTTGTCACTGATCGAGTACTCATAGATCATAGTCAGTAGAGGGACCGTGGTTTTTATTACTTAGTGGAGGTGAGATATTTCTTCCTTGACACGCTTTGATGTGATTCTTAGTAAACATGAGCTTGGATGAGCTGCTTAGCATCCATCTATGTGTCAGTTCCATCAGCATTTAAAAAGATAAGTAACATTTGCTTATCACTGTGAATTTTTTGAAATCAGGGGGAAAGCTCACCATATAAAAAACTTCTGAAAGTGCAGTAGGAGTCTGCTAAGGGGAAGAACCAGGACTTATTTTGTACTTGGAAAGGTGGAGCTCTTCTCTGCTGGTCTCACCATGCCTATAGAAATACATAGGACTAATGTGTGGTATCTGATACAGATCACACAGAACTGTAAATGAATTCTCACTTACTCATCTGCTGCTTTGCAATGTGAAAATCCAATGTATTAAAGAATCAGGAATCTACATCAGGCTGTTCATCAGAGATTTGGATGCTGATTCATAAGCTTCTCAGCTCATTTGGAAAATCTGGCATATGTACTTCCATTTGCCCATTTGGATGTAATCTATCAGTATTTATAATTAGAGGCTCAGCTGTTTAACTGAGGCCAAGAAAGAAAAAATAGAAATACATACCCACAGAAAAATAATATACTGGAAACTTTGAAACCAGTTCTTATACGCTAACAGAGAAATGAAGGGAATAAAAACAACAAAAAGGCTACAGAAAATGCTAAAATGTTTTGGAAGAAGTAGGGTTAACAATACTTTCACCATCATAAAGCTTCAATGAACCAATTTTATGTGACTTCTCATATAGGGCATCAATAAAGGAAGACGCCACCAAGAAAGAGACGTTCCCTTGTTTTCATCAATGTCTTTCATTATCTCTTTGTGATTGCAGGATTTTCTATATTTGCTAAAATACTATACCCAAATTAAATGAAGTGCCATTGCACAGGAAAATGGGTGATTTGCTTCTGATAGCATTGTTACTTAATGACCAATGTGGATGCTCACTGTGAAGTTTTTCCTCTGACCACACTGCAATCAGCACTCCTGACTTGGCTCAGAAGAGAGGTGAATGTCAGAGAAAAGTCGAAGCCAAGATCTTGGATGTGGTTAAAAATGCAGTTCCTAATGTACAGAAACAGAGAGTCAGCATGGCAGAAAATCCTTGAAAGGAGGGATTTGACTTAAGCTGACTTATGTCTAAGCATTAAGACAGTTAAATTAGAACTTTTAAATTACCTAAGTGCTGATGCATCCCTGCAGCGATGGCTCTGAGTCATGTGGGCTGCGAGTTGAAGGTGGGAGGATGGCACTCGTGTGATGCAGTGTGTGGCACAGCTTGGGGGTAATGAATGCTTTTAAGCCCTCTAACTTGCTGAAAGCAGACTCCACAAGAGTGAAATTAAAAAATCTGACTATTCTGAGCTGTGATTTTCTCTCGTTCTGTACTGAATAAAGCTAACTCATGCTACCCAGACCTAGGACAACCTTGTACTGTACTTTAACTATTCCTGCAGTAGAGAAAAACCTGGTTAGGTGGGAAGCAATGGTAGTACTGGTGTGGAGAGGAAAGAGATGGAAAATGAGGGGTTTGAGGAAAGAAATCCTTGGAAAAATTCTTCAGAACTATCCAGTGAGTTAGTTATTACCTGTTCAGCTTTAACTTCATGTCTAAAGGAGAAGTTGCAAGGCTAATACATGTCTATATAGAATACATATGTTAATAGTCATGCTTCTGGCATAACTATTTGCAGGATGCAGTGATCAGAAACATTTATTGGTTTTCAATTCTGAGGTGACTGCAACTCTTAGAAACTTAACACATTCATAAGAATACCAACAGGACAATGATAATTTCTGATTTCATCAACAGAAACGTTTTGTCAGTGATTTTACTATTCCATGCCCTTCAAGAAAAAGAAAAAAAAAAAGTTTTCTTCCTCAGTATCAAAGCAGTTGTGTAAATATCCAAACCTAACCTTAATTTGAGGGAAAACAGGTGGTTTCATTTTGCCTTCTTTATGGTATGATAGTGCTGGGATCAGGTTTGATGGGATGAAGAATACATAGTTCTTTAAAAAGATTTACCGTATGATGAGTATTGTTAGAAAAAGACATGGTTTTGTTTTAAGGTGGTAGAAGCAATATTGTATGCATTCTAAGTGGTTAATAAGATAAGATGGTGACTTATCATAATAGGCCACTCTAAGGGAAACTTATAAATGCATGTCATATATCCGCATTTTCTTGAGACACAATTTCCTTCTTAAACAAAAACTAGTTGTGTACATCTCATGTGTTCTATGTATTCATTTTTCAGGAAAGAACATTTCTTTGACTTATTTTGTGTGCTAGCTTCAAGAGATTTTCTAAGAAAATCATATCTGGGACTCCACAACCAGTTTGAATAATGGGGGCTTTGGAGGTTTTTAAGAATTTATGGTGCAGAAATCTTATATAAGCCTAAAATATATGATATCAGCCACATGTCTTCCTTCTGCAGATGACCTCTAGTGTGTTAGCTAATCAAAAATTTAAAAAAAAAAAAGCAGGGGCGGGAGCTTCTGAGCTGTTCATCTGTTTATACCAGTCCTGAAATGAGATAAGCATCACACTCAAAGATGCGAAAAAGGCAGTGAAAAGACAGCTGTGTTTATCTCATTTACACACAAGGAAGAGAAAGTGCACCTCATTGAAGGAAAATTTTAAGTTCTTATCCATTACATTTTGTCCAGCTGTGTAGAAATTTTACAACTGTTTAAGCTATCAAATGTGAAGTCTCTGTAAAATGCTGCACCTTCTCTCAGTCATATTGTGCTATGAAGATTTTGGCTATAGCTTGACATCAAAATTTCATATTTATCTCTTTTTTTCTCTGCCAGTATAGGTTTCCAAGCAGATAATGCTGTAGCAATAGAACGTTCCTCAGATCTGTGATACTGCATGTGACTCTATGAGTGTTTGTGTAGAATATGATTTAGTTTATTGCTGTATGATGAATTCAGAGTGTTCAGTGCTGTACACAGAAAAAAAGAGACTTTGTCTTTGCCTCAAGGAGCTCTTAGCCTGAAGGTTGGTTCTAGGCAGTCTTGCATGGGAATGTTCATCCATACTGTCAGATGTCTGATGCTGATATTACCTCTGCTCTACAAAAACATTTTGACTTAAGAAACCATCATTCCCACCAGAGAAAATGTGCATTCCAGTCTCTTCCAGAAATGCTACAGCAGCATTTTTCAGATTTGTAGGAAGTCTTCATGTTCAAATTTTCCTCTTAGTCATGTTGAGTTCCAAGACTATCAGGGGCAGAAGTTATTAAAGGCAATGTTCCCCTCAGAGTCCCAGTACCCAGTGAGGGTCCAGTCTCCTGGGTGTTTTCCAGCAAATCTGGAAGGAAAACATGTTAGCAGATCCACCTTTTGTATATAATAGTGCAGAATATTGAAATGACTACTCTAACTAGGGGTTGATCTGGTAAAAACCACTCCTCCTTGACTCTATACCTTAAACATTTGCATAGCCTTTAAAGCCGTAGTTCAGTTATTTTTGTGTTTTATTAGCCAGCAAACTGTCAGGGTATTTATACAGCTCTAATACCATTTGTTAACATGTCCACTATGATAGATGTTCTTTTCAAGTTACTGTACCCTGATCTGAACCAATTTGCACTCTGGAGGCACCATTCAGTGTAAGCTCAATCCCAGGAGTTTTCTGAAATTCACAGACTCATTATTCTGGCTCAGTATTTAACACTTCCCAGTTGAATATTGAAGTCCTAAGGTCCTTTAGGAGGTACTAGAAACAGTGTTTTACTGGCTGCTAAGTAAAATATGAAGGCCTAGCCTGGTTCTTGTCTATGAAGAAAGTTTTGATAATGAGTAAAAGCTATGTTCTCATCAAAGATGACATGGCAGGGTCAAAATATCACTGAATATCACAGCATCATTAAGGTTGGAAAAATCCCTCTAAGACTGAGTCCAACTGTTAACCTAGCACAAATGTGGTCAGCACTAAACCATATCCCCAACTGCCCCATTCACATGTTTTTTGAACACTTCTGGGGATGGTGACTCAACCACTTCCCTGGGCAGCCTGTTCCAACACCTGAACACTACTTCAGTGGAGAAAATTTTCCTAATATACAATATCCCTCTAAGACTGAGTCCAACTGTTAACCTAGCACAAATGTGGTCAGCACTAAACCATATCCCCAACTGCCCCATTCACATGTTTTTTGAACACTTCTGGGGATGGTGACTCAACCACTTCCCTGGGCAGCCTGTTCCAACACCTGAACACTACTTCAGTGGAGAAAATTTTCCTAATATACAATCTAAACTTCCCCTGGTGGAACTTGAGACCATTTCCTTTTGTCTTGAGACCATTTTCACTTGTTACCTGGGAGAAGAGACTGACCTCCACCTCATTACAGCCTCCTTTCAGGTAGCTGTAGACAGCAATATGGTCTTCCCTGAGCCTCCATTTCTCCAGGCTAAACAACCCCAGCTCCCTCAGCTGCTCCTCATCAGACTTGTGTTCCAGACTCTTTATCAGCTCTGTTGCCCTTCTCTGGACATGCTCCAGCACCTCACTATCTTTCTTGCAGTGAGGGACCCAGAACTGGACACAGGATTTGAGGTGAGACATCACCAGTGCCAAGTACAGGGGGATGATCGCTGCCCTGGTCCTGCTGGCCACTCTGTTTCTGATGCAATTCAGAATGGGGTTGGCCACTTGTCACCTGGGCACACGCTGGCTCATGTTCAGCTACTGTTGACCAACACCCCCACGTTCTTTTCCATCAGGGAGCTTTCCAGCCACTCTTCCCCAGACCTACGGCATGTGAACAGATGCTGTATGTCACACGAAGTGTATATTGCATAAATATGTAAGGAAAATGTAATGAGTGGGGTTCATCTCTAGTCTCAACAAAGTTGGTAACTAATCACAGCGGAGACGATGGGTTTGGAGCAAACTGCCTCCAGCACTTTGACTTGACACTGTGAGGGGGTGAAGCAGCAATGTCACATTATTATAGCTAGAAGTAGCCTTTGGATCAGTTTTGTCTTTTGATAAATATTAAAAGAATCATAGAATTCTGCTGTACTAGCTGGAATGGGGAAAATCATCCCTTTTTGAATAGAATTTCCATGTCATTAGTGAACAACATCAATGATTTCTTCTGAGTAATGACAGTTTAGGTCTCTTGTTGTTCTGCTGGGATCCCATGTATAGTCCACATGCTTCCTGAGGAGGACTTTGAGTGTTCTCCATTCTGCTTTCTATACGAATTGTCAGTGTACTCTCTCCATGAGAAATAGCCTTGGGATCTTCACTTCCTGAAAGTGACTGCACAGCATTATGCGTCTAAATTATGAGGAGCTCCAGTGGGCTGTATCTTGCTAGCAGCGGTCAGCGCTGTCTGGAAGGTTAAAGCCCCTATTAAAGTTTGGATGGGAGCCAGAATGACTTTCACTCCATGTTAGAGACAACCATCTAATAACATCGTGTTATGGTGTGAGCCACTATCATTCAACAGATGGCACATGGGGTACAACATCACACAATTCAGTTGCTGTTTCTTGAGTTCCTCCACCTAGTAATGTAGAAAAATATTAAAGGTTGACAGAAAAAACATATATAGGATTCAAATGTTCTTATATGAATAATTGAATAAAAAGAGTCAATTTTTTCTCTGGGTTATATTTAATTTGTTAATCTTTCTAGAAATACTATAGGACTGTATAGAAATGTATTTGTAGCGCAAACAAAATAAAGTAGTATTATTTATGAAGCTGATAGAGAGAACCAGATATTGTTTATACATGTGAAATTATTGTTATTTCCCTCTGCAATAATGAAATAGAGAAAGAAGAAGGTACAAGATAAGAGGGTGAAGGAAAGAAACCTTGAACTAGTTATAGTTCAAGGCATGCATTTCAGTGTAGTTAGCTTCTGCACACATATGTGTGAGCTGTGCTGAAAACAGCGGTGCTCAGGCTAAGACATAGAAGAGAAAGCTTTTCCAAATTAACCATTTAAATTTCATATATAAGTGCTTATCTGTGAGGAAGATGAGTTTTGTTGAGAGAAGAATGCGTGGATTGATGAGGGAAAGCACAAGCAATGGAAAACAGGTACGTGGGCAGACACAGAAGCCTGTCAGGCATGGTTTCTCTGTAGCTGGTCCCTTAGGTATGTTTAGAATATGTCATGCTACAGCACGGCTGCTGCTGCATTATGTATGCCATCAGCAGTTTTTACTTTGTCATTTATATGGATTGACATTCTTTATGAGAATAAAGTTATTGATCTATTCTTTTGATGTATATTAAATCTTGCATGCAGTTTATGGGTTCGCATATCTAAAAGGGGACTGAGATGAAGGATTATGCAAAATTAAGTCACGGATTATACCAGCACAGTCCAGTCAGACACTTGGAAACATATGCTGATTTGCCTTTATCAAAAAAATATCAGCACTTAAAAGATTTCCTGTAGTGCCTTATTTCTGCTCAGTGGTTTGTTTGTACATATGTATTACTGCAGTGGGCAGATCTGAGTGGTAACTTTCCTCAGTGATGTTTTAGTAATTGAGAAGAGCTCCAGAGAACACTGATACTGGTGCCAGCTGTATATTGTATGGTTTTGGCTTAGTCTACCTGACATGCACAAGCTTACCCAACTTTGCAGAGGAAGATGTGTATTTCAGCAGATCTGAAATCTTTGAAAGGTCTGTTCCAGTAAGGCATGTTTCTATCGTGGGTTTTGTTAAGAGGTATTTTCGCTTTTGCCCATCAATCTTTGTCTCCCACAGTGAGCAACAGGACAAAGTTTTAATTTAGTTTGTATGCTTTTATCAACACTACCTTCAAAAATAGTATTTTTCACCTCCAAAGGAGATACTAAATCTCAGAAGTGCTAGCAAATTCTCTAAATTGCTACCAACTTGCCTTTGTGTCAGGGCACATGAGGAAATCAGGAGAAAAATGTGTCTTCTCTTCACAGAGAAGAAGCTCTGAGGCATAGCCTCTGTAGCCTCTGAAAGGTGTCTTGTGTCTTTGCCTTTCCCTGCAGAAGGTTACACCTCTTGCAAAATTTAACGTGCGATATTCCAGCTGTTTGCACCCAGAATATAAAGGACTAAACTCCTAATTTGCCTTGCATAGAAATTTTTATTTCTGTACTTCAACTCACTGATCATGTGCTCTCACAGTCATTTGTGGGCCTGCACTATGAATAGCATCAGGGATTTAGTCTGATGAAACAGGAAAATTGTGAAAAAGGACTATTGAAAAGAAGTAAACTGGAGCAGCTCCTTATGCCAGTGGAGGTGTTGAACCTTCTGCATCATGAAGCTGGGGTTTAAGACAATCACTTTGGTGTCAATGGGAATATAGCCTAAAGAACTTCACAACTTGCTGTGCATTGTCAGGGAGAGGTAACATTTGGTATAAGAAAAGAGATCCAAATGCATTTATTTTTACAAACTTAACATTTCTTAAGCTTTTCCGAGAATGCGTAAAAGCTTTTCTGTAATAACAATGAAATTTATTGTAGTAGTAATAATGCCGCATAAGTTTAATTTTCATTTAATGACAGTGAATCTAGTGTATGAATCTAAGGTAGACTTGCTATTCTCTGTGAGCTGTCAGTGCAGAACTCAGTACTGCACCTCCACTCGTTTTGAAGTGCATTTTAAAATGTTTTTATGTTGTTCATTTATTAAGAGTCTTTGTAGCTGCAGTGTGGAATTTATAGTCGTGTAGGCTAACCTCTGGTTTTGAGTTCTTCATTTTTTTAGTGCTGTTTTGTGCATGTGAAGAATATATTTGGATTTGAATAGCTTTTAGGTAACACTTAAATGCTGTTTTAAAGTACAGTTTACCTTGCCTGTAAAGACAAAGTCCTAAAGACTAGGACTAAGACTCAGTCTTGAAGCATACCTTTTTTTGATCAGTTATGGTGTGAGGAATCATTTTCCTATTCCTCTCCACTATATTCAGTATACTGCTTAGGTATCCTCTGAAATTTTTAGATCAAGGTAGCCATCAAGAGTTCCTTCTATAGTCAATGAGTTTATCATCTTGACCTTAAATCCTAATTCTTAGACAGCTAAAATAAAATTTATTGAATGCTTGATTTCATCCTGTAAACTTGTGTTAGGAAGTAATTTTTGCTTATTTCAGAGACATCTCTCTGGTTTTTATTTTTTGTTGATTATCATGGTAGCAATATCTGGTATCTGAAAGAATTTATAAGGTAAGAAGATGGAATGAACCATCGAAGAAAATAAGTATCTAATTATTTTTTAAATGACACATAGCATTTGCTTCTTATGGGCTTTGTCTTTGAGTCTCTGTCAAAGTATTCCAAAAGGTGTCTGCATTTATTTAAATAATACATATTCATTCATATAGTTGTATACATGAAAAAAACACCAACTATTGTGCAGTTTTATTATACTGCACATATATATACACATATACATATATACATATATATATATATATATATACTCTGTCTAAATCAGTACATAAAGCTTCAGGTGATATGGTAGCATACTCCAGCCTTTTCCTTTCTCTTTTTTGCTAGTCCACTTGAATCAAATAAAGAGCATATTTCCAATTGTGATAACATCTCTATTGATTAATTAATATTTACGTCTTGCTATGGAATGAGAAGGCCACAGATAGGTATACACATAGCTTCTCGGAGATTTTTCATCAGCAGTTCACCCCAGTACCCATACTGAAATAAACTAATTTCATTTGAGCCCTGCCTCTCTTTGTCAAGGCATCACAGATTGTGTTTTTGGCTCCAGAGTGTTTTGGTGCTGGTCAGAACAGCAGCTGTCAGATCTGCCCAGTGAGTGAGAATATTACACTAACTATAGCTGCCACAACTGTAGCAATCTTGGAAACAAAGTGTCTCCCATTTCTGCAGCCCTCTTAAAATTGGAGGCTTGAAGCAAGTTCACACAGTTACAAGTTTATCTCCATGTATATTTTCCTAGAATTCTTCCAGTTCTCTGTCTGTGCAAAGGCACCTTAATTCTGCTTCTCTGGGGAGGAGAATCAACCATAAAATCTAAGGGTTTTTTAATGTGATTCTGCTGAGTTTCATCTGTACTATATTTCTCTTTCCATGGAAAGGAATATCTAGGCTGATTTAAATATTATCAAGTTAATCCATAGAGGATTGTTTTTCCCCCTCATGTTCAAAGCATCTGTTCTAGTTAGGCCCTTTTTTCCCACTAGCGTGTCTTTCCCTATTAGTCCAAATTATGTAGCTGTTTTCTCAGCAGCCTGTCTAAAGTAGTCGTAGCTATTCATTTGTATAACACAGCAATAATGCTTGCAGATCTTGCAAATAAAAGAATCAAGAAATAACACAGTTTTAGCTTATGAACATAAGAAAGCCGTGTTCATTTAAGTGCTGGCTCCAGGAGTTGTGTCAACATGTTTGAAGTAATAACAACCACTTAATGATTTGAAATGGTTTCTATGTAGAAAAACAATACACAGATGTTTATTTATCTGCCAGTTTCTGAATGTAAATTCTTTGTTTTCTAATTTTTTGGTGTTTGGTTGTGTCCTTTGAGGATGATAAGAAATATCCTGGCTAAGAGATGACAATTATGTATTATGTGTTATGAAAAGCTGCAGTAAAACTTGAAAACCTTCCAGAATCAGGTCTATTCTAACAATTTAAATGTGACTATTTCTTGATCAGCAAAATTACAAATCTATCTTCTACTGTAAAGAATAAAACAATTCACATTGGATTTAAAGAGCTATTTATAATCCACAAGCTCTTTAAAGTCATTTCTACGTTGCAGTTTTCAGTACAGACATTACTAATTTGGCAATGACCAAGCTCATAGTCACTGATATCTTACAGAGCAAAATTGCCCTTGTACTCCTTTGTACTTTTTTTCTACTATAATCAGAAAACTATGTTACTGAAGAAGAACCTCTTAATTCTCATTATCAGTTATAGCAAATATGCATCAGAACTGGATTCAACAGGAATTCTTCAATGATGAGCAAGTAAACATTTCCTTTAGAACTGTGTTCCATCTGTTTAATGTTCAGCTTGATCTAGTAGCAGTTGGTAGTAAAACTGTTTAAATTCTTATTGAGCTTCTCCTAGCACAGAAAAAAGAAGCAGAGCAATCTTGAGCAGCCTCCCTTTCAGGCAGGTAACTATGACAGAAGGCCCAGAAGCCCATCATGGTATGAAACATAAATTATCTTAATACTTGATGATACATGGCCAAAACTTCTAAATTAATATTTTTCTTTAATCTTTCAAGTTGGGGGAGGGACTTTTTAATTCCCAGGGAATTAAAATGTTTTCAGAACTCTTTAGATATGTTGATAGTTTTCCTAAGTTTTTATTGTATAATTTAAAAATTTTTGCCTTTGCTCATTCTTGGTGTAGTCATCTCAGGTAACAAGATATTAAAAAACAACCACTAAAATAAATAAATAAATAAATTTTTTAAAGGCTTCATTGGTTTCAACTAATCCTGTGCTGCAATACTGAAAAATTCAAAACAAATTATATTTTAGAAGTCACTATGATTATTTAAAAAGACTACTACCCTCTTTTAGAATAGCCATAGGAGTTATAACATGTGGACTGCTTATAAGTTTGCACACAACCATGTATTTTCTTGTGCAGAACTGAGTTGGACAAGTATTGTACCAGAAAAGCTTTATTACCAGAAATATCAAAGTGTTCAATTGAAATGAAGAATATAAAGGTAGTAATAAGAATTTTTGCCATAGTTAATACCTTTTGATTAAGTAAAAAGATAAGTTGCCTGACCTGATTCTGTGGCTTCAGATAATTTCAGTGTACCCTGAGTTAAATTATGATTTAGAATAATTCTGCTAAAGGTAATGATGATAAAAACCTCCTTCAAATGTAAGACTGTAAAAATACGATTGAACATGACAGAGAGGTCACCTCTCTGTGATAGATGTAGCCAAAACCAGTGAGCATGTTTTGGTTCTCAAGTAATACATACTTGCTTAGAATTTAAAATAAAAGATAATAAAGTATAAATTGCTAAAAGCCTTGTTAATTTTAAGCATCATATTCCTGTTCTGGTTTTTCATGTGTATTCCCAACTGTGTTCCATGTGACCAACACGTAGGTTGTAGTTAGTTACGATATATTTCTTTATTTATTTTACAGAAAATAAGTGAGAAAAAAGCATCACTCTCTTTTTAATAGTTTTCATCTTTTGAAAACTATTAAAGCTACCCTAATTTCCTGTGCACAATCCCTTTAATGCTAGGCTGCTTGTTGTTCCTTGACCACCAGACCAGATAAAGGACAACTTCCAAGGGGATAGTTCTGCCTTTGCTGCAGATGCTTTGCTTAATTCAGTATTTTTGCAGAAATTGTGCACTTAAGTGATGTACTGTTATTTTATGTAGCTCTTCAAAGTAGTGCTTCCAGAGGAAATTGTTTAATCAGTAAAGATAATAGCTCTTAAATATGTAATGTAATTGCTACAAATTATACACTTTCCATCTACAGGGTTAATATTAAATATCATTGTTCTAATAATTAGTGCAGATAGTAGCTAAGTGTTAGTCCATTTGATTAGTTTTTATCCCTCTTTCCTTCCAGACACTCAATGAAGACATTATCTTCTAGTTTTTTAGTGCAGCAGTCCAACAAGTACTTTTCTGATGAAACATGATGTGGTATATGGCCACAGCACTTCTGTTTCAGATTATTTACCTATCTGTCAATTTAGTATCTGAAGAAAGTTCACATTAAAAAATACATGTTTAAAATAATATTATGTCGTGAGGTGTCTTCAGTTAGCATGCCTGCAGCAATTCACTTGTGTGCAGACTGGAGAACCTCCTAAATCCCACTAACTGTTCTAAAAAGTGTACTGAAGAGATCACATTTGCAGCACTGACAGCCTTATTTCAAAACAGAAGAGAAAGATACAAGTGATGAGATGAAGTCATGCAGTTGTTTGGTTCCTCATTATTATTGCTTTTTGTATTCTGATTTAATACCGCTTCTGTTCAGATACTCTGGATTTAGTACATGAGAGATAAAAGCTGTTCTAGAGGATCAGTATTTACTAAAATTTGAACTATTGATAAAACTGTGATGTTCTGTCAAATAACATGGAATTTTTAAAAATAAGTCATTTTCCTATATTTTTTTCTGGTGCTTCACAGCTTTTGTAAAATATTTTCAAGTAATAATTGAACTGTGTGTAAAGCCCAACTTAAATGTTAATGATGAGGTTGTTTGGACAAATCAAAGCAAGGTTAATGCAACACTTTAAATTTGGAGGTCACATAAATTTTAGCAATTTCAACAAAATGGCACAATGATGAAACCACACATTCTTTCTAACAAACAGATCAATGATACACAAGTTTTACTGAAGTGACTGACAAGATGTTGAATGCTGAAAATCAGTTGAATCAAATCGTGGCCTATGGTGCTTTCCGAGCTGCACTGTAACTGCAACTAAATCTTTTTACATAGAAGAAGAAGGGTTATAGGAAATGTGAAAAGTGAGGACTTTGTCTATGATGTAGAAATCCCTACTACCAGTACAAATCCCTAAATTATCAAAGAACAACAAAAAAAACATAGCTGTGTTGTGCTGATCCAAAAATCTAATCCTTAGGGAGGAGCACAGAAATGGGAAACCATCTACACAGATTTTTCTGATATCCTGACAGTTTTTCAGCTATTTTTGCTCAGGACTGCCTGAGCTAAAGATACCATTTTTTATTTTAGTAACTTTTAGCAGAATTTCCCTTCACTAATTTTCTACTGTTTCAATTTCTGTTAAGGTTAATTAAGATTTGATCAACCTCTTTCTTGCTATCACATTTTTAATAAAATTAGGGGGACCAGAACATGAGTGTTGTCATGAGAATACTTGTGCAGATAAAAGAGGGATTTCACTTCTCTGTCTCTGCAAATTGTGATCTTATCTTCTAAGACATGTGTGCATCTATGTTAGCTACTTTAATTTAAATATGTACACGAGAATAACCAATACGTTATCTTGATTAGAAGTTTCTCTCATGGGCATTTAAGAATAAGGAGATTTAATTAAAAGAAAGGGAATTTTATGAGAACCCATAATATAAACATATTTCTATAAACTCACTGGAGTTAGAGCTCTGTAAATTAGTTGTATTAATTTCTGCTAACTAAGAAGAATAATTGAGCTGGGTTCTTAAAACTGTTTTTGAATTATCTTGATATTTAGACCTCAAATTAGAAAATTTTATGAAGAAGGAAAAAGTTGCTTCATCTGCAGAAATCTGAGTCAGAGCACAGCTATATTATGCAAATCTTAACAGTAAAAATAGCTTTAAAAGAAGGACTTGTTTTCATTAGCAATGGGGTAAAATGTATAGTGGGTGTCTCTAATCAGCAGTTTCTAGTGTGGTTTAGAAGGTTAAAGATAAAATATTCATAGCAGAAAATGCCTTTCCCTCTTATATTGAAAAGCAATGTAAAAGTTTAAGGCAAAAAGGGACCATTAGTTCATATATATATATGCGTGTGTGTGTGCATGTAGGGATATATAAGTGCATATTTGTCTAATAGGGTCTGTAGGACTAGGACAAGGGGTAACGGCTTTAACCTAAGAGAAGAGAAAGTCAGACTAGATAAATGGAAGAAGTTTTTTTGCAGTGGGGGTGGTGAACTTCTGGGACAGATTGCCCAGAGAGGTTGTAAATGCCCAATTCCTGAAAACATTCAAGGCTGGACTGGACAGGGGCTCTGGGCAATGTGATCAAGTTGAAGATGTCCCTGCTCAGTGCAGAGTTGGACTAGATGACTTTTAAAGGTCCCTTCCAATCCAAACCATTCTACGATTTTATGATAGCTATGTAATGGTAGATCATTAAACCTTGCCCACCTAGTTCTGAATTAATTAAAATTTTATTTCAACTAAAGTCATTAGGACAAGATAATACTGCATGCCAGAGGGGAAAACAGACAGCAACAAAGTGTCTAATACAAAACACCCTAATATTGCTGAGGAGACACAAGTTGATAGATCCAAGCAATCCTGGTAGTTAGCTAAAGGAGTTGAGGTCCCATTCTTTTTCTTCATCCCATCCATCTAGCTCTTCTAATAAGATGCAAGAAAAAATTTCTTCCCCAAACCAGCTGTGGTAATCCATCTCATTACAAGTGTGAGAACCAGACACAACAGCCAGTGCAACAAAGAAAAAAATTGTTCTTTTTAGCTGAAAGAAATGATCTGTCTGTCCTGCCTCGACTATGCCCTGAGGGAGTTTTCATTATCACTCTACTGGAAACAATTTGTAGATCTGACTTGTGGTTTGATAACGTGCAGTAACTGATTCTCAGGTTGGTACCGATCTTCTCAATCCTTGCCCATTTGACTGGTCTTTTACTCATTCAAGTGGACTCAAAAGGCAACAGTTGGCACTATAAGGTGGTAGGCCAGTAGTGAAAAAGCAAAGATGCTTTTGACCAGTAATTTGCTGGACTTGACTTGCAAATCAGTTATTTGTTCTTTCAAATGGAACTTTACTTTGTATGACTTATAAACTGTGTTTACTTCTATAAAACAGGCAGCCTGGCACTTCAATAATTACAGCCTACAGAGTTTACTTCGTACCAGCGCGGTGAACATTGTATTCTGATAGCAGTGCTACTGCTAGATGCTAGGCTGCTCCACCACTTTCGTACTTGCTGAAACTCTGTGGGAGGATGTACTTAGTGAGATATTTTGAAAAGGGAAAATTTAGATCAGGCTGAAAAAGCATGGATTTTTCTTTCAGTTACAAGAAAAATGTAAGTTTGTCACGTACACCTGAGTACCCGGTCATCGTTACACAGATGTTCAAGAAGAGAGTATTGTTTAAAAAAAAAAAATAAACCATTTGAGAATTTAGCATGGGAATTATCTCTCTCAAACAGTGTAATTGGTTGCTGTATGTATGAATGTAGGAGCTTCCATTGCAGGGGTCTTTGACAGTGTTTCTCCAAATGCATTGGAAACTCTTGTTCTGCTGAATTCCTATAATTAGGCTGGCCCATGATCCTATGTGACACTTCATTATATACACAAATCATTGTTATTAATTATCTTAAACTTCATACAAAATAACTGTGCACAAAAGACTGTCTTATGCAACTGCTTTGGTATCTGCAGGAATGATTCCTCCTGACTATGTACAGGTAACTACGTACAGCTCCACCAATTTTGCATCAGGGCCTGCCTGGGAAGCATCTAGAATAGCCAGATGCCCCATGCAGTATGTTAATGTACGCACTGGAATGTTCAAATTGGTCTATACATATCAGGAGTTGCTTTGGGAAGTGTGTGGAATTCCCTAGGGACCTAGGGACTCCTCTGCTAATTACTTATATAAATTGCTGTGAAGGAGGCCAAGAGCTCAGTCAGTCACCTTGGCCAGGTTAATGTGAAATTTCAATTCAGTTGGATGTCTCACCTAGCAGTGGGTTCTTGGGCCACTGGGGAATTTCTGACTCAAGTGCATGGGTGTGCATAGAGGCAACAGTCCTGGAAACCAGTCATGCAAATATAACTATAGGACAGGTTTGAGTTTTATATTAGTAACTTCAGTTTCAGAGCTCTTGCCACATTGTACAATACTACTCAAACCTGCAAATCACATAGATTTATATCAGTGTCTTGGGTGGAAGTGAAATACAGGTTTAATGTTATCATTTTTCTGAAACTTTGTTATATACCAGACATGCAGCACAGCAAGGAGTTGCTGTTTGGTTCATGTAAACAGGCTTGTCAGGCTTTTGTCCCCAAAGATTTGGGAAGTGGAATAGGCATGCAATAAAGACTGTTGGTTGCTGTCATACTAATTTGTCATGGATCCTGATTTAGGGTCCTGTCCTGTCCAATTTGTGATTTATATCACTCAAAGAATCACTGTTAAAGGTATTAGGAAAAGTGGTTTGGGTATTGATATTGTAATGGTGTGACTTAATAAAGTTTGATGGCAAAGGTTCACTCTATTACTTACTACATGGAAGAAACATACAAAAGAAAAACAAGCTACAAGCAAGCAATAATGATTTACACAGAGACCAGAGACATAAAAGGGTAAAGGAGACCCTCCCTCTGAGTCATGAGATTCAGAGCGGACTCCTTGCTTTCTAAACTTCTGTGCTGGTTTTGGCAGGGGTTCACAGTGGCTGGTATGAGGCTCAAGGGGAGATCAGCACCATGCAGCCACACTGCCCAGCAGGGAAAGCTCAAAGGCAGCTTACTTAGGCTGTCTCATTTATGGAAAAAAGTGGTTGGCTCCTAGTCAAGTTGCATACAATGGAGAGGTATGTACGAGGCACCTTGTACCCACAACTTTCTAAGTTCTTTGAGCCTTGGAAAAACCCCCTGCTATTTATGTGTTAGTCTCATGATCCACGTTCCAAGCTCATATGCACCAATGCTTAGTGTCACCGCTGCTTTGTGGGTTTCCTGGAGGAGCTCTTGGCCCAGCTACTGCTCAGGCCTTTACCTCCTCTAAAGCTTGTATCAAACTGCTGCTAGTTTGGCTAAGGAGTTAACATCTGTCCCATCATCCTCTTGCAGAGAAGAGTATGCGTTTTGACATTCATATCTATATTAAAAAAAGCTGATTTTGCTTAGAATGCCACTTTTCAATATTTTCAGTGCTAGTGAACAGTACTGTGTGTTCCTGTGCATATAACTGAGGGTCATTTATTAGGCAATGTTGAGTCTTTTATGTCTGGTCCAAATTATTATGGACTCTACTCTTCATAAAGTCCTTGTACTTCTAAGGACAATTCTGGTTCATTTGCTGGACAGAAGAGCCAAGGGTGATCTCATTGCCTCTTTCACACTTAAGGTATTTTATGCGTTAAATATTGCATATTATTGTGTATCTTCACCAAAAGTTCTTAGATTTATTTACTGATGAGAAGAGTTACGATTTTACAAATTTTCCTTTGGCCATTGTAGAGACTGAACAAATGCTTGCCAAGTAGGCCAAATCTCCTGACAGACAGGCTGGTTGATTCCTTCCTCCTGCCTTCCTCACTGACATATTTTTATTAAGGATCTCAGTAATGGGAGAAAGCTCAAACTGGTATGAGAAAGCAAGAAAGTTATCCTGCAGACAGTATGCAGACAGTATGAACTGTATAAAGAAGAGTAACCTGTGGGGTATAAATAATTTCTCACTCAGTTTCCAGGTGATACATTTATTTATGCATGAGTTAAAAAAAAAAAAAAGGAAAAGAACATTTTCTGTATCATTTTTCTAAGCTCTCTGATAAGAGTGCATATTGATGTGCATATTGATCCATAGCAGTATAACCCCTATTAGCATTGCTAATGCTACAATTAAAATTAATTTACACTAGACCAGATTCTGTCTGTATTCATAAAACGTTGATGTGTGTTGACCCTGACTGGCCACCAGGTGCCCACCAAGCTGCTTTATCATTCCCCTCCTCAGCAGGACAGGGCAGAGAGAAAATAAAATGAAAACCTTTCTAGCTACCGGTACAAAGCACAGCTGTGAGGGCTGATGGGGGAAAATTAACTCCATCCCAGCCAGACCCAATACAGATGTTAATGGACTGATTATTATTTAACAACTGCATCCATTATATTAAAAAATACGTTCATATTCTTCCTGAAAGTGACTTTTCTGGTCTTTCAATTTTGAGTAATTTTAATTGCTTCATTCTAAGAAGTAGGATAATTTAATGGGAGACTTTATACTTAAACAGTAAATATATGGAGTGAGGTTTCTGGTAGGAAAGCTTGCAGAATGAAAATCCCATGTAAATTTTTCATTAGCACTCTGCCATTGAATCTCTCTCAAAAGCTCACAGACAATGTAAGGCTTATAAATATGATTTGAGAATATTCATCTTAATGTCAGTGACATTTTCAGGAAAAAGTAGGCTGAAGTTAGAAGTACTTACTAACATAAGGCTGAGGACTCCAGCGATTAACAGGCTATCTTAGTATTTATGGAAAATGGATTGGGTTTTTCCACATGGTTTGTCAGGGGCTTAGTGTTCCTCTTTATATTAGAGTGGAATGATGCAGGGACTGGAAGTCATTAAGGTACAGAAATAGGAACCAAATAAGTCTCTCAGATCAGGATTAATAACATTAGTGTTACATGATAACTCTCTTCTCCTTTTTCTCCCTTTTTTCCCTTTTCTCCTTGTCTTTTCTTGCAAAGAAGCAGACAACCCCCTCCCCCCAAAACAGCAGCAATCTGCATTTTAATTTTAACGCACAATAGGACATGGATAATGCTGTTTCAGTCATAATCCATATGGAGTTGGCTCTGGTGTGTAGCTTTTTCGGTAATGACATCAAAATAATTATTATGCAGTGACCTTTAAAGAAGAAAACTGGCATTTTTTATCTTATCATAGATATTTATCTATATTTAACCAGTTTGAGTACTCTCAGGCTAAATATTCTCTGTCCTATTATGTTAAACACAGGATAATTACTGTTTGATGTATTGAGACAGTGGAAGAAAGAATGTGTGGGATTAACCTCAGTAAGTGTGTTTTATTTCTGTATGGTTGGTTGGGTTTTACAATTATTTATAATAAATTTGCATCATGCCCGAGAATTGAAAACATTCTTTAGTTACATTATGGAATGTGTAGGAGTATGCATAATTCAGATGGGCTAAAACACTAAGCATTGCCCAAATTTCTTGTGAAATATGACAGGAAAGATGTCTAGGGGAAATGTAGGCACTCATATGAAAGGTTAATTTTGTGTGCTACTGAAATTGCATTCAGATTCTCCGGGTTCACTAGTAGTGCACACATTATACAACTCAATTCCAAATGCTAACAATGTTGGTTGCTTGTTTACACTTCATAAATAAATGCACTTGCAATACCTTTGTTACAGAATTATTGCAAGGATTACCAGGGTGGTTACTGGTGTTGCTAAGGCTTTACAAAATTTGCATTTTAATTTCTTTCACAATTTTAAGACGCCTAGAACATTCTAAGACTTCTAGGTTTGGCAGGATAATAAAAAGATGTAATAAAACATGTTATTGTTTTGCAGTTTTAAATAAAATATAGCTTCTTTGATGAAATAAAAAAATCAAATGCATCTTTTCCCCTTTGCCCAGTGCAATGCAATTATAGCCTTTCTTTTTAAAATAGGCTTTTAACATTATTTCATTTTATTTTACATTCTTGTTTTCTTACTTACTTTATTTTACTTTTTAAGTCTAGAGAAATTTCGGCTTTTTTTTTGGCCTTCAAAAAATAGGAACAGCTGTACTTCTCACTTTTGCAAATTCTCTTTTCTTCTTGCTGAGGAGATGATGCTTTCTTTAGTATGGCTAGAAGCATCATAAAGATTAGGTTCTGTATATATGAACCATTTCTTTTCACTAGACTGAGTTCACAGTCATAAAGTCTGCTGCACTGTGTGTCCATGCGCAGATGGATTCCATTGTTGTTGTCACAGTCAATAGGTATTTTATCCTGCTGCTAAAGTAATTGGTAATTCTCTACTTTTCCTGGGACAATGAAATTGGAGAGCAATTTAATAACTTGGAGGCCTTTTTTCATAAAACATTTTTATATAAGTAACAGTTTGAGACTATGTCTATGAATAGATCAAAGATGTTTAAAGAGACTTGTTATGATTTTGATAAAGTTTCGAGGTAATAAATGCGTATTGACAGGGGGAAAAAAGTGGGTTTGAGTTGTAAAATTAATTTCTTCTTTTCAAAATGCAAAATGTTGTCATAAAAGGAATGGAGAAATCCAGACTTAAATATTCAATTTATGAGTGAACTTTCAAATGGGAATTCAAGATGCACATTTAACTTGTTGCTTAACTGTATTTTTTATTTTAGTTTATTTTATGTGCATGATGGTGAGTTCTTAAGTTTGAGAAAAATATAATTTTATCTTAGTAATATTTTTGAATTATGTGGGCAGGTAGATATTGTTTGTGTTGGGTTTTTATGATGTTGCAAATACCTGGCTTCGGAGTAGTCAAATCAGTTAATAAGCTAAAATATAAGAAAATACACTAAGTACATGTTTAAATGAAATTTATATTGTAGTGTTGATAAAAACTTTTTTTAATAAGCAGAAGTGGTTTTAAAATGTCACCATGACACCTGTTTTCTCCTGTTAAAAATTGTACTTGGTAGGCAGGAATGAGCACATCCTAAAGGGTGTTTGCCCACAGATTTTTATCTCATGGCTTCCAAAAGCTAAAGGTGCAGAGTTGTACGTTTTAGTTTTTCTGGGATAGAGAGAGCATTTATAATTACCTTATATAGATAATTAATGAAAGAATAATCTCAGAAATAACTCAAAAAATAAGACAAAGAAGAAAACTTTTTTAATAGCTCAATTTATTTTTCACAGTAGCTGGAAACCATACCAGTGGAAAGCACCTATAGTTTTTCTTTTGGTCTTGTTATGAACTGACGTGTTTTCCTGCTGTAATGATGAAATTAACTATGTGCTTTAAAAACAAAGACTTCTCTTTGTGTCATTTCTTGTTCTTTCCCAGTATGTGAGGAAATTTCCCGATGTTTGCAGAAATAAGGGATTTCCCTCAGCAAAAAAAAATCAAGCTCATGTGATCTGGTCTTGAGTGTGTACCAACATGTGTAATCAAGAGATATATTTAAAGTACTCTTCTGATTTGGACTAAAACACTAATGTAAATACACCTCTATTTGACCAGAACCACAGAGCTGTTCCAAGCATGGCAGCTGATGAAGCCTGGGAGAGAAACCATCCGAAATACAAGTGTTTTGTTTTGCTTTGAGGAGAACATACTTGTGTAAGAACTGCCAGGGCCACACATTTTTGCTTTATGACGAACTGATGTGCAGCAATTTTGAAGAGGAGAAAGGAAGAGTAGTACATGTTTCAAAGAAAAATCTATGTATACTTTGTTCTCACAGGTCTGTGACAAAGCATTAAGTTGAACTGGTGTCTTTATCTAAGAAGAGATTCGAGATTTCTTGATAGAATGATCAAAAAGTATCTATGTGGAGAAAAGATCTATCATTCTTTAGAAACCTCTTTAGAGAAAGGAGAACAGTATGGAAGATTACAATAATTTGAAACAGACTAAATGTAGACAAGAGATATAGCAGGGGTGGGCTTTCAATGATTTCTACATTTTTTAAAAGTAATGGATAGGTTAAGCATGGGAACAACTTCTCCAGTGCTGAGTCATCTTTGCAATCAACTTTCTCAAGACAATACAGCTAAGAAAACACATCTGAGCTATGTGTTGACATTAGGTGAACTGTAGATAAAAGGTGAGATTGGATGATAATGATTCCTCTTGGCTTTAAAATTCATGGTTCTGTACATATTGCTGAAATGATTAAGAAAAGTCTCCCTATGACCAACTTCTTTCCTGTATTAAAAAACAAGACTATATCATCCTTGAAGTCTTTGTAAGTACACAAGAGGCTAAATAACTGGCCAACTGATTTGCAGATCTCACCACCTTCACTCTACAGAGACCTGTCTACATGAACAGCACATATGAGGAATTACATCGTTTTCAGGAAAAGTTAGAAACAATTAAACAGCATTTTTATCCAACATTTTCCAGCCAGTAAAAAAGCTTATTAGGTTAGCAGTGAACAAGCAGCCGTTAACTTAACAGCTATTCAAAACCTGCCATTAGTTGTAGGATCCAGTTATGTTCTGTCCTGTGTGCCTGCTCTTGGACACTTGCTGGGACAGAGAACTTCACTGAAAAAAGCTTCTCCAATAAGTGTCCTGCTTCTTTTCTCCTTGATAACACATTTTGGTGCTGTAATCTCTGTAGTTTATATTGCCCTTACAGGTTTCTGTTGTTCAACAGTATGTGCCATCCTAGCTCCTCCATATAATCTCAGTGTTTCTGTCATCTTGTACTTGGTATTTCTCACAAATAATACTTGTAAGTATTACTTCTGTGAAAAACTATGCACATAATAAATTGTAGTATCCTCCCTTTTTTTTTTTT
>VWZT01006752.1:0-20628 GCA_013397055.1 Pachycephala philippinensis
GTTTGATATTAATTTATAATATATTTGTACACAATAATTTCCATAATTAGTGGGTGCAAGGGGTTTAATAGCTCATGAATTGCTCATGAACAACTATCCCTGGGGGTAAATTGGACTCCACTCCCGTCTTCTTCCTTGTCACTTCATACCTTGTGCAAGTGCCTGCATTCAGCCTCCCTCCAGATGTAAAGTCTAAAACTTTTGTGGGCTGACATCCATGAGTGACAATAGGTCTTTAAAAATGAAAAGGAAGATCCTTCTACTATTTCCAAAAATCTTGCTGACTAGGGACACTTCTGCTTGCATCCGTTGAGCCATCAGTCAGTCTTGACAGGTGGGCTGTTAACTTCTTCAGGGAATTATGATGATTATAAGGAACGCAAAAAAACCATCCAAAACCCAAGTGAGTGAGCAGAAAAAAGGCAGATGATGTTCAACAAAGATAAAATGTAACATACTGCCTCTGGAGAAAAATGAGCTTCTTACCATGCCTTAATGGCATTGGCACTTCTGCTCAGGAATGAGACCTTGGGAGTCACCACTGAAAGCTCTCTGAAATCATTGGCTCTGCACTTAATGTCAAGCTTAGAAAGCTGGCTAAAAGCTGACTCAGTCAGTAGCAGAGAGAATGAGACACAGGCAGTCAGTGTCATTTTACTGCTGCCTAAGACCTTGGCTCATCCAAGTCTAGAGCATTGCTTTCTCTATTGCTCTGCATCTCAGGACAGGCACAGCAGAATTAGAGAAGGAGCAGAAGGTACAGGAGACTGTGATAGATTCTTACTAAAAAAGCAGATACTATGCAAAACATCATCCCATACAAAGAAGGCTAGTGCATGCCTTCTGGCAAGGCATCTGAGAATAGCTCTGTCACTATTACTGGCCTTATGTATTAGATTGTCCATCATCCTAACAACACTGGGAAAGCCTGTGAATTCAGAGGCCTGTGAGTTCATAAGTTCTTTACCTAAGTACAAATAAAGTCATAGATCATGTATACAGCAATAGCTCTGACACTTACCAATTTATCCCTACTAGTTAAAATTAACTATAGCTACTCACATTTTATATCACTCTTGTTTATTTGTATGTTGTTTTCAAATGCAGTTGCTTTAAAACAGTGACAACATTAAAAAAAAACAGAGTTTTTTCAGGTGAACTTGTAGTAAAATTATGTTTTCTCAAAATAGAACTCATTTCATTAGGAAGAAATTCTTCCCTGTGACGGTGGTGAGGCACTGGCACAGGTTGCCCAGAGAGGCTGTGGATGCCCCATCCTTTAAAGAATTCAAAGCAGGGTTAGATGGGACTTTGAGAAACCTGGTCTAGTGGAAGGGGATTGGAACTAGATGATCTTTATGGTCCCCTCCAACTGAAACCATCCTATGATACTGTAATGAATATTTAAATAATATTTTACAGACCACTTACAGTCATAAATTCTGATATGGAATGCTCAAGGCCAGCACAACCCAAAATGTTCTCACATTTGCAAATTTCCAAATTATTTGTAATACACATGAGAGTGGACCAGGGTTTTATTTTGTCTGTTTATTATTAAGCTTTTACTAATCTTATCCCTACAATTTGTAAGCATTCTCAGAAATACACTGAAGGCTCACACTTACTGCATCATAGGGTACAAAATCTTTAAAAGCATACATTAAATGTTAAGGACATGGAATAATATTTTCCAAAACCATTCTTTCACAGTTCATTAGGAATGCTTATTTATAAATGAGAAGATAAATGCTGTATCTGAGAAATTTGCAACTGGGATTTAAGTAGCTGTGTATTGGTGCACATGAATAAAGCATATTTATCATCTCACTAGTTTGCTTCCAGTCCTGGCTGGTATGTGTCTGAGCACTGTTTTATTAGGAATTAATGTGCTTTGCAATGGTTAACAAATAAACAAAATGTGATGCATTAACAATCTGATTCAGTTCTTCCTTCACTGGGACCTTTTCTACTTACCATGTAATTCCTTCCTAAAGTCAAAAATCCTCAAAATGCTATATCCAAATTCTATTAACCACCAAAAACAAATATCAGTATAGAAGGTATTCTTTTGGGGTTAAATTCAAAGCTTATCAGAATACTAGATTTTTTTTTCTATTGACTCTACTGAGCTTTACATCAGATTTTTGTTTGTGCTTTAGGTCAAAACTCTCAGATACTGAAATGTCTATTTGCATCCTAAAGCATTTAAATCCTAATGGCATTTTAAATGAAATTTCTCCACTGCCAGTGATTTTCTAGGGTGCACCAGTATCCAAATCCTGAAGGTTCATTTACAGATGAGTAACAGGTTGCTCAGTAAAATTTGTTCCACCTCCAAGTCAACATCATGAAGGCCCTAAAGCATAATCCTTGACTGGCTGAATAGATACTTGTTTTCCTAGAAAAGCATGATCATAGCGACATGCTTGGTATCCTAGCTCTAAGTGAATTTTTGTGGGGGGTTTATTGTTGTTCTTTTGGGTTTTTGTTTGTTTGTTTTTGTTTTTGTTTCTTTTTCTTTTTTTCTTTTTCTTTTTGTATATTTTAAATTCCAGATAGCGCTGCTGAAGAAGCAGGGCTTCAAGTTGGGGATATTCTGATAGCAGTCAATGGAACGGATGTCACCAGCATGCCACATTCAGAAGCTGCCAATCTGGCAAGGAAAGGTAATTCCGAAATCACAAGAAATTAAATGAATGGGTCAGGTTTCCTCTTCAATGTTCCAAATACATCGAGACAAACTTAGTGATGTATGCAACAGAAATCTTAATTAATAGTTTAATGCATTAGTATTTAATACAGTAGTGTTACTGAGGTCTTTTCTATCTAGACCTTGTTTTCTAGACACATAAGAAAAATATTCTCCAAAGAGCATGTGACAGTAATGGTCTTGGCTTTCCTGTTATAAAGAAAGTGACTCAGAAAGTCCTGAAAGTGACTGTAGAGACACAAATGCCTTATTTATGCCTTAAACTTCCTCAGGGAGAGACTTCACATCTTCCTGCCATTTCTCTGTCTCCAAGACCTGAAGTCTAGTCAGGAGATCAAAGCGTTTATTTCATGAGGCATCCTTTTGCACCACCACAGAAACAGAGTCAACGATATTAGTCATGTATATTCTTCCTAGATTTATTATGACTAAAACCCAAAGATAGCCACATTTGCATGCTGAAAATTAATTTACTGCCATTCCCTTATTTACCCCAGATAAAGTTTTGACAAAGGCTCATGGTAAATTCAATAAGTTAAAATACTTTTACAAGACAGTGACAAATTTAACTTGACACATACCATGTTCTTTAATTATAGAGGTGCCATTCACACTGTTATATTTAAGAGAATGTTGAGTGTTTTAGCAGATAAATGTCTGATTACTGGTATTTTTAACTCCTCAGAGAATACCCCATGGATTAAATCTTGGCACACTGACAGCATTCCCAAAGTCAAGTGTCCCGAAGAAAGAAACCCAGCAAATGTTTTGCAAATGAAAATGTATCATAGTCACATTTCTCAATGTGCCTTCAGGCATTACTGCCTACTCTTTAGTATTGATATAATGAGAATTTCAGGCCTTTAGGGTCTAAATCATAGATATATTGATACTGTCAGCAAATATTGTGATGTTGCTTCTCATTGATGATGAAGATAAAGTATTTTTTTAAATCTTGCAATCTGACATCTCTTCTGAGTGCTTACCTTTTGCAAATTGTAAGTAGATGCTTTAGCCCAGCTTAGCCTCCAACAGCCACCCTCCTCAGTAAGGGGCACAGAAAAGGTTAGAATAGTCCAAGGCACGGAAAATAAAGAATTCTTAAGGGCATATGTAAGATGACAGGGACTGAAAGTGCCCCTAAGAGCATTCTCAGCAATTTTTGGTTAAACTTCATTTTATGTACACCCATTTGAGCAAGGAAATTGAATTACTTCTCCTAACTGGTAAAATACACAAGTACCAAAGATGCTGCTTGAAAAGATAGGTCAAAAAAAATTATTTTAGAGGTGTCTTCAGATAGCTGGCTCCATTACTAGTCCTCAACACCAAATCAGTTTTATTCCTGAATTTGGGTTAAAAAAAGGCCAAATATCACTTGATTTAATTTGTTTCCTTGCTGCTCTGCTTCCTATTGCTTCTAAAAGCTACACTGGGAGGACATGGGCGTGGGATAGAATACCGCCTTCCTGCTCCTTACCCTGCATGGGTATTCAGAAATATTGACACTGTTATAGTTTTGACTTATGTTTTCACATGTAATACTTTAGGTCCTGATATCCTGACTATGATAGTGGGATCAGACATCAGCCGTTATCCCAACACCCCCAGACCTACCTGCCGAGGATACCTGCACAAACGAACACAATCAGCAATACTGAAGGGCTGGAGAAAGAGGTGGTTTGTGCTGAAACATAATGGTTACCTACACTATTACAAACACAAGAAGGTAAGGAGAGTGGCTGGTGAGGAATCAAACTGTGTCCGGAATTATGAAGTTTTGTACTCAAATTTACAGATCGTTATCTTGATTTATGGTATTTACAGCATAACATCAGTGCTAAATGGTTTTGCATGAGATGTATAAAGGAGGCTTGTTGAGTGCTCTTCTACAGTTCTCTATCCACCTGACATTTCCAGCAGAATAGCTGGTAGTCTTGTTTCTCTGCATCTGTCATAGTAGGCACGTGAGCCATCTAATCAGGAATATGCTGCAGAACCACTAGGTATGCAACAGACCAGTCTGGCCAGTGCTTTATTTCAGCACTAGTTATTCTGGTGTCAAAACAAAACCAAGTAAAAAACTTCAGGTGAAAAAATTTTTTTTGGAGATAAGATTTTCTTTTATCATAACCAGATCCATCATCAAACTCCTGAAATGTACAATTGGATATCTAGTTACACTTTTTAAACACTTTTCAGTTTTCGATCAATTAAATATCACAGAGTGTTAAATGAATTGGAGTGAGAATTAGAAGATGCCCCATAATCTTATATTCACTAAGGTTTAATTACATTTTCACTTCTTTCTTTCAACTAGTAGGTTTCGTTTAATTCATTTGTTCCTCAACTAGCTTACTTATCCACTGAGAAAATAAGTATTTCAGTCATGCAAACTATGTGCATTTGCTTTTTTTTAAAAACAGTAAATAAATTTAAATAACTGCATAAATATTTTATAACAACAGCTAACTACTGCTTATTTTCTTGCATTATCCAAGACTAGTGACATTCAAATACTCTTTTAAATTATTTCTTACAATCTTTTTGTTCTCTCTCTGTCTCTGGACTCCAAAGAATACACTGAAATATTGAGGTGCTATTTTAGCAGATGAAAACACAAGGATTTTCTTCACTGCCTCATGTGCTTACAGAGTACTCTGAAGAGTCATTTAGTAAGAGAAAGATATTTAAATACAAATACAGTTCTTCACTACTGAGAGATCCAATGCCCAAATGAAATAGGAGGGATCTCAGTTGTACTTATTGGCACTTCTTTTGGTATGATTTCTCTCAAGACATAAAAAGAAGACTGCTCATCCCACTTTTTTTCTAAGGGAATTACAAATAATGTTTGTAGTTTAACACAGCTTTTATGTTGTATGTCAACTGCATGATTAAATTGGCAATGTTATGTTCCAGGCCTTGCCTCATTCTGGAGGAAAAATTTCTCCACTTTCTGTATCTAAGATGTTCTTTGAAACAGTTAATTGAAGGCAAGAATAATTCAGGGAGAACAAAAATTCAGAATAAGCTGTCTGTCACTATCCAGCAAACTAGCCAGGGTAATCAATTTACTCGTCTTCATTCTGTTGTTAAGAACATCAGCTTACACTGGTGTATTTCCAGTGACTCCAGCAAAGACATGCCTGATTTCCAATTGTGTAAGAAGACAACTAGGCTTTTTATTAAGCCTGAAATGTAGCTTATAATGTTTTGTAGTGGAAAAAGGAAAGGGTGTTTCATCTCTGCTTTAGGCCATCTCAACAAACACAGAGAGCTAGACTTCCTCATCATTGCAATCTACAACGAGAAATTATCTATCTTGAATTTTCCTCTTCCCGCCTACCTTAAAAAGAAGCTTTCTAGAGCTTTTTACATTTGACTCTCCCATGTAACTGCTGCTCTTTTGGAGTCATCTCTAGGCAATCACACAGTGGTGAAGTGATAGCTGTTGCAAGATATTCAGTCACTCACATGCAAGGTTACTTTCTTTTCCCTCAAACAGATGCTGCCACTGACCTTGACTCTACAATCCATATAAGTAGCTAAAACATATTTTTCACCTCAGTGGTTGTAGCTGTGTTTGCCACCTCAGAGCAGAGGTATTTTTGTGTTAGAACCTTGGTTTTGGTAAATTACTAAGATTGACAGAGATAAATGATTTATAATACTTTTTCCTACATATGGCAACCATGGAGCTCCACTATATATTCTACAGGTCTGACTCCCTGTTGTCCAGAACACTGGATCTTCTCAAACGTGCTATTTACTTCCTTATTTTTCAACATGCCCAGTTTTTCTCTTAAAGGAAAGATACCTGGAAATTATGAGGAGACAGACATGAATGTACACTTAATTCCTTCCCTAAGGCAAGTATAAGCAGACAAGTTTCTTGTGCTTGAACTTAACACGTTTTTTCAGGGAAAGCTGAAAGCACATCAACATAGTCAAGCACTGATCATTTCTTTACAGATAGCAACATTTCCTCCTCTAAAAGTACCGTTTGCTGCTCAGCACAGTAAAGGGGCTGTGAAATGACCACAAAATGTCTGTGATGAAGACTTCAGTATAGGACAAATAAGTCTTAATCGTCTTTACACGAGACCAGTAAGAAAAAGCAATCTACCTCACAGCAGCAGAGCATCACTTCAACAAGTTAAATCTCTGAGCTGTCTAAAAGCAAGTCGCTTTTAGAACATGACAGCTAACTTGGAAACTTTAAAATATGTTGCAGTCTTCAGGAAAAAAAAAAATACTGGTCTTGTGATTTCATTAAAGAAAAGGAATAGAAATTCTGGGACCCAGGAACAAATGGGCCATTAAGAGGTTTAAAGACTGTGGAGCATGTATTCGTTTATCATTGCTACATACCTGCTAGAGTGCTAACAGTGTTCAAGGCTTAATAGGAAAACACAAGGATTAAGAAGGCATTATAGCCAAAAACTTGTTTCCCAAAATTCCTCATCACAAATATCCATCATGTAAGGAGTTCAACAAGCTTAATACTGGCTTTTACAAAATCACTAAAAGTGCCAGTGAAAGCCAGAATTTCCTACTTTCAGTTCATCATTGCTTTCTTGCTAAGACTGGATAAATAAAAAACATGTATAAAAAGCTCCTCTCTGGTTTTTATCTCACAGTGTTTCTAGGAATTATTTCCAGCCCCTTTGACATAAGTAGACCCTGGTAAAGAGGATAGTGAGACAGATAGCTAATCTAGCGAGACAGATAACTAATCTAGCACCTGAAAGAAAATTAAGAAATAATTATCATTGTGATTATCATCTAGGAGAAACTCTAAAGAGGCCTGCCTCCAAGAGGAAAGTGTTACTAATTTATGTCCATTGCAGACTTCCTTTCCAGAAGTCAGTGACTGATGAATTCTAGTCAAACCAGCTCTATCAGGTCCTCATATTACATTTCTCATTTATTCCATTTCACTCTCCAATTCCCTCAGCTAAGAATGATGTAGAACTATAGTAGTTAGGAATAAAGATCTAAAGAGTATGAGTTTGCTGCCAGCATTTTGTATGGACTCCAAGTCAGAAAGTCAAAAGAAAAAGCTGTAATAGGAAGGAAGTAGGAGCAGTTAAATTGGAAGGAATAGTTAAGCTGGAAACTATTGTCCTGACAGTAGAAAAGAGCGATGGTTTAGAGATTCAGCTGTAGTGAGAGATTGAAATGTGAATAAAGAGCAAATTGACTTTCATGTGTAGCCCCAAGTCTCAGAGAAATTGCCTTCATGACAGTTCATGTTTGTAATGCTCTGAAACATGTTGTAAGAACACTGCAATACATACTCTTGAGAAGCACTCTTACTGTGGCAGCAGTGAAGGACAGGAATGTGCTTTGTCAGTCTTCATTGTAATCATATATAGTAATGTCACTTTTAAAGAGAATTATGATTTTCCTTTCTTAAACTCACAAGTTTAATTCCTCTAGGAAGCCCTAAGGCATAGTGTGAGTGATTAAGACAAAGTATCTCAAAGCTGAGGGGAGGGCAGTGAGAACAAAGATGTGCATTTTTATCATCCAAGACAATTAGACATTAACCTGGTAAACAGCTATTACATCACCTAAATCATCAGATGTTAGGTCATATCCCTGTTTCCATTCGAGTAGAAAAGAGAAGGAAAGAAAATGCTTTTAAATTATTTTCATTTCTGTGGTATATAGAGTGAAATTATTACACCAAGAAAGAAATCCTCTGCCTGCCATGAGCAGAGCCTTCACAGCATTTCAATCTATGACTAATATTCAGTCCTTTGTTCTCTTGAAAAGCCTGTGTGTTCATTGCTAAGCCTAATCACTTTATATAAAAGGCTTAGCTAGAAATAGATTCAGGTCTGAGCCATTGCTCATAAAGATATCACTTCTATTTGTTCTTCATTCTTGCTTGGAGCTGTATCATCATAGTCTGGAAGCTGCCACGCTATACAGAGCCTGTGTATAATCTGATTTCTTTATGTTTTCCATGACTCCCATGGCTCCAGAATATATTTTTCAATTTGCATTAACTTTCTTTTTCATTTTATTCTTGCCAAATTTGATGCAATTGTTAGAGATCCAGTCACAGATTTTCAAAGGAAAGGGGCTAAGAATATTTTTAAAAACACAGCTAGAGTTCACTGTCCAGATATGTGCACCTTTGTTATGAGTTAAGACATGTATTTAAGGGGTGCTGGGTTGGGAAAGTGTGGGGATAAACTGCTTCACCTACCCATGTGCATTAAGGACCTTAATGGCTCTTTATTACTAACCAAGGGAAAGATATTGGCAGTGCCCTTCAGTCTCATAGAGCTTTGACACAATCAGGAACAAGCAAAAGGGTTTTGAATTGCTCTCCACTGAAGGTTGTCTGAATTATGCGGGAAGGTTTATGAATATAATGATATTTACAGCAACTTTGCAAAGGAACTGAAATCCAGGCTTTTAAATTATGCTCACTATTTTCAACTTTAAGCCTTTTTTGCCTGTATCTACACATATAGGGTGAGGGTTTCAGCATAAAGCAAACTGCAAACATTGCATTGATTAGCAGAGACCCATGATCCTAAGTTCTTCAGTGCACTTTGAAAATCCTGGTATCACTCAGCTGTACCCTCAATGTTTGGAATACCTATACATACCTACAAAGTTTTTTTGCATGCAGATATGGCTTCTGATGAACCAAAAATAATTAAGAGAGCAAAAACAGAGATGCAAATTTAGAGAGTGTTTGATTAGTTTGTTTTTTGTGATTGCACTGCTGATCATTAAACCATATGATGGTTCAAAAGCTTAAGAGCTTTAAAACTTTGAATATTCCCTGAGTTTATTCCCATCTCACAGGGATCAGTTTCATATTAGTTCTAAACTTTGGGCACCTTTTCTTTCTAATTGCAGGATGAAGGAAAGTGCAGACCCCTGGAAGTAACAAAGCTGGAAGGAGCAGAAATTGGTGTCGACACCAGTCTGGGTAAACCATTTGTTTTTAAATGTATACCTCAAGCTGGAAATAGGATTTTCTACTTCTGTGCAACTTCCAACCAAGAAATGAAGAGGTAAGTGATCTTTCATTTTGACAGCATCTGTTTTGTTATTTCAGTGTGGGGAGAAGGAGTTTGAATCTTTGGAGGATGTTCACAATACCTACCTTTATCCCTAGGGAAAAAAATTAAAAATCTATCAGCAGCTTAAGGGAAGATAGGGTTTCTAATTCTCAATTGCAGAAGATTCAAAAATTATTTTTCAGCTTTATCGTTTGTTTTTTTTTTAATAAAATCTTTAACGTTCATGTTTTGTAACCCCCCTGAGTTCTTGATTTATCTTGAGAACAAAAACTTCGCCCCTGTTCTCATGCCTTCTCTCCCACTGTTATGTCGAATGGAAGTGTAAATTTTCCTGTGGATGTAAACTTGCTTATCAGTCTCTCTTCTGCCTGACAAGGACAGTGCTAGTAATAAATACACTCCCATCTTCATTTCCTTTTCTGTCGTTCTGTCACATTTTCATTTTAGTATTTGAAAATGAATATGTGCCACAAAAGCACATTGGTTCTGATAAGAGGCAATGTCTTTGGTTTTAACTCTAACAGAGTTAGACCTTAAAAATACTGTTTTGCATTTCCCAAAGACAACAGCTGACAAAGACACTAAAATCACTCATAATACAAGCAACGGAGTAATAACTTTCAAAAAGTACTAAAATCTAATCTTATTTTCTTCTTTGTTTTATTGTGAATTGTCAAAAAAATAAAGCTGTGAATTAAGTTGACATTTTGGTGTTCATATACCCATTTTTTTATACCATCTTACTACTTAGCATAACCCACCATTGTAATAGCAGAGCATTTTCCATTTCCAGATGTTATATCATCCATAGCACAACAGAATATAATTTTGCCAATAAATAGCTTGCTTTATTCTGGAGTTTCCAGTTTCAGGGGTTTTTACGTTTCCCACAAATTCATTACCTGCATTATGACAAAAACTAGAAGAGTGATCATTAACCTAACCTGTTGAACTATATTTTGAACTATTTATTTTGATATATAGATTCCCTTGTCTGAAATCTTGCCTTTATTTATTGCAATGTGTTATACAGCAAGCTTTGAGACATTTTTGAGAGTCAGCATTGTTTATTTAGACTTAATCCACTAGTTTTCTGATTTAAAGCCTTGAATATGTCATGAAAATTGTGCATTCCTTTAGATGCTGCATATATCAGCAAGAATTAGAAAAGGCAGTGAAGCATATTTGTTCTGCTCTACCAAATTAAGCTGTTCTTACTTTTTGTCATATTATAGGTGGCTGGAGGCTATGGATAAAGCAGTGCATCCCATCCATCAGGTAATGCTGTATTTAGGTAAGAAGCGTGTATAGAGCAGATTGTGAAGAAGACTGAGAGAGAGTAGCTGTATTTGTACATCGTCAGGTGCAGACAGCAACAGGGAAGCTGCACACTTTCATTCTATTCTGCTGTGAATCACCCCCAATCTAAGAGCCATATACAGAATTACAACACAGCTTATACACTTTGCTGCCGTATGGTGGAATTAATCAAAATGCTCCCTCTCCAGATACCAGCAGCTTTAAGCTGGTTTGGAAACATAACGTGAAATCAGTGTAGCAGGCAGAAAGCAAGGGTAGAGATGACTATCACAAGAACATCTCCTTTGGGGTAAAAGGAGAGAAGGGCCATATCTTCCTAAGTATTCCCCATAATTCTGCCTTGATTGCAGACAACCCACTTTTTGTAGAAGAATATTGGGTGGGGATGAGGCATGATTGCTGAGTTCTTACTTTTGTTATTTTCAGAGATAAAGAAAGATAACTACACTGACAAAAAATTACTTAGCCATCTCTTTACACTGTTATGCTCTCTGCTGGCCTTATGGCTGAGAAAAATACAGCCATAACTGATCTCGAGGTGGTACTGGGAGGCCTTACTTACCCCAGCATAGTTCAGTATCAATAGTCTCTGGCTGACCCCTGAACTGGGAATAGAAAAGCTAATTTTAGTGTTTCCAGACTTGGAACCATAGAGGTCAAAGACATTTTAGTCTGCCCTTTCCTGGCCCCATGAGTCCTACTCTTTCCTGCTATAGACAGACCACCTTTATAAAAATAGGCTGTTGATCTATAAAAATTTTTAAAGAGGTTCAGCTGCTGAGCTAAACTTGTTTTAAGTGGGAAGATGAAATGAAGAATAAGTATCAAGGTCTACCTTTTTTTTTGCAAATGAAACAAAATCATCAATTAAAAACTTTAAAAATTGCAAGGTACAAATTAAAACCTGCATTAATGAGTGAAAAAAAAAAAGTGGCATGAGTGATTCCTTCAGCAGTTTTTAGTGATGGGTTTCAAAACAGTGAAAGGTGTTTCTTGTTGCTTTAATACCTTTTGCACTAACGTAAAATTGATCAAACTTATATTTCTTCTGGCTTTAGCTTTCAGATGAGGTTATAAGTGCAAAACCAAACTTGTTTCCAAGTATATTTTTCCTCAGCATTTCTCAAAAGAATATGAAGGCATCCACACACTTGAAAAACAGCAAAAATAAATCAAACAATTGATTGTGTGTACCCTAACCTAAAGAACCAATAAAACAGCCTGAGCCAAAAAGGATAATAAAATAAAGGATAGACAAAAGACATCAAAAGAGTCCTTCTTTAGTGTAGCATGCATAAATAACCTGTTGTATAAAATTTACAACATTAGACATACATAGAAGGATCATTCATGCATTCATCCATTAACAACACAGTAAATTGGCTCCTTTCTGTGCTACTGTATCTTATTTTTGACTGCTTTATCTTTTTAAAAAAATTTCTTCTTTGAGCAACCAATACCCTTTTTTGAAATAAATGTTTGCTTTAGGAAGTCACTTTCATTTCCTAACCTTCCTTCTAACCAGACCTTCCATTCAGTTGAGTAGAAAAAGCTTGTATTTTCCTTCTTTTTTGTTTGCTATACTTTTTGTGCCTGACATTTTGCAATAGCTCATGTGTTATAGTAGAGCTCACAACACAGTGATTTAGTAGACCATTATAGTGACTCCAGTGCCCTCTTAATGAATCTACAAGGATAACTGCTTTAAGAATACATCTAGTGTTACTGGAGTTCTGTTCTGGTCTTTGCTGCAGTAGCTATATTGTGCCAGGAATCTTCTGTCATTGCCTTGCCAAGGATACTAAAGAGGTACCATAAATAAATGCAAAAGAAAGCCCCTATGGAAACAAACAAGAAGATGTTGCTGTAGCACGTATTGCCCCCATGGATTTCAAGTGACAATGACACTGGTAGATGGGGAATTCTAAATGTGTATTACAGATGGCAAAACACACTAGAAGAGGCTGAGATTCTAACACCTCTCAGATTTAAAGAAAAAATGCTTTAATCTCACATTATATAACTTGGTTTTATAAAACAACAGATTATTTTTTCCTAATATTCTTTTTGGATTATCTTATCATACAAATAGCCTGTATGATGGCAATGTTTCATGGGTTGGACTTTTTCTTCACTTGTCAATGACAATAAGGTAATTTTGTTAATGAAAACAACTGCTTTCTATACAGGGAAAGGAAGGCATCTGCAAACATTTTTTGTGTGGTAGCGCTTCCATCCAAGTCTGAATGCAGCATCCTGCTGACAGACACCACGACATTTTCTCTGAACACAGAGAGCAGATGGTGAATTTTTTCTTGCCAGATTGTATACAGTAAAGACTACTCAAGTAATTTTTACAAGGTAATTTTTAAAAAAACTTCACACAGCTGTGAAGTAATCCTGTTTCTACCTGCAAAACATGTACTGAAAAATAAAATAGATGCAGAAAAGACAAATCATTGTTTTAAGAAGAGAGTAGACATTTGGCTATTTGCCATCACATACACATTTTTGTAGTTTCATTTTCAGCATTGAATTTTGTTGTGACCTAGCCCCAGTAGCAGCTCAGCCCCACACATCTGCCCACTCACTAGCTTCCAGTGTGAGGGGGGAAAGAACCAGAAGACTAAAAGTGAGTAACCTAGTGGGTTGAGATAAAGACATTTTAATAGGTGAAGCAAAACCCACACACAGAGGAAGAGCAAAACAAGGGATCATTCACCCTTTCCCATGGCTGGGCAGGTGTTCAGCCATCCCCAGGAGAGCAGGGCCCCATCACATGTAATGGGTACTTGGAAAGAGAAACACCATCACTCCAAACTTTCCCCCATTTTGTTCTTCTTCCCCAAGCTTCATATGCTGAGCGTGTTGTATGGTCTGAGACATCCTTGTGGTCAGGTAGGGTCACCTGTCCTAGCTGAGTCCCCTCCCAGCTCCATGTGCATCCCCAGCCTGCTCACTGGTGGGGTGAGGGACAGAAAGGCCCTGGCTCAGTTCAAGCCCTGCTCAGCAATAACTAAAACATCCCTGTGTTCTCAACACTGTTTTCAGCACAAAACTCCAACACAGCCCCATACTAGCTACTGTGCAGAAAATCCCTATTCCAGCCAAAGCCAGCACAACTTTTCAGAAGATTTTCACAAGAAAATCTAATTTTTGGCAGAAGAGTAGAACTTGTTTCTTTTCATACCAGCATCCTTAGTTTTTACCAGAACATTTCATTACGTGCTTACTTTACAGAACCATGTGTGGGTAGATGTCACACTGCATAACACTACACTCCCACCATTGGCTATCAAGAACCCGGAGTGCCTAGGGCTTCTCCACCAGCTAGACAGGAGCAAAGATGTCTGGATTCAGCACTACTGCATTCTGAAGGATGGCTGTTTGTACTTTTATGCCACTCTCCGGTCTACACCTGCCCAAGGTAGGGATGGCTGCTAGATTTTAATTGATTATTGAAGTAGAAGTGTTTCACTGCAGTTTCCAAGCAGAACTTTTACCATTAATGAGAGTTTCTTATCAGGAAATTCATGCTGTTCCATGAAGGTGAATGAAGGACGACCAGACTCAGTCTTTATTTATTAGCTACCTCATTCCTGACCCTAGTCTTTTTCCCTTTTCCTCCCACAGTCTGATTTTTTCTTTCTGAAATTGAGTTATTTTGTGCACCAGGAGCAGGTATCAGAAACAAGATCTACCCTTCTAAAACCCTTTATGGTGGCTTGAGGCAGTTCCACTGATGGCAGTCTTCTGAAAGCTGTCAAATCCTGCATGTTAGGAAGCATTCTCAGATACCATGAACTCAGACTGGTTTTCCTGAAACTACAAGGTTTTCACATGACCTTGCTAAGGCTATTCCACCCTCAATATGCAAAACTTTCTTACTGCAGGAGAGCCTGGTGGTCCAGGATGTGACCACAGTCATTTGCAGCTAAAGCTGCCATCTAGGAACCCTCCCCACAGCAGGAGAGGGTGGCTGCCCACTCTCAAAGCAGCAACATGATGCTACTGGGGTCAATCGCAGGCAGAGCTCACTTCACACACAGAAAGGGGATGGGTAAGGACCTGCAAATGCTTTCTCCCTGTGCTAAGAAAGCTGGCAGTCAGAAGAAACAGAAAGAAAATACTTTTCTTTTTGCTTGCTAGCCAGTCTTTGGATCAAAAGGGAAAAACTTTTCTTAGGGCTTATGCTATTATGATCAGGCAAAAGTTGCTCCACTTTATATCATTTGCATAACATTCTTCATTGCCAATGGCCATACTTACGAAATGACCAGGGGTTTCCTCTCTACATGAAACCAAAGGTAAGGTTTGCCCAGAGAAACGCAATGAATTAACAGAAAGACAGAAATTAAGTTTTAATGCATTTATGACCCTGAAGCCTACGCTCTGACCCCCAAATATTTTCTTTTGGTGTTTAAATATCCTACTACATAAAAATTCTTCTATATGGTAGTGGTTTTTTCTTGTTATTGCCTTTTTTTTTTTTTCATTTTTACCACATATCCTCATTCTCTCATATCATTCTCAATGCTAGAACATTAATTTGGTGCTGATGTGCCTAAATGTGAGACCCCCCAAAAATACAGACCCTGTTCTGCAGATCTTTCTGACTATTCACCATGTATGTATAAAGTGACCTTACACTTTAAGTTGCACTGAAGTAAAGTCTGGAGGAAAAAAATAAATAAAAAGAACAAAACAAAAAACAGCTAAAATGAAAATGTCCAGAAGACCAAATTCTGTCTAATGCCTCTCCTTCACAGCTGGCTAGTGTGGCCTGCAATGACATTTCATTTACTAATGGCATCAGGAGTAACCAAAACTGGTTTTAGGAATTTTTTTTCACGTTGAAATTCATATCCCTTTAGTTTTTAAAGGAAAGAAAAAGAAAGTATCAGAAACAAGAGCCCCCTTCCAAAGAACTTAACAGTAGCTTGAGGCAGCCTCATTAAAGGCAGTCAAAAGCTAGGAAAAATATTTTACCACGTCTTATTTAATGAAAAGCTTAATAAATCTCTATTGCTCATCATTTGATAGACAGGAAGCCTATTTTACACTGTTTTGAAATCAATTTTCATAAAAGAAAAAGAAACTGAACGTTCACATTTTTAAATGTAAATTCTGTAAAACTCTGTGAATACATCAATTCGAAAATCCAATTTGCAGGACTTCTTGGTATGCTTGTAATTGGCAGTAATTCTATAAATGGTATCTGCAATATACATGATGCATGCTATTTTACTCTGTCCAGGTGGCCTTTACCTGCAAGGCTATATTGTGAGTGAACAGTCCCTGGGCTCCAAGAGATCTGTAATTGAACTCAAACCTCCATCGGAAGAATTTAAAACTTTTTACTTATGTGCAGAGAATGTAAATGAAAACAAAAGGTAAACCAAACGGTTTTTGTTTGTCTTTTTTTTTCCAGTTTATTTACTAGACTTCAGGAGAGAGGATCTCTGTAGCTTGGGAAGATCTAGTGACAACTTTGCAGTCTGTTTTCACTTTTTCCCCTAGATTTCCCTTTAGCAGTAGCCTTACTCAAACTGCAGTAAAACATATACTGGAACCTGTGAGTCATCAGTTCTGTTCTTGTCAATGCTGGAACAGCTGCAAGGCTGGCTTGCAGAGGTTTGGAAATAAACCTGGATAAGCCACCTTTCACAATTACATGTGGGTGATTATACTGAACACAAAAGCTATGGCACCTCTTATTAGTGAGAATGTAGTGTATATCCTCCTCATTCCCAAGAATTATTTACTTCTATCAATGACCATTAGAATTTAATTAATTTAAGGAAATTGGCCAATGAAAACACGTTGTGAAGGTAAATTCCCTCATCATAATCCAGTCAAATTCCACATCTGTCAGTGGGAGTTTTTACCTAAAGCCTATTAATTACACTAGCTGGGTTTTAATTTAATGAACAAAATGCAAAGCTTTTCAGTATGTTGGAAAATTTGTGTTAAGCTCTATTGTTTTTGTAGCCAACTCCTCCACCTTTTGCATCTCTCCAATCTGCTGATTATCAGTACACATGGTAACAGAGTTGAACAAACCCCACTTATTAAAGTCGTGTTTTAAAGGGCGGAGAAATGTATACATAACACTTGATCAGGGACAATTGTTGGTCTTTCATTTCTTCTAGGTGGATTACAGCTTTGAAAGCTTCAATTAATAAATGGTTACCCCTACATCAGGCAATCCAAGATTTCATGAACAGACCACTGGAGGAGACAAGGATGTGAGAAGAAAGCTCAGTTTTTCCCATTTCTCTTTTGCATTTAAAATTCCATGCTATATCTTGTGAGTCATCTCAAGAGATGCTCTAGCAGCAGCTAATCTTTAGCATTGCTATACATTCACAACTTTTGTAAGCATTAGTAAATAAATGCAAAGCAATGTTGCCTTCTTTGTCACTGTATTTTGTGTTTCTACTTCAACTCAGACCACACACAGAGTCTACTTTACAGCTGTGACCTGACATATATTTTACATATATTTTGTACTCCCTGCTGGGGTTTTTTTGTGGGTTTGTTGGGATTTTTTGGGTTTTGGGGGATTTTGTGCAAATGCACTCTTTGCAAATTGCTCTGCTTTTTCATCCAAATGGTTCATATGTGGGTTTGGCTGTAAGTTTCTAGGTGTTGTGGTGCTTAAGGTTGGGACAAGCTGGGTTTACTGAAGGGTTAGCAGCTGCATACTATTTCACGGAATAAATCTGTACATTTTGGATGTGCTATTGTACATTCTATCTTAAGTTTTCATTTTATGCTGATTTTGATTTGGCCATCTGCCATCATATCACAGCACATTTGTGAAGAGAAATCAATTCAAGAATCAAAGGATGCTGTTTCCTCTAAAGTAAGCAGTAAGAGACAGCAGCATAAAACTTCATCAGGGATATCAGGATTAGACATCTGTGGTTATTACAGCTGGTCTAGTATTTCACAAAATTGTCTAGCTTTTAAACTCCTCCTATGAATAAATCTGGATATTCAGTTTCCAAGCTTCTCAAAACACTATTTCAAGTAAAATTACAAAGTTTAGTTCAAAGATGCACCCAATACAAACAAACAAAAAAAAAAACCCTGCCAGTTCGTGAGATTGTAATTACAAAGGCTGTGATACTTGCTTTTCTTGTGATCTTTAGACCTTAAGATTGTTTGAACACACCAGAAACTCAGCTACTCACTTGTTGTTACCATTAGCCTGGAAATATCAGTTGCAATGCAGAAAAAAGCTAAAAGGTAAGTGGTGCTCCTCCAGCCACCACAAATGTATTTTTTAGGAGACAGATTCATTAGCTTTACATGCTTGAAGCAATAGTACTTCAAAGAATGCTGCTAAACTGTTCAAATTATTTGCTACAGTGACTTGAGTGATTTATTTCAAAAATGAGAATGGTTAGTTAAACATGTAAGCAGTTTTTTGAAAACAGGCACCCAACCTAATCATACATTACTGTGTTTGCTTTGCATAAATCTGTGCACTGAGGTAAAATGCACAAATGTATTTGAAAAAAAAGCAGTAATCACAGCTATATTCTACATTCTACATTATTTTAAATTGTTTGTGTTCAGAAATGAAATTTACATTTCCACTACAACTCCGAGAATAAATAATGAAATAGCTATGAATTACTTCCTTTTCTTACACTTTTTCACGATGAAGAAAATAACACTTACAGCTAAAGTACAAATGATGTTTACGTGAGACTAATAACCCTTCCTGAGGAATAGTTATCCAATTCAGAGTGACAGTTGAGAGCTAGGAACCAGAAAAGCAAACTAACAAACAAACAACAATTTATAAAACAAATGCAAACAAAATTAAACACAACAAATATGTTTTCCGTTAGAAACAGTAATGAGTCCTGTGAAGGGCAATGTAACCAATGTAGAAGGGTCTGGAGTACAAATCCTATAAGGAGCAGCTGAAGGAGCTGGGGGTGTTTAGCCTGGAGAAAAGGAGGCTCAGGGGGGCCTTAATGATTCTATGATTCAAAAATTCTAAGGTGTAGTAAACTTAGGATTTCTCAAATGACTATAAACTTTGAAAAATTATGAAAAATGAAAATTCTTTAAAGAAAAACAAACTATCAAGGTTTGTAATGATGCAGTTTTTAACCCAGAGATTTTGAGGAGGAGCCCAAGGCAAGCTTGCTACATTTCTCTGAGTCAAGGCTTGTTCCTTTCTGCCCTCCTGACGAGATCAGAGTAGCCTATGGCTGTTGCTATTTTCCTGGGAAGTAGCTACAGACTCCAAGGAGGTAGGCTACCATCCAGTTCTTCTTGTACCACTTCAACTCTTTTTTTGTAGAAGAACCAAAAGCATTCTGAAAAATATACTGAAATTTTTCTCAACATGTATCAATAACACGAGAATTGTCACCAGGGAAATCTTCAAATTTTCAAGCCTAGTTACCATAGCTGATTTTACTGTGATTTTCACCAGGTATTCACACCACTTTTTGGACAATATTTCTAGCATGATTTATAGCTAATTTAGCTTGGCTTACATATGACTACAGGACAAATGTTAGTCATAGTCATCAAGTCAGCCATGCCTTTTTAAAAAAAACTGAAGTGGGAGGTTAGTTCTACATCTTTTCCATAACACAACCAGATGGTATTTATTATAATGAAACACTAATGCATGCATCTCTTATTGCTAGTTAATGGCCCTTCCCAAGAATGTCTCTTTAAGGTAGGAAAGAGAGTAACAAAAGAGTACCCCGATTGCTCACTTCACCCTTCATGAGCCTGAACATTAATCCAAATACATTTCATACCAGAGGATATGCTATTACCATGGTCCAAGTGTAAAGAGAAAATGATGAAGAAGTTATGGGTAAGTTGAAGAAAGTTAAACAACTGCTGGATCTCTCAGGCAGGGAAAGGCTAAGGGATTGGATGAGGTGATTTGATGGAGAAATTGCAGCTATTCAATAGCAAAAAAGACTTATCCAAGGGCAAACGTGGCACCTATAACCAGAACTAGTTACTGAGGTTGCATTAAGGATAAATGAATATTCATAGTTGACATTATACATGCACATGTACACAGACACTCTGGAAGGATTGTACGGCTCTCACTGCCTTTACTTTTAACCTTATCCAGGTCACCCTAGACCCTGTAGGACTGCACTGTTGTTTACTGTCTAGAAGCTCAGACACTATTTTCTCTGGAGATAACTGCCTAGAAAGAGCCTTTTAACAGAACGGAAAGTCTCTACCAAGAAACCCTTGAGGGAACAGTGTAAACACCTCCATACTGCTGAGGATAAAAATTTAGAATACAAACCCAAACCTCTCCTAATTAAAAGCTTGGATTTCTTTTCGCTTCAGGTTTTTTTCCCCTTATTTATTTGCTTAGAGTGCCAAACTGGCATTCTTACAAGAACATTGAACCCTAGAAATTTTGGTTCAGAGAGGGGCAGCTGGGTAGACAGAAGTGCTTAAGGGAAGTTTTTCTTTTCTTCTCCATTTGCAGCTTCAGTCTAGTTGCTGTATCAGTGGAAGAACAAAGACTCA
>VWZT01006795.1:7285-21688 GCA_013397055.1 Pachycephala philippinensis
CGGCCCTGGGGACGCACCGCCGGTGCCCCGCGGAGAGTTTGGGGTCTGGAGGTGAAATTAAAGAAAAAAATTCCTTATCTTGTCTAAATAACAATTTGTGTGGTCGGGCCGTAGCAGTTACTGGCGGGGGTTTAACTGCAGCGTGGGGTCGGGGCTGATCCTGCCCCGTCATGCCCCGGTTCCATCGCACCAACAGCGATGCACGCGGTGCAGGCTTGAGTCAAAACTGGCCTCTGGAGAATTGCGAAATCCAGATTTTTTTCCCTGCCTCCTCAAGTCTTCAAACTTTAATAGCGCTCTTAAAGAACCCTCGCTGCGGGCAGCTCTGGGGCTGAGCAGCACGTTCCTGTAAAGGGGTAAGTCATGGAATGGCCTGGGTTGGAGGGACCTCAAAGCCCATCAGTGCCACCCCTGCCATGGCAGGGACACCTTCCACTGTCCCAGGCTGCTCTAAGCTCCGTCCAACCTGGCCTTGGAGACTTCCCGGGGTGGGGCCTCATAAGGAATGTAAATGTAATTAATATCACTTTTTACTAAGTTTGCCACACGGCCTTGTTTTTGTATGAATTCGTTTAAAACTTCCTTTCTTTGCTCTTGTCTTTCTGTAATACTTGAAAATTAGACAACAGAGGCCAGTGTTGTGGAATAGGGAGAACTGAAAGTGAAACCGCAGGAAATTACTGAAATAAGTGGAAAAATGACACTAAATGTAACAGAAATGTTTACAGAAGCCCCTGACATACTTTTCATCCTCTGTGTGTGGGGGGAAATGTGTGACCTAAAGGATATTCTGATAAGTTGCTTGTGGAAGGTGCCTTTTCTTCAAGGAAAACATGAATATTCTTCATGACTTTAAGTTTCTTCCCTTTCCCCTTCTGTCTTTTCCTCTCTTCTCTGGAAACAGGAGGTACCGTTCTTCACTAACCCAATGATATTCCAGGTTAAGGCATTTTTCTTTCTGCAGACGTTTCGTATTTCCTTGCGAGTGCTTTCAGTGTTTTGTTCAAGGGAAGTCAGCTCATTTTGGGAGAGAAAAGGTGATTTTCAGGTGCAAATGTTGTGTTTTCTGTCTGCGTAACAGAGCAGTTGGTTTAGTCTCAGTGCTGGCATCTGCCAAGGATGATTTTTACAGCTCCAGGTGTGCTCACTTTGTTCAGAGTCTTCAGTTCGTTCCTGCAGATGTGTTTTTGTTCTCTGGACACGAGTGAGGAATGTTCCTGCCTGCCCTTGGAAAAGGGGAGGAGGCTGATGGTGGGAAGGGCACTGAAGGACGGGGAATGCCAAGGGCTTTACCTGTTTCCTCCCTGGGAAGCGTGTGGGTGTAAGAGTTTAAACCAAGGGTGAGTTCTCCGCCTTTATCCAGGTGGGAAATTCCAGCTGAAAGCATTTCCCTCCACCAGAGGTGTGTGCAGCAGGATGGACCCGGGCTGAAAACTGTCCCTGTGTCCCTGTCAATCCTTGTGGGGACAAACTGCAGCCTGGCTCTTGTGCTGTCCATGGAGCCTCAGCTTTGCAGTGGGGCTGGTTTTTTTTAAATGCAGCTTATTATTTTCTTCCTTTTTTTCCTGAGGGTGGTGAGAATTATGGATCATGGAATGTTTGGGTTGGGAGGGTCTGTGAAGGTTGTCCAGTGCCACCCCTGCCATGGCAGGGACACCTTCCACTGTCCCAGGCTGCTCCAAGCCCCAGTGTCCAGCCTGGCCTTGGGCACTGCCAGGGATCCAGGGGCAGCCACAGCTGCTCTGGGCACCCTGTGCCAGGGCCTCCCCACCCTCCCAGGGAACAATTCCTTCCCAATATCCCATCCAGCCCTGCCCTCTGGCACTGGGAAGCCATTCCCTGCGTCCTGTCCCTCCAGCCCTTGGCAATTGTCTCTCTCCATGTTTCCTGTGGCTCCTTCAGGCCCTGCAAGGCCACAGTGAGCTCACCCCAGAGCTTCTCCTCTCCAGGCTGAACAATCCCAGCTCTCGCAGCCTTTCCTCCCAGCAGAGCTGCTCCATCCCTCTGCTCATCCTGGTGCCTCCTCTGGGCTCTCTCCAGCAGCTCCACGTCCTCCCTGTGCTGGGCCCCAGGGCTGGGGCAGCTCTGCAGGTGGGCTCTCACCTGAGCACAGGGGCACAATCCCAATCCCTTTCCTGCTTCTTGTTCCCCAGCCCAGGACACCTTTGGCTCTCTGACTGCAGGTGTCCATTGTCAGCTCATGGCCTTTTCCCACAGGGATGTTCTGTTGCGGTCCCTGGGGAGGGTCTCTTCCCTCCCCTGTATCAGTGTGTTCCTTCCCTCTGGCATATTAAGTCCAGGATTTTTTAACTGGATTTGTGGAGCACCTTGTGAGGGGTGGCCCACCCCTTTTGGGTTGTCCCTCTACTGTGTTCAGATTGCTCAGAGCAGCTGTGGCTGCCCCTGGATCCCTGGCAGTGCCCAAGGCCAGGCTGGACACTGGGGCTTGGAGCAGCCTGGGACAGGGGAAGGTGTCCCTGCCATGGCAGGGGTGGCACTGCATGGGCTGTGAGGTCTCTCCCAACCCATTCCATGATTCCGTGTTTGCCTGCAGCCACCCCAGGGCAAGGCCCCTCAGCTCCGTAGTGGGAACAGCAACAGGAACCGTGGGCGAGTTCCAGTGGGGGTGGGTGAGCAACTGGGAGGGAAAAGCAGGAATTGCTGCAAGGAGAGGGACAGACACAGCCCTGGTCTGAAGTGGAACAAAGAAATTCCAGCTGGAGCTATTTAAGAGTGGAAAATGAGGAAGGGCATTAGGAGGAGTTGTAATTCAGCTGGGGGAGCTGGGAAAGGGGCTCAGCCTGGAGCAAAGGAGGCTCAGGGGGGACCTTGTGGCTCTGCACAGCTCCCTGACAGGAGGGGGCAGCCGGGGGGGTTGGGCTCTGCTCCCAGGGAACAGGGACAGGAGGAGAGGGAACGGCCTCAGGCTGGGCCAGGGGAGGCTCAGGCTGGAGATTCAAAAGAAAATTTCCCTACCAGGAGTGGTCAGGGCATTGGAACGAGCTGCCCAGGGAGTGGTGGAGTCACTGTCTCTGGAAGTGCTCAGGAAGTGTCTGGATGTGGCCCTTGGGTTTCAGGGTGCTGCTGGGGTGGCACTGGATGATCCCGAAGGGCTCTTCCCACCCTGATGATCCGGAATTCCGTCCGAGCACAGAGCTGTGATTCCCTGTGAAAGCTCAGGGAAGAGCAGGGATCTGACATTGCCAGGGAAAGGTGTCATTTAGGAGATTATCCAGATGGCTGAGCCCAGGTGCTGTACAAATTAAAATAACTTTGGAATTGAGTGATTGATTTTAATATTTGAAGTGGCATCACAAGTGTGGGTTTCTGGAACTGGATTCTGGAGGACAAACTTTTTGCTCTTGTTCACAGGAGGTGACCTGTGTTTGTAGCACAGACAAACTGTTTATTTATTGATTTTTATTCCACTTCTTCTCACTGCTGTTATTAACCAGGAAATGTTCCCCATCAGTCTGTGCTGTAACACAATTGTAAAGGACATTTTTGTTGGTCTTTACCAAGTGGCTGCAGATGAATTATGGCAGGTTGGGAAATGCAGAATTTGACAACACTAAACCAAATAAGAATGCTAAGAGCAGTTTTGAGTCAGTTAATTAACTTTGCTTTCCTCTTCCCATATTTAAGGTTCCCTGTAAGGTTCTGTGTGCAGTGAGACCTTCTTTACCCTCAGAATCAGTTGATTTGCTGAGTTGGGCTCTTTTTCTCTGTGTTAGAAAAGGCACTGAATTTATTATCTGTTAGACTGGAGACTGGAAATATTAGTATTTAATTGAGATTCCTTGACATGCCTTGACCAAGTTCTGCCATAAGCTTTTGGGTTGTGGGGTGATTTTGTTTTGTAATTCTGTGTAAGGGAGGTTGTTTTGTGAATATAGCTCAATACAGCATCAATAGAGTTTGTCATGGAATAGTTTTGGGTTGAGAGGACTTTAAAGTCATTTCGTTCCCTCTCCTGCCATGGGCAGGGGGAATTCCACTGGGAGGTTCTCTATAAAAACCTTAATTCTGTCAAACCGCTCAAACTGTAACTCGTGAGAGTTGTCCAACATCTCGAGGAGTTCCTGATGGGTACTGAGCTCATCCTGGGCTGTGTTCCAGGCGCTGGGGCAGGGCTGTTGATGGAAGAGCTGGGGGCAGAGTGAGCCGTGGCCATGGCAGGGTTCCTGGACAATTTCCGCTGGCCGGAGTGCGAGTGCATCGACTGGAGCGAGCGCCGCAACGCCATCGCCTCCATCGTGGCCGGGGTGCTGGTGAGCGGGGCACGGCGGGTGGGCATCCACAAACACTCACACTCGTGCCTCAGGTTCTGTCAGATCTCCCTCCTGACTGCCCCAAACGCAGCCTGTTCCTTCCCAGGGGCACTGGGGGACTGCCAGCAGCGTTGGCACGAGTGCCGTGACGTTGCTGATCATGAAGCATTTCTGCTCTCTCTTCTTGAAAAAATTCCTCATGGGTTTCCTGCAGAATTGGATCTGTTGGAAGTGCTCTGTTCTGCATCATCTCTGTCCCATGTGTGTTTAGAGTCTGGATTCTTGTTCGTAAGGGGAACAAGGAACAGGGAATTTCATAGAATCCCAGAAGGGTTTGGGTTGGGAAGGACCTTAAAGCCCATCCTTAAAGATCATCTCATTCCACCCCCTGCCCTGGGGGACACCTTCCCCTGTCCCAGGCTGCTCCAAGCCCCAGTGTCCAGCCTGGCCTTGGGCACTGCCAGGGATCCAGGGGCAGCCACAGCTGCTCTGGGCACCCTGTGCCAGGGCCTCCCCTCCCTCCCAGGGAACAATTCCTTCCCAATATCAACTTCCAGGGATGGGGCAGCCACAGCCTCTCTGGGCATACATTTATCCATACCCTGCTCCTTAATTTGAACAGAAAATGTGACTGATTCCCAAACACTCCTCTGAAAACAGCAATGTTGAGGTTTGTGCAGACATTGCCAATGAAACACATTTAAATCACTTCCCAGAAGAATTGACAGATTGTCAGAAGCCAGTTAGCCCAGTGCTGTCCAGGACCACTGGCCTGGTTTCCCTGCCTGTCCCTGTGCCCTCCCAGCCTCACCCCCTGTGTTTGTGCCCAGTTTTTCACAGGCTGGTGGATCATGATCGACGCTGCCGTGGTTTATCCCAAGCCGGAGCAGCTGAACCACGCCTTCCACACCTGTGGGGTGTTCTCCACGCTGGCCTTCTTCATGTGAGTGGGTACACATGGGACATCTCGTCACAGAAACACCAGAAACTAAACCAGGCTTTACTGACAGTATGTCCAGTGTGGATAAATCACAGAATGAGAGAATGGTTTGGGTTGGGAGGGATCTTAAAGCCCATCCAGTGCCACCCCTGCCCTGGCAGGGACACCTTCCACTGTCCCAGGCTGCTCCAAGCCCTGTCCAGCCTGGCCTGGGACACTTCCAGGGCTGGAGAATCCAATACTTGCCTCATTATGACACATTTGACTGCATTTCCCCCGTTTTTAAACAACTTTTACAGCTGTTCCTTGCCCAAAACGTCCTCAAATGCAGGGGAACAATAGCCTGGCTTTTGTCATGGAGATGTAAATAAAAGTAACAACTTTTATTGAATCATCCAATATTGGCAAGAAAAAAGGAGGATTTGGGATCTGTGACTATACAGAATGCCAGGGAATTTTCCCAGAATTTGTCACATATTGAAAAAAAAAAGCTGGGCTTTTACTTAGAACCTACATTGATTTTCTGTAATCCGAAGTGTATCTCCTTTTTTGTCCCCAGGATAAATGCTGTATCAAATGCACAGGTGAGAGGAGACAGCTACAGTGATGGATGCTTAGGAAGAACAGGTAAATTAGCTCTACAAATCCTGCTGAGGTGAAGGACTCATCATTTTTATCTGCTGTGGTTTTTTCCAAGTGGTGGTGAAAGAAATAATCAGAAGATAAAGAGTAGGAGAGAACTGTGAATTAATTTCTTTACAGAATTAACCCCTGGAGATAAGTGCTGGCTTTGTTAAAAAGGGGAACTTGGAAAAATTCAACTTCTGGATGTCTTGGCTTCCCAAACATCCCCTGCAAATCCTGGATAGCTGCTGGGAAAAATCAGTTTCTGCCTGGAGATGCTCTGGAGCAGACATTCCCTAGGAATGTGTCATGTTCCATTTCCTCTGTGTCACTGCTGTGGGTGTCCCTGGACCTGCTGTCCTCTCTGCTTCCATTCATAATTCCCTTCCTATTTCCCACGTGGGTCCCAGCAGCCTTTTCCATGGGATTTGTAAATGTGGTGGGATGTACTGATACGTAAGTGGCCTGTGGTGCTTTTTTGTGTGTCATTCATATCCAGCTCCAGAGAACCTTTGCACAGGAATGTTTTCCCTTCCCAGTGACTGACCAGGTGGATTATTCTGTCCTTGATCCAGGGTTTAACCCTTTCCATTTGTGCCTTTAGTGAGATCAGGTATTCCATCCTCCCAGAGGAGCAGCTGGATTGCCTGTCCCCATGGATAATAATCCACATTTCACTCCTCCTGCAGGGGCTCGGATCTGGCTCTTCATCGGCTTCATGTTGATGTTTGGATCCCTCATTGCTTCCATGTGGATCCTCTTTGGAGCATATGTTACACAGAGTAAGTCTGGGTATTTTCTCCTCTAGGAAAGTACTTTTCCTGCCAGCTTTTGGCAGGAAATCCACAGGGATGGAAGCCTGTGGTCTCTGGAAAATCCAAGCCACAGCACCCAGGTTTTAGTCCGGGATTGAAACTGGAATATCCTGTTTAATCCTGCTCCCAGTAACTGGAAATATCCTGTTAAATCCACCTCCCAGTAACTGGAATATGCTGTTAGATCCTGCTCCCAGTAACTGGAATAGCCTGTTAAATCCTGCTCCCAGTAACTGGAATAGTGTATTGGATCCACCTCCCACTAACTGGAAATACCCTGTTAAATCCACCTGCCAGTAACTGGAATATCCTCTTAAATCCACTCCCAGTAACTGGAAATAACCTATTATATCCACCTCCCAGTAACTGGAATATTGTATTAAATCCAGCTCTCAGTAACTGGAATATCCTGTTAAATCCAGCTCCAATAACTGGAATATCCTGTTAAATCCAGCTCCCAGTAACTGGAATATCCTGTTAAATCCAGCTCCCAGTAACTGGAATATCCTGTTAAATCCAGCTCCCAGTAACTGGAATATCCTGTTAAATCCAGCTCCCAGTAACTGGAATATCCTGTTAAATCCAGCTCCCAGTAACTGGAATATCCTGTTAAATCCAGCTCCCAGTAACTGGAATATCCTGTTAAATCCAGCTCCCAGTAACTGGAATATCCTGTTAAATCCAGCTCCCAGTAACTGGAATATCCTGTTAAATCCAGCTCCCAGTAACTGGAATATCCTGTTAAATCCAGCTCCCAGTAACTGGAATATCCTGTTAAATCCAGCTCCCAGTAACTGGAATATCCTGTTAAATCCAGCTCCCAGTAACTGGAATATCCTGTTAAATCCAGCTCCCAGTAACTGGAATATCCTGTTAAATCCAGCTCCCAGTAACTGGAATATCCTGTTAAATCCAGCTCCCAGTAACTGGAATATCCTGTTAAATCCAGCTCCCAGTAACTGGAATATTGCATTAAATCCAGCTCCCAGTAACTGGAATATTGCATTAAATCCAGCTCCCAGTAACTGGAAATACCATGTTAAATCCAGCTCCCAGTAACTGGAATATCCTGTTAAATCCAGCTCCCAGTAACTGGAATATTGCATTAAATCCAGCTCCCAGTAACTGGAATATCCTGTTAAATCCACCTCCCAGTAACTGGAATATCCTGTTAAATCCACCTCCCAGTAACTGGAATATTGCATTAAATCCACCTCCCAGTAACTGGAATATCCTGTTAAATCCATCTCCCAGTAACTGGAATATTGCATTAAATCCAGCTCCCAGTAACTGGAATATCCTGTTAAATCCACCTGCCAGAACTAAAGAACTATTTCCTCTGTTCCTCCTCTGCAGACACTAACGTGTACCCTGGATTAGCAGTGTTTTTCCAGAATGCATTAATATTTTTCAGGTAAGTTACCTGGGCAAATCCCCCTCTTTCCAAAGGGACTTTCCTGTTTCCATACGTTGATACTCCTGGGAAAGCAGCTCTCTCCTCTCCTCCCTTTGCTGCAGAGGTTAGGAACAAGGTTTGGTTTGCCCCTGCCCAGGCTCCTCGCTCCCTCACACTCCTGTTGGGCCAGCTCTCTCTGCTCCCCTGGATGTGCAGCTCTGGAATGTGGGTGGCCAGGGATGTGCAGGGTTTTCTGGATGATTTTCTGATTGCCAGTGTCTTTGGATAATGGCAGCCATTCACCTCTGTCCTGCAGTCCCTCAGCCTCCATCCCAGCAGAGCCAGGTGGGGGATTCAATTCCCCTTTTCCAGACTATTTCACACCGATGGCTCCGTTCTCTGGGAGTTGATGTTCCCTCTATCTCCTTTCACTCAGTTATGAAGGGTGACAATTCCTTTCCCTAAGAGCATGGTGGTGTGTTTTGTGACAGCACACTGGATTTATTTCAAATAATATTGTTAAATCTGTCATGTAACAGCTGAAAATTGGTTTGGTGTCTGTGGTAACTCTTTTCAGCTGTGGAATGCATTTTGCAATCCATGGATTTTATTAATAAAAGACACTGAAAGTGTTAAACAGTGTCAGCTCCAAGATCAGTCACTGTAAATTTTCATCTCACCTCCTTCCTTCTTTCCACTCCTGGCTGATCCTTTTCCTTCCAGCCCCACACCAGATGCTTTGCAGTGACCTGGATCGATGGGCCCTGGGAAAGGAGTGATGTTCCTGCAGGAACCAGCAGCTCCTAAATCTCCTCTGGGATTGAAAAGGGAAACTGCTGAAGGCAGATTTTGTGCCTGAAATTTTTTGTCTTATTTAGAATCCCAGAAGGTTTGGGTTGGAAGGGACCTTAAATCCCATCCAGTGCCACCTGGGCAGGGACACCTTCCACTATCCCAGGTGGCTCCAAACCCTGTCCAGCCTGGCTTTGGGCACTGCCAGGGATGGGGCACCCACAACATGTGGAATTTTGGAAATCAAATTGTAATTTGGATCTGATTCTCTACCACAGGCTCAATATTCTGTCTGATTTGCTCATAAAAATGGAATTGTTTAGGTTTTATCCCAGCACATCCTGTCATATTGGGCTGATTCCCAGGTGCCAGGGTGAGACTTGCTACTCTGGACTCCTTGAATTGATAAATACCAGGTTTTTCCTTCAGAAGGGCTGTGAAACTGATTTTTTTTTTTTTTAATTTGAGCTTCAGTTGACTCCCACAGTTCCAGCCATGCACAGGAAACCAGATATAAACACCAAACCCAAATACTGACCTCACTGAAAGTTCAGGGCTGGGCTGTTGATTTGCACAGGGTAAGATGTAAGGATACTGTTAAAATTACTTTATGTGTGGTCTGACTTTTATTTCTTTCTTTTTTTTCCCCTCAGCACTCTGATCTACAAGTTTGGGAGAACAGAAGAGCTGTGGGGCTGAGCTCACTCCTGGTCTGGTCCATAGTTGCCATGTGGTTCTTGTATGTAGATAATTCACAGTCCTTTGTTCTTGGTTTGCTTCCCAAACTGTTGGAACTGAGACAACTCCAGGCTCTGTCCGAAGCTGCTCTTTTCCCAGGACACACTTGTGAATATGTACATAGGACTGTATATTTCAAAGGGAATGGTGCCAGCCTTTCCTGCTGGGATCTCCAGGCTTTCTCCTTCAAATCCATGGCTTTCCATCAGCTTCACCTTCAAACCTTCACCTGTGTCCGAGGCTTCAGTGAACAGTGAGTGAGCAAACAGGACAGAGCCCATCCCTGGGCCAGGACAGAGCCCATCCCTGCACCAGGGGCCGTGCTGGGATAGGAGCTGATTTTAAGAATTTTATATTACTGTTCAGGTAAATGTAAAGTAGCTTTTTTTTTTTTTTCTTTTGGTAAGAGGTTATGGGTTTTTAAGCAGGTCCCTACACTCAGCAGGTTGTGCATGGCAAAGCAAAGTATTCCTGACTTGTGATGGCTCTGGCACAAAGGACATTTGCTGGCACCAGAGTCCTTGGAATTAATTTCATGCTGCTCAGTGTAAGAGATACCAGCTGGTATTTAATGTATTTCCTGATAGTAGAATAAAAAACTCCAGCAGACTGATGCCAGTTGTACTTGATATAAAGAATAAATGAGTCAGACCAACATCTTGCTACTCATGCAGGTGTCATTGTCTCCAGGGGAAGCTGTTTGCTGATAAATGAGTTTTCCTGACCTGTTCTCTCTCTGCTTAAAAGGAAGTGGCATATGGATGGATTTATTGTTCACAGTCCTACCTTGTACAATTTCAAGGTTCAATAAATTCTAGGAGTGACTCATAGCCAGTTTTAGGGCTGCTATTGCCCCAGTTAAAATGTATTTATCTTACATTTTATGGCTGTTTCCATTAATGAATTACTGAAATCCAATTTTGTCTCAGTGGAGTGAAACAAAGTGAGGCCAAGGATGTTGCTGTAGATCCATGTGCTGTGGGTGAGTCCTTCTCACGAGTTCTCTGTGGTTTTTACAGCATTTGACTCTCCCCTGGATCCCAAGGCTTTTACAACTTCCTGGTATCAGAGCTGCTGCCTCAGTGGTGTCAGAGTGCTGAGTGGAAATGCTCTGCTGCTGACTGGAAACTGTTTGGCATCCCCTGCTCCGGTGGGAATTGCGGCAGGAGATGGGGCTGGGGCTGGAGCTGCCCTCGTGCCCTGGCTGGAGTGACCTCATCCCACAGGAGGCACAGGGTGCCCACTGGCTGGAATTCCAGAGAACTGCAGTAAAAGTGCTCTTGGGTGCTCAGAACAGTGAATTCACAGGGTAACTGTGCAGGAACTCACCTTTGCACAAGGCTTGCACCATGCAGTAAAACCAGGCTTTGTCAGGTTTCTTGCCCAGGAGCTTGGGAAGGTTTGTTGGGAAAGTTGGGAAGGAGCGTGGCCTGTAACTAATCCCTATAATTAATCCCAGTGCCAGGATCTTGCACCTGGACTTGAAACTTGAACACACAAGCCAGGCTGGGAGAGCTGGGGGTGCTCACCTGGAGAAGGGAAAGCTCCAGGGAGAGCTCAGAGCCCCTTGCAGGGCCTAAAGGGGCTCCAGGAGAGCTGGAGAGGGACTGGGGACAAGGGATGGAGGGACAGGACCCAGGGAATGGCTTCTAGAGGGCACTTTTACACCTCTGGCAGCTCCAGCACAAGCCAAGGGGACAGGGAGGGCTCAGTGACAACAACCCTGGAGTTACTCCCAGTAAATGCTTTTTAATTGTTCGTGTAAAAATATTTAACAGCACAAATCCCTGACACAAGTCCAGTGTAGGGTTTATTCAGGCATACATACAGATATTCCCAGGAGGTGTTTTAACCTTTTTTCTGTCCTCTGTGGGCATTAGGCTGTCCCTTCTGTGAGCTGTGGTTCCCCCTTTGCTCACAGCCCAGCCTCAGTGTGGGTGATTAAAGCAGACCCGGTGCTGATGTGACAATTCCCACATGAGTCAGGCTTCCCTGAAGCTCCCTGTGTCAGCAGCTTGCCCAATCCCAAGGGATTGGATCCGTTCTGCAAGGAAACACCTGATGAAGCTGTTGGCAGCTGCTGGCCTGGGGTGTTCCTGGAAAGGCTGAGACAGGGCTCAGCTCTGCCAGGGCCAGGGCACTCCCAACCAGGCACTTCCAAAGAAAAAAAACCATTTAGTATTGGTTTTTCTTAAACAATTCATATCAAACCCAGAAAAAAAATCAAATAACCCCATCTTTTTAGTAAAGAAGAGGTTCACTTGTTCTTTGTGCTTTATTGGACACTTTCCAGACCCCACATGGGGTGATGTGTTTAACTTGGGCTCTTCTGCTTTAAGGCACTAAAGACAGAACTCTCAGGCAACTTTTCTTCTGCTGGCGGTCCACAGGAGGTTTTAGTGTCTGACAGTGACTGATACACGTTGTAAAAACTCAGAGCAAAATTATGTTCAGGTCCTTTGTGGAGTGCAGGGCCCTGGCCTGGCTGCAGGAGCAGATTAATGCTTCCAGGAGGGTGGGAGGAGGCAGATAGGAGCAGGCCTCTCTGGGCGGGGTTCTTGGCACAGCTTCATCCTGAGGAAAGTACTCACCAATTTCTTAGTTTGTCCTGCACTTAAAATGATTCAGGAAAGCAGACTGGGCTGGGTATAATGGAGTATTATTGCCAACAAAACCAAAACAGGATAAATGGAATTCACATTGCAACTCTTCACTCCCTGAAAAATCCCAGGTTATCCTACATCAATAAAGTGCAGTTATTCCTCCAAACTTCTGTCCAGCCTGGGGTGAGGATTTACCCCTTTTCTCCATCTGCCTTCAGGCAGTTTAGTGTTCCTTTCCTTTCCTTTCCCTTCCACGTTCCCTCTCCCCAGTGCCTTTGGCAGAGCGAGGAGCGGGGGGAGCTCGGCAGCAGCCCCTGGAGCACATCCCAGGGGTCCGTGTTCAGGATTGTCCTGCCAGCAGCCACAGCCCGGGAGCAGCTTCTGGATAGTCCTGGAGCAGGTGACCCTGGGGTGGCCCTTCAGTGCCCCCTGTCCCTGGGAGCAGGTGACACTGGGGTGGCCCTTCAGTGCCCCCTGTCCCTGGGAGCAGGTGACACTGGGGTGGCCCTTCAGTGCCCCCTGTCCCTGGGAGCAGGTGACACTGGGGTGGCCCTTCAGTGCCCCCTGTCCCTGTGAGCAGGTGACACTCACTGGAGTGGCCCTTCAGTGCCCCCCCATCCCTGTGAGCAGGTGACACTCACTGGGGTGGCCCTTCAGTGCCCCCCTGTCCCTGTCCTGGAGCAGGTGACACTGGGGTGGCCCTTCAGTGCCCCCTGTCCCTGTGAGCAGGTGACACTCACTGGGGTGGCCCTTCAGTGCCCCCCTGTCCCTGTGAGCAGGTGACACTCACTGGGGTGGCCCTTCAGTGCCCCCCTGTCCCTGTGAGGAGGTGACACTCACTGGGGTGGCCCTTCAGTGCCCCCCTGTCCCTGTGAGCAGGTGACACTCACTGGGGTGGCCCTTCAGTGCCCCCCTGTCCCTGTGAGGAGGTGACACTCACTGGGGTGGCCCTTCAGTGCCCCCCTGTCCCTGTGAGCAGGTGACACTCACTGGGGTGGCCCTTCAGTGCCCCCCTGTCCCTGTGAGGAGGTGACACTCACTGGGGTGGCCCTTCAGTGCCCCCCTGTCCCTGTGAGCAGGTGACACTCACTGGGGTGGCCCTTCAGTGCCCCCCTGTCCCTGTGAGGAGGTGACACTCACTGGGGTGGCCCTTCAGTGCCCCCCTGTCCCTGTGAGCAGGTGACACTCACTGGGGTGGCCCTTCAGTGCCCCCCTGTCCCTGTGAGGAGGTGACACTCACTGGGGTGGCCCTTCAGTGCCCCCCTGTCCCTGTGAGCAGGTGACACTCACTGGGGTGGCCCTTCAGTGCCCCCCTGTCCCTGTGAGGAGGTGACACTCACTGGGGTGGCCCTTCAGTGCCCCCCTGTCCCTGTGAGCAGGTGACACTCACTGGGGTGGCCCTTCAGTGCCCCCCTGTCCCTGTGAGGAGGTGACACTCACTGGGGTGGCCCTTCAGTGCCCCCCTGTCCCTGTGAGCAGCTGTCACTGGGGTGGCCCTTCAGTGCCCCCCTGTCCCTGTGAGCAGGTGACACTCACTGGGGTGGCCCTTCAGTGCCCCCCTGTCCCTGGGGGTGCTGGGTGAAGGGGCTCTCCCTCCAGGCCGTTTCCCTCTCCGAGCAGCACAGCCTGGGGCTCATCCTCAGCAGGGCTCTGCAGCTCCTCCAGGCCAGCCACGCCAGGCTCCCTCAGGAACTGGAATAAAGCAGAAAACACCAGCTCAGAGCCCTGCCAGAAATTCCAGAGCCAACAAGTTCCTCCAGCCCAGAATCCACAGCAGGAGCTGCTCCCTGGATATTCCATCCTGGGCTTCCTTGGAACTACACTAAACAAGGAGAAGGTTAAAAATGCCTTATTTCTGCGGGGGGAAAAGAAATAAGTTATTCCAATCTCCCTTCAAGTGAGTTTAAGCAGCTGCACTTCCTGGTTGGGTGTTTGGGGTTTTTTCCTAATGAATTTTGGCCAATCTTTCCATGTCAGTTCAAGGCAATTCCTTGGAGTTAGGAACAAACAATTCCCTGATCTCCCAGCTGCAGGAACGCAGCGAGTGAGTGATGGAGCAGAGGGATGCCAGGTCCTGGTGTGCCCAGTGCCAGGCAAGGGGCAGCTGCAGCTCCTCCTGGCACCAGGAATGCCCCCACATCCTGCCCCTGCCTCCCCTCTGCTCCCCTGCCCTCCAAAATCACCTCAGCAGCTTTCCGAGCATAATAAATCAAATAATAAATCA
>VWZT01006804.1:0-143724 GCA_013397055.1 Pachycephala philippinensis
TGCGGCCGGGGACCCTTCCAAAAGCGGCTCCTCTGCACGCCCCGCGGCTCTGGGTGAGGGAGCTTTGCTGGCTGCCGTAGAGTCCATGACGCTTAGTTTGTTATTGTTTGAAGGTTTGTTTTTTCTTTACCTTAAGGCCTCAGCAGATGAAGGTTGTGGTAGGAGTATGAGTGTCACAGAACCTGACGCCCTTGACAGCTCGTCAGGGAAACCAATGTTCTTTCTCTTTTACAGTCATTTGCAGCACTGAAGGCAGCTTGGCCCATCTAAACATCAAGTTTTCTAGCCACTGGGCTAATCAAGATTAGCAAACACTTCCTCTTGTTTTCTAGGAAGTAAGCCTCTGGCTATTGAGAAACGGCCCAAATTGTCTTATACAAATCATTGCCATCAGGATCTCTTGGTCCCTATTGAAATAGACTGGGGTTACCAGCACTTGTCCAGTGTCAACAAGGAATTCCTAACAGCAGCTTGAAGGGCTGGGCTGAGCAGCGGTACTTGGTTGTGCTCTCCTTCCCATGTACGTGCATGGTGTTGTTTTCCTCTGTTGTCCTGCATTCTAGCATGCCCCGCAGCCCTGACCACACACTGAAAACATTTTGGTTATGCTCAGTGAACAGCTGCTGATGGTCTGTTCTTTTGGACTGCCCACGTGGCTACTAGAAATTTCAAAACATATTGGCATGTCAGAGAATAAAAAATCTACATGAAGGAAGTCTGTAACTACTGCCTTGAAATTATGTAGGTTCTTCTTGGCAGGAAAAGATGTAGAGTTCTGTTTCCTTGCAGGATCTACCACCTTTGCTGGCTCAAGTGCTGTAGGAAAGAAGAATCAGCTCTGGGGAGGGCAGAGCAAGCTGCTGCAAGACACAAGGTGGTAGTAGGCTTTGCCAAAACCCAGTTACTTTAAAGTGATTTAATTCGTTACATTGATTTATTGGGTCATTCAAGTTGGCAGAGATGTTTGACAAAGAAGAGAACATTACACAGCTTATAACCAACCACAGCTATTGTAATTACATTGCAGCTGTAAATAATTCCTATCCAGATGCTTACATTTTCCATTCATACTTTTTTGTGCATGACAGTCCATTCTGTAAGCCTACAACTAAGAAAGACATTATTTTGTTTCCCTTGTTTGTGCAGCAATAACAATTGCCTCAATTAGGCCTGTACATCAGTGCACACAAAAATACCTGACCAAACCATAAATGAGCCACCCTGGCTGCCAGAAAGAGAACAGCTGCCTCAGTGCAGCACTCTGTGCAGTTTAATTAGATGTGCTGAAGCAGAGCATATGACCTGTTTGGCGAGGTCAGGCTGATCAGGTGAGTGGGAGGCATTGCTGACTCCTGACTTGGCCATTACATACACGTTTTCACTTTTATCCTTCTGTACAACTGTCCAATGGTGTGAATGGTCTTTATCCCAAGCACACAAAGCAACCACTGAGCATGTCTGAAGTGTAATTTCTCCCAGATATCCTATGGAAGAGTAACTACAAAGAGCAGAGTCACCAGAGACAATGCTTGATTGAGAAATCTCACTGACAGCTTTTCTGCATGGAGGTATTAACACTGAACGTCCTCCACACAGATATATCCTTTTTTTTCCCCTCAGAGACATCTACAAGTGTATTTTATACACCTTCTGAACTGCCACATGAAAAACGAAAACTTTGAAATTCAGATCATCCAGGACAGTGGCAATTAACAAAAGAACATGATCCTCACCTGCCAGTCCTACCTCTTCCTCCTGTGAACAGTAAGTGCCCACACACTAACTGTAAAAATTCAGTCAGAAACAATGGCTTCAGACCAGCTTTGGAGTCACACAGAAGAGCTAAGTGAATTATATTCCACTCTGATCTTAGGTAAACCACTTAGTGCCCTCTCTTCTGGAAACCACCACTAATGAAAACAGGAATAATGACAATTCTGTTATCTCTTGGTGATGATATGAAGACAAATATGGTTTTAAATAAGTTTTTTCTCAAAACTATGCTCATTGATGATGCATGAATACCCTGTAATTATTGATTTAGTATTAAAATAGTAGTAATTTTGATATTAAAAGTAGATTTTTCTTCAGTAGCTGTATTTCTGACAAGAACTTCAGACTTTTCTTTCCCATCTTTGTGAATACTTTTTTATAACTAAGTCCAGTAATTATTGCTGTGATCCAATCCTGTGAGTGACCGTGGGTGCTCTGCACCTTCCATATTTTCCTGAAGTTTCAGGAATTCCCCTGTGACTTATGTGGACATAAGTCCAACGACACAAGAACTGCTGATGACTCCAAAATAGTCACGGAGCTCATTGTGTAGTTCAAACCCTCTATCTGTTCATGGCTGCAATAACTCTGCAAGTACAAGCATGAACAACTCAGCCAGCTGTGCTCATACTGGCACTGTTTTGGACACATGAAAGAGAGGAACTCATGTGAACTGCCAATTAAACATGTTGGCAGACTGAAAACTTTCCCATGAAGACCTGAAAGGAAAAAGGAAATTTGTCACAGCATGCTAAATCAAACATTTCCCAGAGCACCTCAAGTCAATGGAATGCGAAAACCTGGGTCTGATTCTTCTCTGGGAGAATCTCTTCCGCAGAGGAGAATCATACCCAGTGATGATTCCAGTGCCAAATCCACATAAATAGCAGTGCCAATGGGGATTTCGGGTTGTAGACATTGATGGTTATCATTACTGCAGTGTGGATGCTCCCAGATCAGCTTAGTGCATTCATATGAGGTCAGTGGATGTACTTGAGAGATCCAGTGTGTATTTACAGTGTAAATAGTGACATATTATGGTATCCACTCTAGTTCAAATATATTTGAAGATGTGGTAGTATATTAATAATAACTTATAGCCAGAAAGGGAATTGACTGTTACCCAGTAATTTCATCATGCTTTACTTTCTTAGCTCTGCAGTAAACGCAAATAATTTAACTGGAGCAGAGATTTCACAAAAAACCCCTTGAATTTTAAATGACATTGAATTATTGTTTATCACATCATTGGCTGGTAAACGTGTGTTTAGAGTCTTAAGCAATGATGCCAGTGCAAATTAAAGCAGTCTGCTGTGCTTATCACTAAGGTAATTTCTTATGGCAAGATCCTCAGATATATTTCCTGGCAGGACCCCTAGAGGACAGATATACAGTGAACAAAACAGCTGTTTATCTGCTCTAGTCTGGGTGTGTTTACCATACACTGTCTAGATCTGTACTGGTTTATCGATTTCCTTGTGAGGAGATTGTTTTTATCACTGGAGTGAGCATTTTATAAATAGTCATGAATTTTCCTTCACTGCTCCCTGTGAGAAAGATGGTATTATTACTTTCAGTTACAAATAAAAAATGGAAACAAGGGAGAATAAACACCACAACATGAAAGTGTTTGTTAGTGAATCTGAGCCTACATGCTCAGTTTGAAAAATTGAGCATTTGTTTTAATATTTTTATAGTGCAAGATATATTCTATGTAAATGATGTACATTTTGCAAATCTTGAGAGAGGTAGAGTTGTATGTAAATATTATCATAGGAACTTTCCTGAAAGGCACTTTCAGGGTCATTAAATCCTTGTTATTGCAAGCATGCTGTACAATCTGGTTCATAAACTGACTGAACTTTATCTAAAACTAGTTACGTATTTTGCTCGTACTACTGTACTAAAAAACTGCCCCAGAATATGGTTACTGTGAGGGTTAGGAATTATCTTCTAGCTTCTAAACTCAATTTCATACCCATTTGCTCTTATACTAGCGGTGACCACTGCTTCCATTAAATAATTCCTTTTGTTCCTGGTGTTTATCAATCCACCCCTGTTTTGCTAAAGTGAACCAGATAAGAATGAATCATATCAAACTGACTGAAGACTAACTAAATTTTGAATAAAAGTGTCCAGCCAAAGGTGTAATGCAGTTTAACAATCCATTCAGACCTTAGTTAATGTTGGATAAATTGCTGTGACATAGCTTGTGTAGACAAGTTTTAAGGGAATAACTGACTAATACTCACTCATGTAATCCTCATGCGTTGCCTGTGATTTATACCATCATGTTTAGGCAACTGCAGAATGGATGGAATCAGGAAGCTGGCATTAGATGCCAGTTCTGGAAAGCAGTTATTAGCAGTCAGTAGCAGTTATTATTATTGGCATAGGACTTACTGATTGTCATTCACTGTGGTTTGGCATTGTGTGTATTAAGAACTTCCATCCTGAAAGCCACAAAGATGGTTTTGTTCTAGAGATTTTCATTCTGCAGAAAGTAATTGTCAGCTGGAATTTAACAAGAAATTTGAAAGTCTTTCACTTTTAGGAGGCTCTGAATTATCAAGACAAGCAGAAAATAATTTTAAATGAGATACTGTCAACTCACTGCAGCTCGTAATGCAGCAGGAATTTACCCCTTATCCTGGCATTTTTACTTTATCCAATAGAGAAGCTGAGTTGGTAATCTATGGGGAGACTCCAGCTTCTAACAATCCACATTCACTCCCCATGAACTTACACAGGCCCATTTAATAAGAAGACACAAATCTAACCCTAAAAAAAGGGAACACCATCTAATGCTTCTACTTGTGGACTGATGGAAAGGTGTGTATGATTGGAAAGTAGTTCTAGCTAAGTGGAATTGCACATAGGCAGATTGATGCACTTGGAAAATTGCTTTCTTCCTTCTTTTTCTGTTTACTCTGATGTGGCAATTTCCCATGGCTAATCTTCAACCTTATCTACAGCTGTAAACTTGTCATTAGCTGGTTTACACTGTTACAGTTTCATTGTGTGTCAAAACATTTTTGATATGCACTTATGATACGTACTTACGTGCCTTCCTTTTCATTGTATATAGAAGCAAGTTGACTTGTTGAATTTATCTGGTCCACACACAAATAACCTTAATTCTACACTTTCTTCTTATCAAACCACTTTATCAGCTAACAAAAGGACCTGAGTCAGTGAAATCAAATGAAATATTTAGTAACTGTTGCTTGTTTCTCTGTCTTTGCTTGTATAAAGTTATTGTCTGGGTTATAATATTTTTCAAGGTTTTTTTCCTATTAAATTTTTCTACAGTTTTTCTAACACAATTTCTGCTGGACAGCGACTCCAACCTGCCAAGCAAATTTTGTCAATTTTCTAACTTAGAACTACGTATGCCACAATTACTATATCCATTTCCTGAACAAATAAAAATCCAGCAGATGGATATGAAGATACCGCTTAGACTTTTTGATTCTTTCAGGTGTTTTCCACAATGGAAAATCCAAGGCTGGTTTCCGATAAAAAAGTTAATTTAAGGTTAGGAAACCTAGTATCAGATTAAAAGTGTCCACAAAACACCACAATGAAAAAATCTAATTTTTATGGTTCATGTGTGTTTAAACATTTTTGAAGGTGAAACTTTGTCCCAGCAGACATTATATCTGACCATTTCACCTTCTGGAGCCAGTGTAAACCAAGATAAAGTATAAACAAAGATAGACCAAGACTGAGACAAAGCACAAGTACAGATTTAGCTAACTTGGAAGAAATGTTACCTTGTAGGTGTCTCTGATTCACTCAGTTAGCCCAATGCATCACAGATCCAAGATGAATTAATGAAAAGCCATACCCATGGTAAAGACAAGAGAGATTTATACTTTCACAGGTATTGTAGGTCAAGTTCAAATTTAGAAGAAAGCCTAGGATTTACTTGTAACCTGCACTATGCGATGATATTAAACCAACTGCTCTTTGCTAGAACTTTATGTCATACATTCCATTGTAAATAACATAAGGAAAAAACGTGTCCCATTTTCAAGTGAACAATTTATATGTTCTCCTTATTTTTCTCCTACAAGTAGAAGAACTATTTAAGGAAAACTAGGAAAAATAACATAATTGTAAATTTTCTATTTTAAGTCACTCAGTATTTCTCTGGAAATATTCCCCAAATTGTGAAATGAAAATTTCTTACTACATTCTTTATTGGGTCAACTGGAAGAACAAGTGGGTCATGTCTTCACAATGCAAACAAATTTTCTAGAGAGCTCTTCTCTGGAATTTGCTCCAGAGTAACTCTAAAAAAAAGCAAATGTCAGCTACTTCATTGAAAATTAAAAATGTCTCTTTGATGTAATAACATCAAACCACTGAAAACTTGGTGGGAGCAAAATAATAATCAAAATACCGTTGTCACACACATAATGAGATTCATTATTTTATTTGTTATTCATATAGCAATTTTTACCATTCATTATTACAATAGCAAACCCTATGTATGTAGCATTTTCCTGTATACAAAACTCTTGCAATTGTGCATGAACTAGAGGGCTTCCAGACTTCTTCAGTTGGATGGTAATGCTTTCAGGAAAATTAGAACACATTTTTTTTGTACCAAGAGAGATTACACATAGACAAGCTGAGATGTATTGGCACAGTGTCTTATTCATCAGCAACTAAGCCATGAGAAAATTTCCAATGCAAAGAAGTGCCTCTCTTCTTTTTGTGTCTTTGCTAATTTGAGACACTCTCAAACTGAAAAAAAACCCCAAAAAACAAAAGGAAAGAAAAAAGGGGAATTACAGTAATAAGATTCACAGCACAATTTGTCCCAGGAGTCATGGAGGTCATGGGTCATGGTGGTTATACAACTGCAGCGAGAGTTAGCAAGGTTTGCAAAGCTGGTAAATATGGTAAATAGAAGCTGTCCAGGACTCTGACAACTGCTTCTAAAAATCTAGTTTTCAAATTAATATTTGAATATTCAGTTAGCTTTGTAGGAAGTTGTCACTTTCATATTATTTGTTTTGAAGAAGTCTATTTAATTGTTATTTCCCATGGAAAAGATGAGCAGAAGTGGGAATAGGGATCTGAAAAGCTGCTCCATAGTCTATTATTTAGCGACTACAAAGAAGTCCAGACAATGAGGCTAATACAATGTGCTGCCAAGCTGGACATAGACTGACAAGACTGAGAAAGACATATAAATCACAAGGCCTGGGAAGAACTTGGCTGTATTTACCCTGGAAGGGATTTCGTAAGAAAGCATTGCTGTGCCTTACTCTCGGTGTATCTGTATAAACAAACTACTTTTTCTTAGTCTTTCAAAATTACCTGCTCTTTATATGTCCTTGGTTGAAACCACCTCTGTCAGCAGAAACAGAGTATTGCCACTGTAACTATCACCAACTGCTGTTTTCATTTAATTTCAAAATATGATGGGATAAAAATAAAATCTGTAGTAGCTGTAATAGTAGCTCTCAACTCAGAGTTATATAATAAATACAGTCCATGAAGTCTGTATGTAGATGAGACATATGTCGTGGGGTATTTATTATTTTAGGAATACTTTCTCCCCACTGCTATTATGACGCATTGGTACAACTTGCTATGCAGCATATTCCAGCATCTACTAATTGTTGTTTACTACTAGGGTTAAGAGTCACCACAATCTACCTACTGGGCATTTTCTTTTCTGTTTTATGATGTCCAAAGATTTTTGAAAAGCACCAACACACTCTTACCATTCATTAATACTGAAATCTTGAGGTTAGGCTTGGAGAAGCAAGGGAATATTTGGCTTATAGTTTTACTACATCTGCCCTAAAAGGGATTACTAATTTTATGTTGTTGTCATTTTGAATTACAGACATTACAATCATTCGACCTGAACATTGTGAGTAAAATCCCAGTCCTGATGTGTACCTGGTGTTCACTTCACCTAGAATTTTTAAGCATGAAGAAAGGGACATAGAAAGATAGAAATGGTGACAATAGATTTTTCCTTATAAGATGGTATCAATAGAGCAGATAAAAATAAACTTCCTGCATGTTCCCTAAGCATGGGATAAGAAGAAAGGGTCTGAATTGTAGAAAGTAGAGTTAGGAGAATATTCATAGATGTTATTGTAGGATGGAAGATGAAGACTCCTCCCTCTCCAATCAAAGAAGCTTATGCAAAGTGGGACAGGAGAAGAAAGGCTGGCTAAGTCTGTAGTGCCCAGCTGTTTACAAAAGATCGTGACCACTGGTACTCACGAGCAGAGTCCCAGCTACTGACTCCAGTTTATCTTTTGAGCTGTTGTTTTAGTGGGTATATGGCTCAAGGTCCTTGGAGTATGCAGTATGTCACTCTTCTGGTCTAAGCTATTCCTCTGCCTCTGTCCTGCAGAATACTGGGTGTGACACCAGCTCCTGGCTCTTCTGCTACCTCAGCCAGGCAGGTATTGAGATGTACATAGTACAGATATTTTACAAACCTAAGATATTAAGTGATTTCAAGTAATATGTACAATATTTTTTCCATCTGGTACTTCCAAGTATGCTTGGAGTGTTTCAACAACAGCAGATCCTCTCTGAAGATCTTACAGTGTAGCAGAGCTCTTTTGAATGATCTCTTCAGTATGTTTTTGTCCCGAAGGCAGTACAGAGTTCAGTATATGAACTGTGTGACTCTGAGGTGGTGTTGAACCACAGGAATGTCCCACAGAGCTATTGCTAGTTCTTCAGTGCAGTCTGTGGGGAGGACAGACTTCCTACAGAAAGCAAAAAGATGATTTTGAAATATCAGTGAGAAGTGAATTCAAGAACATTTAAGAAAGTTCCTCTTGTTACACCTCTTGCTGGAAAAAGGAGAGACACAATAGAGACAAGTGTAAAGCTGTGGACATAGACTGTATCCACTGTGCATGACACACTGTACTCCTCATGTCTCAAAGAGTAAATACATGAGAATTATATTTACAGAATAGGGATGGGGGAAAGAACTAAAACTTCTCATGTTTTTGTATATTTAAAATTTACAAGTAAAATTATTTGAGCAATTTGAGATTTGTTATTTGGGAGGAATTATGATTATAGATTATGAAGAGCAAATAGGTAATAAAGTATGTTATGCACATCAGTATCATGTTCATTCAGCCTCACTTCTGAACTTCACTGGCTCATCAGAGTGTAAAAATTAAATAAAGATACCTTATTTTCAATCTCCTTCAGCTGCAGCATGTCACTATGACCATAATTATACATAAGCTTCTACAAAAACTTTCAAGATTTCTGGTTCAATAATTAAAGTGGTTCACTGATTGATATTCATGTGTCAACCAACTCCATCTAAGTATGGGCTGCCATTTTGTCTTCCCCCTCAGTCCCAACTGCAAAGGTCACTTCTGTCAGAAGGGGTGCACTGTTTGTGGTGGAAGTCTAACCCATGAAAAAAAAAAGAGTGCAAAAAGAAAATTACTTTTCATCCACATCAGCTGCAGTTTCATCCTGCAGCCCCAGGCACCCTAGTGCTGGCATGAGGGTTGGGGAGAGGAAGCAGAGCTGGCAACAGGGTCTAAGGGACCAGTTAGTGTTTTAGTAAAACCGGCAACCCACATTTAGCTCAGCATAGTCTCAACTGCAGTCTCAATGTTTCCACTGCATTTAAAAAATACATTTACTGTCCCCTTTGTGTTGGTAAAATACACAATTACCTATTTATTTCTATTGACATACCTGTTTAATAGTTCCTTGTGGGACACTTATCCTGGTGCTTGGATATTCTCCCCAACTGGATATACTTAGAGCAATGTAAAACATTATGCTACCATATTATACACACATGATATATAATCATGAATAATTATTACTATATTGTTATGATAAAATGTATGCTACTATAATATTAATAACCTCTGGTTATTAAGTTATTTCCCAACGTTTTAATTATTGCCATTCCTCCAAAACCAAGGGCAACAAATGGATTGATCTTAAAATGGGTTTAATTACTGTAGTTTAGCTTGTGGGTTATCTTTATAAGCAAATAAACCCCTCTACAAGTCATCAGAAATGTGGATAAAAATAATGTAAAGTTCACTCTACACTTTTCTCTCATAAAATTGCTTCTTTCCTTGCTGCTCTGGAATCTCTTGCTTATGTACTTACTGTTCTACAAGTTTCTCTCCCTCGTTTTGTGGTTTTTTGAGAGCTTAGCTTCAAGGGGTGCGGTGGGTTGTTACTGCTGTGGTACAGGAACATGGAAAACAGGTATTTTTAAAGGTTAAGACTTAATGGCAGATGCAAATAATGCAGGTCCAAACAAAGTCCAAACTGCCAAAGGCCAGCTTTATATCCCCTACTTCACTGCAGTTGAACATGGGCTCCGAAACACAGTTAGTGTTTTAGTAAAACCAGCTGTGGTTTCCTTGAGCAGTTTGACTTTGCTCCTCATAGACCAATAGGCTGAATCAAAAATATTACTTTTAAAATACATATATGTGAAAAATGAAAAGTGAAATTCTTTACTGTTCAGACCTGCAAAAAATTAGCTGCTTTTAAAATGTTCACTGGGATAGTGTCAGATGGGATGGCAGTTTCCTATCTTCTTCTATCGGTTCTTGTCTTCATGCATTACATCTTTGGTCTCTTGCATTTTTCACTTGTTTGATCCCTTTCAACTGAGTGGGACACTCACTACCTTTCTCTTTACTTCGTAAATTATGTTATTCCAAGTCTGGATCACTTTCGTATTTCTCCTGTTGTCTCTGGGTCTATTTTGTTTGGAGCAGACGCTCCCCCTGGTGCTCTGTTTTGTAGTGTGCAACATACTACAATCAAAGTGGATAGGTTTTCAGTTATCTAACAAAGAAAATTCTAGGGGAATAAAGGAAATTATTACTGAAAATTATTTTTTTTAAATTTGAAATTTCATCTACTCCTCATTTTAACAGCAGCTTTCAGTATTTTGTCCATAATAAAATTGAATAAATTTTCAAGAAAGCTTTCTTAAAAGTCTTATCTACTAGAAGTAGCAAACCCTGAGGAAAAATGGGTGGAATTCGAAAGTTTTCAGTCAGCAAAACATGAAGCCGGATCTTCCCCATGTGTTTCTTCTCCAAAACTCTCACGCACCACATCATTTCTACAAGGCCACGTGCCTGTCTGTGAAGAAGTTGTGCTGCAGACTGACTTAACCTGCCTGGGTTTTTCACAAAAACCTTCTGTCCACCAGCACGGACTTGTAGCTGCTTTGGCATTCTTACTCCCCAGTGTAATACCTACATATGCATAACTGACTGTAAATCAGCCCAGTGATTTCAGTGAAATAAAGTCTGCCTACACCTGTACAACAGTCTCTGTGTAGTTTCGTGTCCTGCTGTGACTTGAATTCTTACAGGTTTTCTTGTAGGAGTGATCAGGGCAATTTTGCTCCTTTGCATTCGCATTCAATCAATTCAACACATGGAAAGGTCGCTGCTAATGCCGAAAACCTGTTCCATAAACCTCCTCCACAGTCTGGCTAGGATCGAATTCACACTTTGATAAAGCATAAAAAATTGAGCTCTTCACGGCAAACACTGTACAAGCAGCACGGGTGTCTGCAGTTAGTGTTTCTCCGAACTTCCTCAATTTGATTTAATGTCACAGAAGATGTGGTGGCTGTTGTAAGCCTTAAGCTTCCTCTCCTGCCAGTTGCAAATTCAACCTGTTAAGAGTCAAAAAGCAAAGCTGCAAGACAGGCAGAATGCAAAAATAATTGCATACAAAAGCTTGTAAAATTTTGGGGGTTCCGGCGTCACTGGCCGTCTGACCAAATGTCGCACCCACTGGCCCCTAAGCGCACCGGGCGATCGCGGCGCCGGGGCTGGGACTCGAACCGGGGACATCAGGGCGGAGGGCGGGCGTTTGCCTATGCGCATGCGCACCGCCGCCCGGACGGTCACGTGGCGGGCGGGCCGGGGCGGAGATGCCGCGGCTGCTGGAGAAGCTCCCGCCGGGACGGGCGCTTGAGGTGGGCTCCCCGCGGCCCCGGGCGGGGCGGGCGCTGTTCGCCGAGGGCGGGCCGGGGTGTGCCGCCCTCCGGCACCTCTGAGGGAGGCAGGGCCCGCCGGCGGCGCGGGGCTGCGGAGCGGGGCCGCCCTCCTGCCAGGCCGCAGTGCCAGAGGACAGCGCTTTGGGAGACTAGAGAGGCCCACGGGGTTGGGAATCAGCGATTTGGGTTGTGCTGTGCAGCCTGGCAGTCCCGGTGCACAGGTGGCTGAGGCTCCCTTTGACGCGGCCTCTCAGCAGGACTGTGTAGTTGCGCACACACCTATTCAGTCCCCATGTAAGTCGAAGGTGAATCTGAATCACGTTGTGATTTCTGTGGCCAGACTTCCTGAACTGCCTTAAAGGGGAGAAGGGAGGACAGTTCATATCCAGGGAGCACCCGTTCGTAGCTTTTTTTGCCTGGGCTGCAGTCTGGAAGCATTGAGGCATTTCCCAGTGGATGGAGGGGTGATAACTGAATTGCTTGATCAGTCTCACATCAGGTGTAGATTAACCGTGAAATAATTGTACTCATGAGTTGTGTATCACATCGTTTCAGTTCCTTCATAAAATAGTTGATGGCGTCTGTGGCCGTGCGTATCCTCGATACCAGGATTATAGCAATGTTTGGAGCTTGTCAGAGTGGATGGAGGTTTTAGAAGAAACAGTGACCTATTTCAAAACTGCAGTTGGCAAAAATATATCTGATGAAGAGGTAAGGGCTCATCACTGGTTAGCCTTGACTTCAAGAGATCATGACTGCAGTGATTAGTCTTGTAGTTTGTTTAATCCTGGAATATTTTTATAGCATAGCATTTGAATAGTTGTGGATTAAGCCTAAATAGGTAGAAGGTAAGCATCATTTAGAGGTACACTGCCAAGACTTCTACAACAAAAAGTGAAATTGATGCTGATTTTTGAATATTTTTTAGTATCACAGGATACTTGTTAAAATACTCGTTTAATCACTCAAATTGGTATTTTCAGTACCACCAGGTTAAATTTGTTTGCATAATTGTAAATAATTCTGCTCATTTGCAGTAAAACCAATTCACCCTCTTGTTTGGTTTTCTTTATTCATTAGTACTGCACTGAATTGGTAAAATACTGACTCTATGTAAATAAATTTCGTAAAAAATCTGACTGTGAATGGAGAGCCATGTGGTACAGGGGCTGTAATTCAGGACATTCCAGTAGGTGTGAACTTTGCAAAATCTTGTTCCATTATTAGAAATCTTAATTGCCATATCTTGCACATTGCTTGTATTTTGACCATCTGCTAGCAGCTGGGTCAAAGAAAGACACCTGTGTAGCCTTGAGGACCTCCCTACATCAGTATTTCTGTTTCAGCTGAGCTGGAGTATTTAGCCTCTGCCCTGATACTGAGAAACTTACAGACCTAAACCTGAGTTGTTTGGGTGTGTAATGTTCTTTTGATTTTAGGGTGGCATGTAAGAAGGCTGATAAAGCCTCCATTTTTTGGTGTCTTTTAATTTAAATGATGATTTTTTTTTTCTCTGTGTTGCTGTGGTAATCATTGACTCTTAAGTATCAAAGACAGGGAGCAGCCAAAGGGCAGTATAAGAATCAAGTCCAGTATAACAGCTATCAGCTTAGATATAGACAGAGTACAATTACTGCAGGTGGTACATGTTACTTCTGTGGTTTACAGTTCAAGTAATCACAGGTTTTATTTTTATTTTTGTAGGCTGCTCAGCAGATAATTGAGTTAAATTCAGACTATCAAGAAGCAATCACAAAATGCCTGAAAGGTAGAAAGGAAGAAATCAGAAATGCCCTAGTAGAAAGAGTAAATGCAATCTCTTCTGCCCAGCTGCAGGATTTTGACTGGCAGTTAAAGGTGAGAGCGTTGCTTTAATGTTGTTTAAAAGAAATGTTCTACAACAGAGAAGTAACTATTGATACAGTCCCGTTAGGCCTGCTCCCTCTGCAGAATGGTTCAATTTTTATAGGTATGGGAAAAGCACATTAATGATAACACATCAAAGACTTGCCAGAAATATGTATAAACTGCAAAAGTAAATTTTAAAAATTTGTTTTATTTTTTTTCCCTCTCATCTTTTAAAGCTGCTCAGGGAACTTAGTGCTCTTCAGGAACACCTGAAAATTTTGTATGGTGTTACGACTCTGAGGCCTGAATAAACAGTATTTTTTCTCAAAGGGAGAAGAAGTATATACTTAATTTTAAGATTAGGTGACTGATTCGGGATAAGTTTTCTTGACTTTTTTCAAATGTTTGTATTTTTGCAATAAGCATTTAATAATTAGTTTGAAATAATTTATAATTAGACTTTCTATTTTGGTAATGGTGTTGCTTAAAGTAGGATGGTGGTTTGAGGTTATGAAGACATCTGGTTTAAATTAAACTCTATCAAAGACTGAAAAACATTACTTATACTGTTTATATTTTTGGTTAGACCATGAGAGTTGTTACAGATTTGTAGAGCCGTTAAGTAGTTTTCCACCTTAGCAAGAGTGCTAAATAATTTCTGCAGCAAACTGCTTTGGAAATCAAAGAGCAATGCCCAAAACAGACAAGTTTTTGCAAGAGCAGAAATGGCATCAGAATGTTCTTTAGATGAACTGTTATTGGGCTTGATCTCCTGCTAACTGCATTTACTGCTGACAAAAATATGGACTTATGTGAACTCTTGTTTTTTGTTTGTGGCTTTTTAACATTTTTTCTTCTAGAGAATTTTTTGAGTTTCTTTCTATTTTGTGATACAAATTTCTGGTGCATGTCTGAACTATTATTTTTCTTAAAACCACTTTTTTTTCCCCCTTGAGCTGGTTATGATTTTTTTCGCTTGCCATGGTTGAACCCTACCACATTCTATTCTCTAAATAAGTAAGATGGGTCTGTACAATACTTACCTATGGTATTATCAACTGATCTTTGATTTTAATACATTTTAAAAGCATTATCTATGCTAGAGTGAGTACAGTAGGCAACAAAAAAGAAGGCACTATTGGCATGTAATCATCATCAGTGTTTGTCAGGATATCTCACAAAGTGTTTGATCAGCTGCAGAGTGTTGAAAAATGCGTAAAGGTCTCCTTCTCCTAACAACCCCGTTCTGTAAGACCCTTCTTGTTGATTAGAAGACCTATTTGAAAATGGCAATTTCAGAATTCATATACTTCATTAAAGAGCCATGATCAAATGTATCCTTTCTTTTCACCTAGAATACCAAAATGTGGCAGCCCAGTAATTTTAACAAGTTGGTTTTGACAGGTACATTGCTGTGAAGAGGGGGTCTTTATTCAATATATTGTTGGTATTAACAAACAAATAAAAATCCCAATAACAGGAAAAAACCCTGGAAACAGCAGAGATGGCTTGTGTGAAGTTAGCTTTGTCACGCTGATGTTTGTTCTGGTATTACAAGTTCAGTATGAAGTCCAGATGTGATATTATAAAAGACTAAAAATCTAATGGCTCCGCCTTACACATTATTGGTGTTTTGTCAATCTGCATAGCTTGCTCTCTCCAGTGATAAGATCTCCATGCTGCAAATGCCACTCCTCAATCTTGATTTGGATGTGAGAGAAAATGGTGAAATTAAGCCAATTTCTATAGAGATGAATAAGGAAGAGTTGCAGAACCTAATAAATGCACTGGAAGCCGCTAATAAGGTAACTTTTACTGATTTAATCTTTTGTTTCTGAATTTTTGTGTACCGATTTATTTTAAGCAAAATTTGTGGTATCACAGAATAGTTTGGTTTGAGAAGGACCTGTAAACATTGTCTAGTCTAAGCTCCCTGCAGTGAGCAGGGACATTTTTGACTAGGTCGGGTTGCTCAGAGCCCTGTCCAACCTGACCTTAAAGTTTCCAGGGGTGGGGCATCTGTGTCCACCACACTCATTGTAAAAAATTTCTTCCTAATATCTAGACTAAATCTGCTGTCTTTAATTTAATTCGATTATCCCTTTCCTATGCTGAAAGATGGGTGAGAACTCCCATGTTCCCTCAGCTTCGCAAAATGTCAGTGTCTGGGGGAGATACTTGGTTCATATTAAGTCCTTTAATTTCCGTGGCATAGTAAACCAGGAAGAAAGTTACAAAGATCACAATGTAGTAACCCAAGAAGAGAATTTCAAGTGAAGGAATAAGGTTTCTGAGACACTGAAGGGTCTCAGATTTCTTAATAGAAAAGGCTAAGGAAAATGAAAATTTGAAGAAAATGGTGTTCTCATGAAATTACAGAGACTTCACAGCTTGCTTTCTTATGGATTTTCTTCCCTGCAAAACTAAATAAAAATAGTATGTGAGCAAGGATTCTTCCAGAAGAGACTTCAGTGTTTACGTGGCCTTTGTTCTGCTTAAGGGTCTGTGTGGAAGCTGTGGGCTGTGGTCATGTCGTTACTTAGTTCTGTGGGCACACAAAGAGGAATTCACTTCAGGGGAGTTGGTCCCTTGGCTCTGCCTTGTGCAGAAGGAATTTCTCTGGACCTGGACTTGCTATTCTACTTTTTGATTACAGGCAGCTGAAGAATGGTTTGAATGCAGTAAAGGGTAAAAAAGTTATTGAAAGTGGTGGTTGCGTGAGGTTGTAAAAGAGAGCTGAGAGAGGAATGGTGTGCTTTCCAGAGGAAAGAAATGCTTATTCAGTTCCATATTATACTGATACAGAAAGCAAAAGGCTTCTTTTCATAGGCTGCTTAACCAACTTTAATCTCCTTCCTTTTGTCCTTTTTGAAGGTTGTCTTACAACTGAAATGATGGAATTCAGATCATCAACAGTATCTGCTGGTGATGGCTCCCCAAATGATTTGGAGAAAAAATGTGTTTACTGCGAAGTGAGAAGTTTTTGGTGCTGTAAAATACTGAAGTGAGAAGACTGCTATGACTTGTGACCAAATGAACTACTAATCCTTCAATAAAAATAATAAAATCTTGTATCTATTTGACCAAAAATATGAAAATAAAATGTACAGTTGCTTTTAGTACTAAAGATTTATAGATGTTTGGAAGAGAATCACTAACAATATGTGCCGTATTTGTTTCGGTAAAACTTTGGCAGTGACTGCACAGGTGCCTGGTAAAACTAAGGCATCTTACTTGCATTGTATGTTACCTATCTAAAGTGCCACACTAGTACAGAACATGAGAGAGTATTTGTAGCATTAATGTACTTATCCTTGTAAATATGGTAAATAAACACCTGACTTTGTGGGTAAATAATTGCAGTAAGTTATTTTTAGATTTATGAATCACTAAAATCAATTTTTTTAGATGCTGGGGAAAATTAGCTTTACAAACAAAACCAGCGTAGAACCACAGAATAGCTGACGTTGGATGTGAGCTCTGGAGGTTATGTTGTCCAACTTCACTGCTCAAACAGGGTAACCTAGAGCTGGCTGCACAGGGCTGTCTCCAGATGTCTCAAATCTGAGGCACCACAACCTCTCTAGGCACGCTGTTCAGTGCTCAGAAGTTGCAGAAAGAGTACTGGAGCTTTATTCAGAGTAAAGTTGGAGTTTTTAACTTAGTTTTTGTATCTTAGTTGATAGCTTTTCAATTAAAAATATTAACGTTTTCAGAAGGGGTTGCAGTGCTGAAGAGGAGCTGACCTATGCAGACTGTGAGAAAGATATTCCCAGCTCACTTAATGCAGGACATAATTGGTAAATTCTACTCTCAACTTTTTTGAAACCAGACAGAGTTTTGATTGTAGTATGTAACAAAAGTTAAAAGCCGTAACACTGGAGAAGGGTAAAACAGAAATCTTACGGTTTCTACTATTTTTTAGACCATTTTTTTCCACACATAAAGAGCAAATTATCTGTAATGCTTACATAAATACTCATGTGTGATTCTCATTGTGTGTGTGTGTGTATTAGGCAAGTTTTGTATAAATAAAAAGGCAAATTATTGATAACTTCATAGTTTTGAAATCAGGGTCTTGAGTTTCTTCACTATATTTTGTTGTGCCATAAGTTTTTGTAAATGCAAAGTTTAATACATTGATATGAAATAATGGACTTTAGAGTATTGGTTACAGAAGGGGAGGACAAGAAGCTCTTGTAGAAAGGCTTCTATGAAAAGGATTTTAATGGATTTCATGGATAGGAAACCTGAATATATATTACAACTAACACAGAAGTTTTGTAGGTCAGAAAATGTTTTTGAAAATATGTATGCATGTAAAAGGTATTGTTTATCTTTTATTTGGTACTTTTGTAGAGAAAAGAGGCTTTATTTTTTTATTTTTATTGTTGCCATACTGTTCATCATTTAGGACAAAAGGACTGGAGACTACTTTTATTTATATTAGCAGATTTAATAACAGCAATTTATTTCATAAAAGTGTACACTATCAAGTTTGAGATGTCATTGGGATAGAAGAAACTTGTGTGCTGATGTATTCATACGATTTATAGATGTACTGTGAAAACTAAAAAAACAAATACCTAGAAAGTCTGTACTTCAATGAAAGGTGGTTATTTAATTTTTAGTGTATTGCTGAAATGAACTTAAGTGTTTCTACTTAGTTTTCAAGATCAGTTGTTCAAAAAATACAAAAAAGTATTTTCTCAGCAATAAAAGGCCACAAATAATAACTTCCATTTTTAGGTAGAACCAGTGAAACTTCTACTGCAGAATCTGCCACGTCTCTCACTGATAGAAAGCAATTTTTTAAAATGTAGATGCTATTTTCAATATTTCTGACTTTCTCTTGGTAGACTAAAAGTGTATACATAGTTCCATTTTAAATTTTACAGCAATTTATGTAATAATGGATTTCTAATTAAGGACATGTGGTGGTGTTTATTCTTTAGTGTCATCCTGTATTTCTATATCGTTTACTGCAGCACTGAACAGAAAAGGCTGAAAAATCTTTTTTCAATGATTTTTTGCTTTAAAAAGAAGGTTTCTGATACTGCTGTTGTTTATAGAAATAAATGTGCAATGAGATGCCTTTTTTTATAGGTGTCAGACTACTGAAAATCTGAGTATTTTTTAATATAACCATCAAAATTATGTTTCTAGTGGGGGACATAAGACCGTGTGAATGGCTAGAGGGGGACAGGAGCACCAGCTGACGAGCAGTTGAGAACTAGCAGCTAAAACATGGCACTGTGTTTGAAACGGGCATCCTGACCTTACATCTCTGCAGAGAAATGTGAGGCACGTAATGGCCTTCACCAGGTGGCAAGGAAAAGGACCACAAAGAATGGAGAAGAGAGCTTGCTCTTTGTACCATCTGTCAGAAAATGATTTTTTCTGTCTTTGTTCAGAGAATTAGGTACTTCTGGAACAAGCAAGGTCTCCTGTTATGACAGATAAGGCGTTTGTGGAGATGGTACCAGACCAAATTAATGCAAAAAGCTAGAGCTTTCACAAGGCCCATGACACTGGTGTCACACTTTGCTGAATGCAGGTGGACATGAGCAGGTAGCGAACAGGACAAACCTACACAGGACAGAAGCATGTGAAACAAGCTCGTGGCCAGGAGCACGTCTGTAAAGTGTGCCCGGCCACGTTCCCTCCTGGCTGAGGAAGAGGAGGATGGGTAAAGATGTTGGCCTTGCATTTCCACACAGAGGTTTTCATAAAGTGTGAAACTCTGCCGTGCATGTCACAGCCCCTGGAGGAACTGTATCCTGGGACCTGAGTTAAATAAAACTGCACCAGTAACAAAAGCTGAGGAGAGTTTGTGGTGTGAGGAGCCCCACTCACAAAGAAACTTGTGCCTGTGACTAAGAATTAGGCCAAAGGTGTGGGAGTTTAAAGAGACCCCATTAGCATTAAATAACTCAGTTTTGTCCTTGCTTATCTGCTGTGTTTGCCCGTATCTGTATTTTCCTACGTTGTTCCATGTACGAGCTCATTCTAATTAACCGGCTACAGCATGTGGGATAACTTCGGAGTTTGCACACCCCACCACACTAACAGGTAAATATTGTTCCCAGGAGATGCTGCCCCTCTGGCCCCATTCAAAAACATGGGTTCACATTCTCCCCGTCTTTATCCTGCAGAGGCATGGGCAAAACCCCCCGAACCTACCATCATAAATTTGTTTAAGAAATCTCTCTGGTTTTGCAAGTACTAAGGAGAGACCTCTTGAGTATGTAATTTACATCAGAAACAAAAATTTGCACAGAAGGCTTTTTGAACCAAAAGCTAAATAAAATAGTACCTACAATATAATGGACACACTATGTTTTAATTTCACCATATAAAAAGCAGCTACAGAAATTCACATTGCATAAATAGACCTGCAACTGGAATCAGAAAATGCAGCATATCTTGATAAAAAATATAAAAGTTAATTATAAAAATAATGTTACTTGCCCTCCACTGGTGTTCATTGCACTTTTCTCTGTTTTACAGAAACCTTCCCTTGAAAAAACACGTTTTTCATATAAACCATGTCAGCTTTGATCTTGATATGCTAAAGGGAACCAGAACTGCATCTGCACAGCAAACTGTCAGTATGGGATTGACTATTGTTATAAAACTGCTTTTGCAACAAAGCAATTATATATGCCAAGAAGCTGTGTTTTTAAAAGATCTAAATAAGCCTGTAGAACATGCCTGAGTTCTGAAGCAAGCCTTTCTGATGGGAAACATGTTGAGACATAATTCTACTTTCTTCTGAAAGGTGGTTTTAAGAACCAGTAACACCCTACCCTGAAGTATGCACGTTTTGCTATCATTTTGAGTAGTGAATTAATATTTATAATGCAGTATCAGCAGTAAAGGGATTTTTACTCTACTGGTACTAAAGAATGCTTTCATAAGTGCATCAAGATAGTCCATAATTTCTTTTACTTCTTTAAATCAACCTTAATTACATTTGGTGGTATATGCTCTTTCCTCTGTAAAATTATAGTTCATACCTGCTTCAGGACCTCTCCAGAAAGACCAAAAGACCCCTACCAAAACCTAGAAAAGGAGGCAAATATCACAAAGATTCATTCTTTGGACTTTTGCAGGCCTGTGTGGAGAATGCTACATAGAGAAGGCTCTGGCTATTTTTAAGCATTGGGTTAGTCAGCTAATTTAACTAATAGAGTAATGAAAGGCACTGGAAGATACGGGGATTTTTATAAATAGGAACTGCTACAGTTCCATGGGGACTGCTTTGGTGATGGACTATCTGTGGGAAGGGTTCCTGGCATCATATAGACTAAATAATTTTTTTTGATGGCTACAGTAAAAGAGTATGGGTTTTTTGTGGGGGAATGCAGAGGTTTCAGATCTGTCTTATTTCTGTTGATACTGATTTAAATGGGAGCCAGAGCAACGATGGATGATATAATGAGAACTGCTATTAACTTCCTTTGTAAAACCCAATCCTGAATTCTTTACCTATGCCAAACTCTCATTCAGCTCTATCTTGAAACGCTGATTTGCCAGCTTTGTTTCAGAAATGTTAGCTACAGTACACAACATTCAAAGTTTCCTCTGAAAATCTAAAAAAAAAAAAAAANTCAGAACAGCAAATGACATTTCAGAGATGGGAACAAGGAAACTGGTGTGTTCACAGATGTGAATGAGATGGCTGATGTTCTCACCAAAACGCATGATCTGCTAAAGGAAACCATCTTTATGAACATTTTTGGCAGTGTGATTGATTTTATACTTTTGCATGAGACTGTGCAGGTACAGAGAGCCAATAGCGAGTTAAAAGAAATTGATCAGAGATGATCTTTATCAATATGGTGTGCTTCTGCTGCCATGTAATTATTTTAGGTCCTCATTGGTATGATACTCAAATGCAATTGGATTTTGCAAAAAAAAGTGTAAGAGGGTGAGTACCAGGCCATTTCTTAGACTGGCACCAGAACGAGGTAAGAAGCGATGTTTTTATAATTCTGGGAGACTCAAGATTACTTACAAAATAATTGAGAAATACACATGTCAAGGAGCAAACATCATCATTAGAGTTAACTCCGCACTCCAAGACAGTAAGTAGACCAAAGTCACCTGGTCTTCCTTTAAGAAATGCCAGATTTTTTATTTGTCACTTGATTCTTTCAACCTGTGCATATACATTTCAGCATTATTACATGCTGAAATTCATTATTCTTGTGTGATCTCCTGCCTTCCCCGGGCTGCAGGGTGGTTGGTTGCCCATGGGGGTAGGAAGAAACATACTGGTACAGTCACAGATGTGGGGAGGTCATGCTTTGTAACACAGAAACCATTTTAAAAGTATTTTTTTACATAACAGATATAATCCAGCCTTTTTTTACTAATGCTCCCAAGGACATGTTAGCAACACATCCTCAATATGTGAGAATTCATGAGAATAGGCTCAGTGGTGATGGGAAACAGCTGGTGGAACACAGACCCCAGGCCCTGGGTGACTTCCCTTGTGATTTATGTAAAAAAATCCTTCACTTGCAGTACAAAGGGAAGGAACTTTTCCTGTAAGGGTGAACTAGGTGAACCAGCAGATATTCTGAAATAGCAACCTCTGTGCTGTTCAGTGGTAGCATAAAGCAATGTAATGTCAAAAAATATTACTGTTTCATTGAAAAGACTATTTTTTGTGTTTAATAAGGTTGGGGTTCATCAAGCTTCTTTCTGACAGAGAAGAGGGGTGGATTAAGGTGAGCTTTGTCCCCTGCTAAGCTAGCTGCTTTGCTGAAATGTGTAGGCATGTAGTGTCTCATAGATCCTTACTGTTCTGTTATCTTTTGGTTGAAATTATTAATGGATTGAAATATTGTTGGGAGACTTCAGGTAGGCACACAAATATACACGGTCAGGAACAGTAGAAACATAACGCCTTGGAAAACGGAGCCAAAAATTACTTCCAGTAGAAACTGCATGAGAGCTTCACAAACTCTATGGGAGTTTAGCTAAAACCTAATTAGCAATAGGACCTTACCTATGCTGATCTTGAAGTCTGGTTCCTAAGGGTAGGGAAACTACTGAAGTACAACAGTGAGGGAACTTAGCATCACAGCATTATTCACCTTTATTGCGTAAAGCCAGCCAAATTACTCCAGCCTATTGATGGAAAGAGACTGTGTTTCTTTTGTACTCCCTAATTTCTGGCACCAGGTGGCAATGTACCTGGGTAACCCATAAACAGACTCATTTTGCCATCCCATGCCACTAATAACCACTGGCTTTTCCTTGCTGCCAAGCTACTGCTCTCAGGTAAGAAATGTTTTCTTCTGTTTTTCACTCTAGAAGTAGTTGTACCTACAGTTAGTGGCTCTTGCCTCTGTACATGGTGGGGTTATTAGTCCCCACGGCCAAACTTCGCACCCAGAGCTGGCAGCTGTTTCCTGGCTCAAGGTCGTGGCTTCCAGCTCTCGATGCAGACAGGCCTTGGTGTGTGCTGCTCACAATGGGCTGCGGGGCTGGGATTTGGATCAGCAACATGTGTTCAACATCTCCTGGGGCAGAAGGCCAGACCCTCCTGTTTTGGAACGCGCTGTTCTTAAGAAGTTTTGCATTTCCACAGCTCTTGTTTTGTTAATGGCTTTTACTCTGCTCCATACTTTTTTTTTTTTGGAACTGTACAATATAACTGCTCTTAGCCCATGTACCCATCATCTGTGCCAGAAGTATCTGGCTGAACCATAAATCAGAAAAATATGTGTATGTAGATGTTAGGGGCCTACGAGAAAAAATGCTGAAGTTCAGTAAAGCTGATCTTTGCCCTTGTAATCAAAAATAAAGAATCCTTTTTTTTTTTTTTTTTAACCCCAAAGTCTTTTTTTTTATGTCATGTTGGATGTTGGGTCTTCCAAAATGTTCACTGCTGTAACGACAGGTTGTATTATCTCTTCACCACTGGATCAACTGGGCTTAATTACTGACCTGTGGTCTGTCTGTGAATATCTTTGGCAAATCATGTAATGCAAAAACACGGGTCACTGATGGTTTACACTACAAACCTGCAGAATGTTTTACTTTCTTTGAATTAATTTTTGTGTATAACCACAAACCAGGCAAATTCAATGGCTCATGGACTTACTCTGTAAAGTCTTGTGCCAGTTCAAAGAATTCAAAGAAATTATTGGGATATGTGTTTGGAATGGACAGCACATATGGTCCTACTGCTGTCTCCCTCCTGGGGCTATTTTTTGTAGATATGGAAAGTTCAGTTTGCAAGACTTCCTTATGTTCTCTGTATTCTTTATTTTGCAATACCAAAATAATATTATTACTTTCCACTGAAATATTCTTGATATAAATGTTGCTTAACTATGGCTAGAAACTTAATCAAACTGTCCCATGTGGGACTCTTGTTTAAAAGTTATTTGGAGTTGTTTCAGGGAGGGTATAGGCATACACAGCCTATTCAAAAGAGCCATTTGTCTGAATTAATATTTGTCCTGAATCACCTAAAGTTGTACTCAGTGGCTGATTATCTTGTAAAATTGTGCAGCTCTTTAGTAGGCTGGGGGTTAAAGATTGTAGCAACAGAGAGGAGACATCTGAGGAGACCACTATTGTGCTCCATGGAACCTGGGATGAGACTGGGACTTTGGAGCCCACAGAAAAACTGATGGTTTCAAAGACCCCCTTAGATCAGCAATGTCAAATGCCTAGTTTGCAGCCTTATAATTTTTGTATTGAGTAAATTAAACCTATTCCCTTTCTTGTTTGGTGATTCTATGATTCCAGACTCTTTCTGCAGAAGCCTGCTGCACAAAGGGAAGGGGCAGCAGGCCCTGGTCTGTGAGAAGGTTCAGGTCTTGCACAAGGTGACAAACCATAAAATGTAGGAGGGTTTAATTTATTATTATGTTCTGATTAAAGAGATTGCAATGTCAGTTGGCAATAAGGTCATCAGCTTACCTTACTGACAGGCAATGAGGAACTACTGAAGAAGCTTTCCACATCACTTTTTTGTTTGGATCCTGACTAATGTTTCTTTCTGTACCAGCTTCCATTGATAATATCACCTCAGTACCTACATAGACTCTGTTGGCTTGTATATCTTGACTCTCCTAAAGGAGATTATGAAACACTTGTAATAAGAAAAAAACCAACTGATAATAGTTTCAGTAAAAAGCAATGTTACGCAGCATAGTGTCAGCGCTGTTAGGAAACAGTTGGCAATAGAGAAGGGAAATGGATTTAGTACAGATAGAAGATGACTGACCTATTGCTTCTCAGTTGTGTGGACATTGCTAGCCCTTTGCCTGTGGCTGCTTGGCTGGAGCTGTGTCAGGCAATAGGCAGCCAGAAGAGGCAACTCCTCAGGAGGAGTGCACCCAGCGTTGCTGGTGTGCCGTAAGACTCAGCTGCATCTCCTGGTCCTCAGCGGAATAAAGAAATCTGAAGGAAACTGTGTGCAGAAATTTCCTCAGATCTGTTCCCAGACATCTACCAACTTTTGGGAGAAAGTTGCAATTACCAGCCACAGGAAACCTGGGTGTTAAGAAAAATCTTGGTCTGGGGTATCCCTCAGAGTTGCTTCAAGGAATGAACATGTGTTTGTTTTCTACTTTTTAATGCAAAATTACATATGGCACAATTGGTCTCATAAATATCAACTTTGCTACTGTGTGGAAATAACAAAATTCCATTGAGATCAAATCAGCTGATTTCCTGGCTTGGAAACTCAGTGGGACTTCAATCTGCTACCCTTCCTTTCTTTTGAAGATCTCTGGCTCTGAAAATGTGATTTGACTTCTCTTTGAGTGATACTTCTCAAACACACTATGGAAATAGTTCCCAGTTTAACTATTAAGTTTGAAGTGAAGCATGGTGCAATAGTTATAATTCTTTAAACTGTAATTTCTTCAAACTTCTCTACACTCTAAACGGTGAAAGACAGTGACATAGATACTACTAGTAGTTTGACTGTGTTTTTGGGAAGCGTGCTGCTGTGAGCTTCCAATATGTGATAAGAAATACAGTGGGACAAATTTTTTTCCACTTAAGAAAAATTATATTTGGTACAGAAAGGTCATGAGTGATGCATAAACTTTGTAAAAAACAAGGTAGAGCAATTTTTCTCAAGATGCTCCTTAAGAGCTGATCTGTACTATTCTGATTTAAATGTTGTGAGCCTGGATTTGTGTTGGGTTGTTGTTTTTTCAAAAAGCATAAATCTAGAAGTGTTCCATGGCTGAGTATCTTACATTGAACATGGAACATTATAGCTACTGCAGTTCTTCAGAGTTAATGAAATTGAGAGGGAAAAGAAACAAGTCTGTGTTAGTCTGCGGTAACATTATTGCATAAATTAGTGGACATAATACAGCCAGTAAACAACATTGAAAAGAATAAACATGATGGGAAAGACCATTCTGGACCACTTGTCTATCAGGTTAACATCAGTCAAATCAGGGATTTTGACTTTGATCTGGGATGCCCTCCTTCGTAAGTGTCCTTTTTTATGGAGCCTGTGCCTGTCCAGAGCACTCCTGTTGTAGAGGTCTCTGCTGGAAGTGGCTCTTCTGTACTGCAGGTTGGCACTGTCGCACGTGTACGCGCTGGCTTGGGGGTCACGGAGGCTCATGAACACATCCGAGCTGCCAGCGTCATTTCGTATTTCAAGTGGTCTGAGAAGCATGTTTCCGTGGGCATCAACCTGTGTCAAGGAAGGAATGTGGATTAGACAAGTTCCTCAGCCAGCCCAAGGTGTCTCCCAGATGGACCTTGCAGCTCTAGTGTCGAGGTGCTCCTGGGGCTGCAAAGACAGTCATGGCTGGTACAGCATTCACAAAAGAAAAAGGATACTGAATACGCTTTCCTGACTAGTCTGAAATTAGCTATTAAACATCTAAGCACCTCTCATCCTCACTCAGCTTCTTGGTCTTGTAATTCAGTTAATTGTCTCATCCTCTGTGAAGTAAGACTTCAGTAATTTTCTCATTTACTTGGATTGTGGCCTTTATGAAATACTGATTTTTAAAGTCTGTAGACTGGGCACCTGAAGCTTTCACATACTCAAGGTGAAAAGAAAATGTTGCTGTCTCTGCCCATTTTAAACAGTTTTCGACTGTTTTAGTGCTGCAGATTAGTTTCTAAAAGTTTTCTAACAATGGGTTCATCATATGAAGAGCATGTAGATACACGAGTATTTTATCAGTTATTGTAAAATACTCACGATGAGAATTGATTTTGGGCAATTACTACATTACAGGGATGAAAATCATAGCATACTTAACTTGTTCATGTTCATATAGAATAATCCATTTTATTCAATGAAACCTTACATTCAGTTGCATTTTTACGCATTGGTACCAGAAGCAGTTGTTTCAAATATGTTTGTCACTTTAATTGTGCTATTAGTCAGAGCACTGTTTTAAGCACCTAAGCAAAGAACTGAAAAGTGCAACCGTTATGTACATGTCTGGCACAAACAATTATATATATGTATATAAAAAATATTTTTGTATCATTGTCTTTCTTATGTATGAATGTAATTAGCCATGAATGGTTGTGTTGCTATGAAGTGTTCTCCTTTTCACAAATCTTTAGTTTTCTACATGTTTGTAGTAAAACCTCTTTTGGAAAGTTTTTGTGGTGTTTCCAGGTTGACTTCTGACTTCTCCATAAAGACTTATTAGATGTTTCAAATTCACAGATATTTAAGCATCCACTGTAGCTCATGTGAGGGAAATATACATCAGAACACAGGCCTCTTAAATGAAACTTCAAGGTCTTCACCTCGAGCCTTGAATATTAATGTTGTTTTTGGTAAACTGTGGCATTTGACCTACGCCAAATTTATAACAAACTAGATCATGTCTGTGGATGCCTTTATATCAGGGAATAAGATATTACTTACAGACAATATCTAGTCTTGTGAAGCACCGTTATTGATATGCAATGCTTTGTTTGCACTCTGATCTTTACATTTTTAGTATGACATAGCAGAGCTAGGAAATTATATTATAATCTACAGCAGATTTGAAGTATGTGCAAGAAAAAATTCCAAGCAAAACACACAGGGAAACCCAGTCTCTGTGGGCTGCTGCAAAGGAAAGCTGGGACCAAAGAAAGTTTCAGTTCCACCTGGCAATGCAGAATATGTTCCTTCCCATCATCAGGAGAAATCTTTACACCGTAACTGCCGGCATATTTGCACTGTGCCAGTCTAAGTGCTCCCTAACTGAAAGCAGTGAAGGGACTATTTGTACAAAAGCCACACAAGAGAACTGCGGGGTAAAAAAGTCTTCTAAGTGAAGTAATAACTCATCACAGATAGAAAATGCACTAGTCAGGTTAAGAAATTGATTCTGTATGTGCTGAAATGAGCATTCAGTGGGAACACCCCAGTTCCCACCATTGTTTTGGTGGGAAAACTCACATATTCTGCGTTAGAAAGGCCAGCTTGTCACAAATCAGCATGGCGTTTCAAATGTTTGCTTAAGATATGGGCTACCCAGTTCATACTTTTTAGGTCAATTCTTCAAATTTAAGAAGAAGGAAGATTTAAGCTAGGGCGTCCTACTCTCCAGAGGACTGCCATAACTATAGGACTATTCATTTACTCTGAAGATCTGACATTATTTCTGTGGAAAAAACCAGTGATCTCAGAGTTGTCTCTGTGAAAAGAGTTTAGTTTTAATTCTCAGAAGATAGGTCAATCTTTTCTTCCCAGTTTTATGAAATAGCTCTTTGAGCAGTCTTTGATTACATAATCTAATGTGTAAGCTAATTGACTTTAGTGTTATAATAATAGTAACAATAATGCAAGCGTCATTAAGCAGTTATTATGACTTTTCTTTTGGGAAGACATATTGTAACTGCCTACACTCTGAAGTGATTCACAGGGATCTTTCTTAAACTAATATGCCCTGACAATTTATTATGAGCCAAGCAGTGTCTGAATTCCTGCTCTAAGTGTTCTGAATGAACCTGTTATTTTTAAAACGAACTTAATTTAAACCATTTTTGGCAAGATGATTTGTATGTCATGAAGCTAGTTGGTCTTTGAATTGCAGTCTTTGAAATTCAGAGCAAAGAGCCTTACACTGATCTTGACTAAATTAGCTCATGGAAGTATAAAAGATGTTCTTTTGTACCTGGTCAAATGCTCTGTGCAATTTCCCACATCATTAAAAACCCTTTCAGTATATTTTGAAGTTCACTCCAAAGTATTAAAACTTGTGCAGCTGATCTCCTGCTGCTGAGCCAACAACTGTGGTGAAATTGTTCTTCTCAGATACACTTGGTTCATTATAATCTAATTGCAATACTAACCCACACCTCCATCCAAGGTATGACCACCCCTCCCTGGGCACGTGCTCCATATTTTATTGACTCCATCTTTAAGAGTGAAGCAAGACAATTTTACACCAATCAGTAACAAAGGTATGTATGACTACAGTCATTCAAGTTCCACCTAAATGTAAAGAAATAGGATGCAAATAAGTTGAGAATGGGGAAAGGTTAGGGAAGACTCGGTTGTAACTACTGGCATTGGTCAATGGGCTGAACCTGTCTTCTGCCCCACAGGGATGCCTATTGGGTAAGAATCACTCTGTGTGTGCTGAATCCTTTCATTGAGGATTAGAGTTTGTCTGTGTATTGCTCTAAATATGTTTTTGCAGTCAGATACTATCACTGGCAATCCTTGAACCTTAACCCGTCACCATTTTTTACTAACAAATAGTGGTATTCCATAAGCTGTTGGTGTTAGTCCTTCACAGGTGCTGGCAGTTGTGGTGCACATACACTGTGCCAGCAGTGGGTGACATACTCAAATAAAGAGGAAGAGGTCATAAACTCGGAAGACCTGCTGAGGGGTCTCCCTTAGGCTGTCCCTGAGTAAGTCAGTCAAACCACCCTCTGATCCAGGAGGACAGTTCAGTGAAGGGTCCCCCTAACAGGATGATGACAGACTGGTCTTAGCTTTCCTGTAACATTGACTGACAAATCAAACACTAAGGGTTAAGTAAATGTCCCCACACTAAGGGTCAATGAAACCTCCTTTTTTCATGTGATACCTAGAAAATGAGTTTCCTGCTCAGGATCATCAAAGAATACTGTAAGTGTAAAATAGTTAAAGTAATAAAAAGAAAACAACCCAAAACAACTGTCCCATATTGACCACATAAAAAGTAGTTGGACAGCTCTAGCGGAAGTGCATGTTTGCATTCCTTGACAGAGAATGGGTCTCAAATGCTTAGTGCTACCTGGAATGAATTTTTGCCTATTTTTTTTTTCCTTAACTGTAGGGAGGTAAAAGGTAAGAACTTCTGTTTTATCTCAATACAAACCCATTATTTCTTCCTCCTAAGATGAAAGACTCAGGGCCATGTTACTCATACAAGCTGTCTTATTGGAACAAATACTATAGTGTTAGCACAATCTGATCAGCAAAGAAATAGTTTATACTCAGCAGGGCTGTACTAATTCATAAGGAGATTTACTTGAAGTTTAAGATAGTTGTGTGGTTATGTGCTTCCCTTCTTTTTCTCCTTCCATTAGCCACTGTATTGGAAAATCATATGTTTTCCTTGGAGCCCGTGGCTGGTCTCTGGCTTTCTATCCCAAGTGTTTAGTGTTTCACAGAACGGTTGAAAGGAATGTGTGATGCTGTGCAGAACTGGGGAGACAATCTATCACTTGCTTTGTGCTGTCATTTATGAACTTTTTGATGGCTCAGCTCCTTTCCCACTCACATTATAATTGCATTCTAACTTTTTCTCATACTTAAGAGATATCTTCTGTGTAATAACTATTCACACTATAATTGTCTGGGGAAACAAGCAGTTGCATGCATGGACAATCTAAATATTTTCTTGCTGGGTGGTTTGTCCTATTTATCCATCATTATGGTAGTGTCAGTGACATTTAGCTTTGACAAATGAACAAGGAGATATAAACAGTCTTTATGCTTTATTCAGAGAAACAGAAAGATTGTTTACTACAAATTAATATTTTTGTATATTAAAAATGGCATAAATTGTGAAACTGGAGAGACTTTATTTCCACCTTCTTCAGTCTGTAGAGCAAGGAACAGCCACCTAAGAAACAGCAGTTCAGTTTAATTTTTCATCTGGTCTTCTTTATACTGTTAATATTGTGGTCAGTTGCTGAGCGTTGCTCACACATCTAAAGCTTGTGTAATCTGGTGAAGGAACTTGAACTCTTTTAGTCTTTGGAGTTGTATGTCAGATGGGAACGATCAACATCTTCACCTGGCACAAAGAGATGAAGCACTGTTACATATCTTCTAATAGTTACAGATCCCTGTATGGATAAGTGGTGTGGGTCAAGAGTAAAAGGGAAAAAATATCCTATAGCTATACGTACTTACAGCTGTACTTCTTTTATGCTCAAAAAAATCTTTCCCTTGCTCTGGTGCAGGCATCATAATACCAGTGAAAACTCTCAAAACATGATGGAGAGGGGCTGGGAGTGGTTTCACTGGAGGTCACATAACCTCACTGTGTCCCACTGTTCCGGTGATGTGCACTCTTCCTGCCAAAGACAGAAATACAACTGTTGGACATCAGCATTTCTCTGCTGAGTAAAATTAATGTTCACAATGTTCCACATCAATGTGTGGGATACAAAATTCACCAATATCCATTCACATGTGTGTGTTTATATATATGTGTATATATATGTATTTAAGATCACAAACCTGCACTGTACAGGCAAAAAGCAGTCTGTTCACTTAAAGCACTCACTGTCTCAGAATGGGATTGATGTCTGAAGTGTGAGTACTTACAAATCCTGGTACAAAGCATGTATGAATTCCTTTTTCTGTCAGAAAAATGCTGGTGTATGTATGTGGTGCTTTAAAAACTTTCCATCCCATTCTGAGTGCCAATCTCAGTGTAATCTTTGCTGCATAACATTTAGACAAAAGCTTTTAGGTATGAGTTATGGCATTTTGTTAGCTAAAAAAACTCTCCAAATATGTAGGAAAAGAACTTACCTGCACTCTTATCCTTTACTCAGTTCAGTGCACAGGGGCACATGTAGCCAAGGCTGACCTCTGAAGAAGTCTTGATTTCCTCTTCATCATGAATCCTTGCTGTGCTGCTTCTCACCTAGGCTGGGTTATCTCAGGAGCTGTTGAGGTAGCTGGTCAGAGTTTGTGAGTTATGTTGGTTTTTTCCCTTCCTTATTTTCCACAGAAATGGATAGACAGACAGTGTCTGTCCACAACAATCCATACTGGGGTGGCTTATCTCCTCTGCTCTGTGGAGGACACTACTTTGTGGGGTCTTGGAGACTGCTGATTGCCTGAACTGAATTTGTGCCCTCACTGTAATAAATCATTGCTTACACAATGGGACAGAAGGCAAATGTAAGTAAGAACTTTTAAAGGACTCGTGAGTTCACTGAGACTGAGAATATACAGCTTTGTTAATGATGCATAGCTGTAGTGGTGGGACACCAGACACACAGCTCTAGAATTAATAAGGTATCACAGAATTTCTGAAATGCACTTCCTGATGTGTATGTGACACTGTAACCATCTATCAAGATAAAGTCTCACTGGTTAGAGTGAGACACTTTTATGTGTCGGTCTCATTCTCCAAACTGAACGGAGGGCTCGAATTCAATTTTGTCCAAATGTTATCACCTCAGGCCATAACAGTACAGAAGTTTATAGGGCAGCCTCATCAATACTTGGATGTAATATATTATAAGTAAAGCAGAGGAAGGAAGAAAATTTTTGGCTCATTACGATATGTATTTTCCTCTGAGTCAGACTGGGCCAAATACACCTGAGTCTTCAAAGGGTTTATTTCTGAAAAACTGGGAAAAAGTGAAATAGGTTTATAGATGTTTGCAAGCGCTCAGTGATGTACTGCAGAATTAAACTTGTCCTCGTTAAAAATATGTCCACAGCATTACTTCCTGAAGTTTTTCTGGCTTGTTTTTTTTAAGGTGGGATAGTTGTGGTGTGCTTGAATATAACTGAGGGAAAAATCCTGACATCTATGAAAGCTGTTATAACCTAGCAGCAGCATCCTTGTGTTCCTCAAAGCTCTGTGCTACAGGCTTCATTCAGGGCTCACTGAAGCAACAGAGCCTATCTTTGCTTTTCATTTTTGGTGAAGTTTCTGTGTGTAAAGAGGAACTTTATTATAAACATTTCTTCTATACCACCTTCTAAAGCAAAAAAAAATATACAGTTGAAGTGATAAATATTTAACTTCCTTGTACCCCTTGTACTTCTTCTCTGCTGCAAAGAAATGTGTGTCCTGAATATTAATTTGGATTTTCTGTATTTTCTTACTCTGTTTTCAGTTGAAGATGGAACAGACCATATGTTGCTGTAATCTCCTTAAAATGCAATTTTTCTCTAGGCAATCTTAAATGCTTTTGCACGTGTTCCACCTGTATTTATCTCTATCATCATATGCATGAATGTTGTCACAGTAAAAATTATGTTTGAAAAGACAGCTTGAACATTTTACCTGGACTCTATTTGTTTCCAGTCTGCTCTTCTCGCCTGTAGCAAGTCCTGCCCTGCCTGCTGTCTTTTTTTGACGTTGAGGTCCTTTCCCAAAGAATATGTAGTTTACAAAGGCATATTCCAGCAAGGCCAGGAACACAAACACAAAGCACCCCATCAGGTAAATATCTATGGCCTTGACATAGGGAATCTTTGGCAAGGTCTCCCTGAGGTGGGTGCTGATGGTGGTCATGGTCAGCACAGTCGTGATTCCTGCGAAACAAAGAAATAGACATCAACTAATAAGACAAGGAAGGAGATTTGAGCACAAAAGGCATAATGGCAGCATTGCACTTCTCATGCAGATGGATTAATTATGTGATCAGATTCTTAGCAGCCAAAGGAATGCGTTTTGCAGAACTGGAAAGGAAGATATCCTTGCAAGTCTGCTGATAGCACCTTCCTTGGATTTTCATGCCATGGAATGTGAATGAAATAACATTCAATAACCCAGGCTATGCTGGAACATCTTGCCTTAATTTTTGCAGTAACTGTGCTAGGGAATGTGATGTTAGCTCACCTGGATAGCAAAGAGTTGACTGCTGTTCTTTCTATGTGAGAAAATACTTCTCACTTTATTTACAGCAGTAGCTCTTTTTGACCCCATGGGGTGACTTGCATGGCTGTGGGGATCTGGAATATGTATCTAGCTTTTGATTGAAAATGGAGGGTTGAAAGGAGAAAGGGAAGCCTTTTGAAAAAGTGATGGTCTTTGATGAAGAGAAAGTGATATTTATGCTTTTACCAAAAAAACTTTTCCTATTAACTAGGTGTTTGCAAGTGTTATCCACCACTGGATGTTTTTTTTTTTTCCCTCATATGTGTTTTTCTTTTGGCTGGATGAAATAACATTTTTGTCTGGTTTAATCGCAGGTCATTAATGCATGTAGATAATAGCTCTAGGCACAGGTGTAACAAGTTTAATTTGCAGAGAGATGAGACAAAATAGAGGTGGGACAAACTGGCTTTCTGGAAATAGAGTTGAAAAACATATATGCGTTAAAGCACAGATAGTGGCAGAAGGTCTTCATTCTTATGGAAAGTTGTGGGAAGGAACATGGTATGGGAAAGAACCAACTCTATAGGTAAACCAGACTTATTGGGTGTAAGCTCGTATATTTCCACTGATGTCAGTAGGATCTTGTGTATTCATTCCAGTCACAGATCTGGCCTGAGAGGACACTTTTTAACATCAACAGGGATTGTTCATGCAGCACAGTGTAGATACCCTTAGATACCTGAATTAGACTTTTACGCTCCAGTTTGGAAGCGAGATACTTTTGGTCTGATCCAAAGACCATTATGACAACTGGAAGTCAGTCAGGATCCCAACCTAAGTGCAGAGCAAGAGCTTCAGATGTAGGCAAGGTCACACCTGCCTGCATTCCTGACAACCAAGGCCCTGTGCTGTGTAAGATCCCAATTAATGACGCTTCCACCATCAGTATGGATTTGGTGCCACTGTTTTCAAAGGCAGCACATGTCTATGTAGTTCAGCCATTTTGAGAAGAAGTTACCTAGAGCAACTCTGGCTGCAGAGGCGTCGTAATTGATCCAAAAAGATACCCACGACAGAATTGTGATCAGTGTCGAAGGCATATAGGTTTGCAAAATGAAGTATCCAATATTTCTTTTAAGCCGGAAGCTAAGTGATAATCGAGGATATGCTCCTGAAAGAAAGAAGTCATATAGTGACTAATGCCTAACAAAAGGTAGGCACTGATATTTCTGGGTTGCAGGAAGAGGGGACAATTTTTTTTTTTTAACTTGCTAGTGATTACCTGTTGTAAATTCCACTCTCTTTGATACCATCTTGTAATCCACGATAGAAAATTGCGGGAGCTCGATGTTATTAACTCCTGTTACTGCTGACTCTCCTCCATTCCAGTAAAATTCAATATCATCAGTAGTGTATCCATCTGAAACAGAGGCACAATTTGATTATTGACTTTTCTTTTTGTTTTATTACTTTGCTTAAATAGTTGCAGTTCAAGTGGAACGAGCTGCTGTTAATCAGGAATTCAGCCTTCTGTTGTGTGACATTCCTGTTATACAGAAACCTCCTCTATACCCTGAGGAAGCTTCTAGATATAGAAGAGGAGAAGAGAGAAAACAAGAACAGAATTCATGATTAAATTTGTTTTTTAGCTAGCTCTAATACAAGTACTTTTCATTCAGGCTTGAGTTGCTCAGTTTGCCAACAGACAGATACATCATCAGCAAAAGTTTTAAACTCTCTTTGGAGGAGCTCTGACAGTAAAACCAGTTTCAGTTCCCAGCTTTTCATTTGATTTTCTATGCAGGATGTGCCAAAATAGAGAGTTGAGAGCCAGTGGAGACAAAGATGGTTCTAGAAGAATTAAGGTGCCTGTAGTATTACCTGACAATGTCTGTCAGAGCTGTAGGTAACCCTTTGATATTCATGAAGCATTTTATATTTTAATTAGACCATGCCATCTTTGATCTTCTGTTATCACAGAACTATTTTTTTTTTACTCCAAAACTAGCACCTTTCTTCTGTTTCCTTTTAACAGTGATGTTGATTATTTATAATTTAATTAAAAATTAATTTGCCATTCTATCACTGGAAATGTTAACATTATTGTTACCATTTTCAGAAATATTTTGATTGAACTGAATTTCAAAAAAATCTCACAATTGACAACATTTTTGAACTAATATTTAAACTGGTTTCATTTTATTGCATTTTTCTACTTTCCCCAGATACCTACCAAAGGAGAGAACATCTCATCTATTTTTAAATTTTTCCTTCAGGCATTAGATTTAATCAGGTTTAAACCATATAACACAGATCAAATAAAAACATATGTTTGAACTCAAAGCTTTAGAAAACGTGTTAGTACTTTTGCCAGTTGAACCACTCGCAGCATCAGAAGCCTCCACAGAGTAAGGAACCTATCCTTTCATATGCACAAGTAATGGAATATCAAGCTAAGGAAATGAGTCTCGAGATGTCTTTTCCTACAATGGTGCCTAGTAATAGCCTCATCCCTGGAAGGCTGACCACATGCAGAACAGATCTGTGGTTTCCCTGGTGACAATCAGGGAAGCTCTTATGACTTGCTGCCAGGCTCCAAAGATTGCTTGGAAAGTTTGCAGCTATTGAACAGCTATCTTTTGATGCAAACACACAGTCATGGGCTGCACAAGGTTAAATGTTCACATTTTTTATTTCTGAACTGCTCAGTGCCATGGCGTTCTGAGTTGCTCTGAAAACCACACTAACCTATGGAATACGGATTGCTGCTGTAAGCTTAAAACTGTGCTTCCCATTACTTATGCTATTTTATTTTTTTTCAAATGAACCATCCCAGGGCTGTGATACAGAGCTCTACATGGCTGATTTTCATTCCTTTTCACTGCAAAAGGTCAAGGTAGCTGCTTGGCAGTAGGACTTCAGTAGCTGCTTTAAAGGCTTTGCACACAAATCACAGGGCTGACATGAGCCACATGTAGGGTGTGATACAGAATGATTGAAAGTGAATGAAGACTTCTAAGACTGTTTAAAAGACCAAGACTGAGATTGGCAGGGAAGTGTTAACTTCATTTGCTTGCAAATCTGTATTATAAAGATTTTCTCTTGAATGATTTCTCTTCTCAGAAAAGGTGGTGCAAAACAGACGGCATTGGACCTGTCATCTCGTAATGACAGGGTACTAATTATGTGTAGACTTGGTAGCACACAGATACCCTCTACATGTAATACCCATCCTTTGTCTTTAGGGGACAGAATAAAAAACAAAAGGGGTATCAATACCTAGATGTTGAGCAGGTACTTGCTGCAAAGTCACAGGTGAAGGTTTAGATGTAAGAATACTAAATTCTGCCTCAGAGTTTGGAGGAAAACCATGAAAATGATTCTTCTGTTCTGTGCTGTCATCACCTGTTGCCCTTTTTCCATCCCGACCTCCAGTTTTGCTCTGATTCTGCTGCTTCCTTGGACAGTGCAGGCTGGGACCCAGGGCAGAGAGAGGAGCTATCTCCAGCCCTCAGGAGCTCCTGACTTTACTTGCAGCCTCTTAAGGCAGCTGCAAGCAGCCTCTCTGCAGTTTCTCTGGTGTTTTGACAAAAGAGGGAATAGTTTGGCACCTTATTGTGGCTGAAATTCCCTTCCCTGAGGGTGAATTATTAGTGATCTAGTTGTTAAAACCCACAATGGTGCCAAATAAACAGCTGGGATATCAGAAGGCAGATTTCAAAAAGAAAACAGGCACAACCTCCTAAAAAAGATTGCACCATGTTATTGATACACTGTGTGGTGATGTCGGATCTTTGCAAAAGGCAGTTATGTGAGTTTTGTAATGTAGACAAATGTGCTTTTCCTTAGTCTTGTTTTCTATGACTTTGGCTACTAAACGAAAAGTAGAACTAGTAGGTTATAGAGTCAACTGACCAAAAGCAAGAACCTTGCATGTAAGGTATCAGCTGGTGACAAGCTGTCACTGCTGACAGGCCATGTTTTTAATCTCTACAAACTTAAAAGAGACTTCCAAATACAGCAAAAAATGGGTCTAATGTGAGCTACTACTTTTTCTAAATCTACTGATTTCTTTCTTGAGTTAAGGCTTCCTTAAAGCTGATGGAAATTATGAGAAAGGGATAGTGACGTTTTTCACTCAGGAGCATTCACATTTTTTAGGTCTCTTTTTAGAAAAGTAATTGAGCAAGAACATCTTCCTGTAGTTTCAGGTACAGTGAACTTCTATACATTAATTTTTTCTTTGGCAGTCATTGTAATTCTGCTAGACACTAAAAAGGTGTAAATTCTCCCTGGGCAGTCCATTCCCTGACGCAATAGGATTGTTGTTGTGTGAAGCCCTTTCCTTATGTGCTTTGCACATTGTTCTAGGTGTGTGAGAGGCATTGTTTTCATGGTTGACAATGTCCCACAAGTGCAGGAATTGGAGGCCCTCATGTTTCATAGGCATCGACATAGCTTTTTCTAGCAAACTTGGGAGAAAGACAATTGGCTGCAGGTTGAAGACAGGAATTGATCTCAGCTCTGAACAGTTAGCAGAAGACAGATTACTCCTTCTTTTTTAAGTGGACAGTGGCTTTAAGCGAGGAGCTGTAGTGATGTAAATTAAGGAACCTTCAAGTGTGGAGCAGTACTGACTTCTGGCTAGTAGGCAATGAAAAATCCTTATTTCTGTCAGCAAATGCCTTAGCGTTTACAACGGAAGAAAAGCCATTTCAGTGATAGGAGAAGTGGGTCTTGCCAGTACAGTGGCCAGTGTTAATGCTGGCTTGTTCACTGAACTTATCTGTACTGCCCAGGTATTCCCTCGGCAGCTCTTTTCCCATGTAATCCTTTTCCCCCTACGTAAGTATCCGTGTCACCAATTCAAATGCATACCTCTGTTTTTGTGACAGAGAGCGCAGCACTCGCAGCTGGACCGGGATGTCTGAACACCAATGTCAATGACGGCAGCTGTCGCTGACCTGCAGTGTGTCAGTGGTGTTGGCAATCGCTGGCACAGGGTGGGCGCGACGTGAGCGGGGGAAGCCCGAAGGAGCTGCCCCGGAGCCGGGCACGGGGAGCCCCGGGCTGCTCCGGCTGCGCGCCCCGGGGCCGCGCGGGGGAGCCCGCGCTCTGCGGTGGGGCCGGGGCTGCGCGCTCCGGGCGGGGATGCGCGGGGGATGCGCGGGGGATGCGTTTGCTCCGTGCTTCTGGAGCGAGCATGGCCTCGTTTCTGGGCTGACACCCCTAGCTGTCTAGCTCGCTTAATCAAACAGTTTTCCCAGGAATTTTGAGCCTGGTTCTGTTGACCTAAATAATAAGTGACCACTAAAATTTTATTTATTTATTTGTTGTATAGTTAATAATGGTCCCTGAAAAATATTTGTTCTACTTAAGCCTTTTTTACGTGCTAGATTCTTTTCCATCTTCAAAACCACTAAAAGCCACATTTAATTGCACAGCTTGAGACATAAAACTTCTGCTTCCTAGAAAATATTGTATAGAAATGAAAATACAGCTCTTAATGTGCTAAAACTTTTTTTTTTTTCTTTTTTCTTTCTAGAGCAGCAGCTGAGAGTTCAAGTGAGAACACTTGGTCAGAAGTACCACAGATCTAAAAAGTAACTATATACACATACGGCAAGAAATAGGTTATGTATAAATCTTGCTGTTCACAGAAAAAATATTTTAGAAACGTTGCTGACATTCTGATACAGCCAAGTTTAACAGTGTATGGGATGTCACCGGGCTGTTTTATTTTACACTGCAGCACTTATCTTCTCAAATACCTCTGGGATAAATGAGGATCTGTGTTACATTCACAAATACAAGTCATGGTTCCACTATCATTAGAAATTCAACAGAGATGTCCAAACAGAATCCCTTTTTCCTTCTGAATCTCCGCAGTAGGAGACACCCAGCAGCCTTTGGATCTAAATAGGGCTTTTCAAAAGATTACATCAATTCCATGTGCACAAATCAGGTGGCCCTGGCTAAGGACATGAGGCCAGTCCCCAACCCTCTTCCATTCCTCCTGGATTGTGTCTTTTGTATCAACTTAGTCTTTGTTGCTAAATGTATTATATTTTTCTTGTTATTATTCCTATGATTATATTCAAACAGGAAGATAATGCATTTCTTCCACAGACCAGCAAGGCAGTCTGTGCAGTGGCAAATGTATTGTACTGTTTCAACTTAAACCTGACTTGAATGGGGCAGCACACATCTGAAGATGTGTTTTGGAAATCAATGTAACTACTGAACATTAAGGTGATAGAAGTGCTTGAAAAGGCTCCCTACCACCTGTGTTCGAGTGCAGGTTTGCATCTGTAAGGTACTTTTTTTTTTCTACTGAGAAATATTTTCTGTTTTCACTGGGGATATGAGTTAGAATTTAGCCTTAGCAACACTGATCCAAATGAAAACTTGGTTAGACTGCTGGAGTACTAAACATTGTCAGTTATTTAAGAAGGTTTCTCAAATAAAAATAAATTTTATGTATGGGGCAATCTCCCAGTTGGAGATATAACTCCCTATCCATTAGAAGCAGAAATTAAATGTTATTACAGCATGAAATCACTCTTACAAGATCCTAATTTAGTTCAAAGAGTGAATTATAACCTTGCCTTAATTTGCAAGTACCTGTAATATTGGTTCATTGTTACTTGTTATCATTTTTTGCCAATGAGACTTGATACTAACCTGAAAGTCCTTGGGGAGAGAAATTGTTTGGTTTTTCTTAATATCTGTTTAATGGCTAACACAGCAGGACTTCTCTGTATCACTGTGCCTCAACAGAGGAAATGAAGGATTCTGCATAAGTAGTCAAACTTGTATTGAAAATACCTTACCAGTTAATTTGGCTCCTTCTATTGGATTATGCCAGTGACGGAAAAGGACCTAAAAGCCTAAAATAAATATAATGCAATGCACAATCAGAAACACACATTAGTATGTTTTAGCTTGTATGGCTTTCATGTGCAAGAGTTCCTCCTTTAAAGCATGCTGGAATTTTATTTTGTGTCCTGTTCACTAGTAAGAATTTAATTCTCATTAGCTATTAAAAAAACCCAAAAAGCCAACAAAACCCAAAAAAAAAAAAAAAAAAAACCCAAAACAAACCAACCAAAAAAACCCCTGAGGAATTATTAGGAAAGGGAAGCAAATGCAAAATTCTTTGTTTGCATTTCCATATAAATTCTCATTCATGTTGTGCTATTTCATGCAGTTTCCTTTCTTTGCCTGAAATAGCAATCTTAAGTTGGCCAGAAAGAAGGGCCATGGACATGATGAAGGACAGACTTGATTCCAGTGAAGAAAGGACCTGTCTGAGTCACGATTCTTTAGCCTGGAGGTAAGGTGGCTGATGAAAAAAAGTCTGTAAGATCCTAGGTTAGCATGGTAAGCTTGAAGAGCACGCGATTATTTACAGACTGTCAGACTTTCAGACCGAGAAAGCAACAAATCATCTGTCTAGTGGCTAGTTTGAAAGAAATAAAGGGAAATACAGCATACAGATAAACTGCAGAACTCACTATGTTCACTCATTGACACAAGCGTCCTGAGTTTATGCTTGTTCAAAAGCTGCCATAGAATGACAGAATAAAAATCTATTCATGTTGTTAAATACAATGATACTATTTCTGACTGGATGTAGCAAAGTTCAGAGCACTTACTGCAGGTGTTTACTGAGGAAATATCAGCACTTGTGTCCTATGCTCTGTTCTAGCTTCTGCTGGCCACTCTCAAGAAACAAGGTGATGGGCAAGATAGACATTTGATCAAAGACAGTAAAACACTTAGGGGTCTGACATGTTCCAATACAGCCTGATTTACCCATTTCATTTCTTCCACCATTACAGCACTTTTCTTTCATCACCAGAATGATGATTTTTAGCCTGATGTTAAGAACCTCTGACTCTACATATCTCCGTGCAATTCCTGTAAATCAAACTGTGATTAAAAAGTCTTGTTCATGCCCTCACATTTTGTGTAGTAATAAGAAACCTGCCCATAGTAGCTCAGAAGCTCAAATGTCATTGAAAACTCCGAAGTTCCTTGTATGCAAATGTCTAGTGAGCAGTGCCAGTGATTCAAATTTGGACTTGAATCATTTTGATGACCTATTGTCTAAAATTTTCACCAATAATACATTGTTTTTCAAAATTTTTTTAGAAAGCAGGTGAGCAGTACGTGTTTGTGACTGGTGCCCTCTTGTGAAGCCCAGACACTTGTGTAATTGTACATGTAATATGTACAGGTGCACAACTGCTGTCAACAGGTCAGCCCTGATATACACATCAAACATCTGTTTCTACAGACTTTTAGCACGTTTCTGATCTTGTAAGCTCAAGCTTGAGTGGCTCTGAAGCATGAAGTTTTAAAATGACACTTTAGTTACTTTGGTTGTTATACCTGCTGAGGATCATTTTGTTTAATTGCTTCCACATTTCTCCTTTGCCTGGATCCTCTTCTCTTCTGGGGTTAAAACCACCAAAGTTTTGAAGTCACACTGTCATGTTCTTGTCTAAAGACTAGTCAACAGTGATTAGAGCAGCAGCTATGCATGAGAGGTTAACTCAAACAGTCTCCTCGGCTTGCATGCCATTTCACTTGCTGGTGGTACCAGACTGTCCTTGAGAGCTTGGAGCTGGGAAGAGATGGTTTGTTTCTTTCCAGTAGCAAGAGTCAGTAATCCCAGCCATCTCCTCTTTCTCTTTTTTAGAGATCTCATTTTGAGATGCCTTTTTCCTGTTTTGATCTTTCTCCTTCTCCCTTTCCTATTCTTCTTCTGAATGGACACTCTGCTGGTTACCAGCTTTATCTCAGCTTGCAGAAAGGCGAATCAAAGGTCCTGACCTCTTCTGGGGAGGTTTGCTTGCTTTTTTCCCCTCTTTCTTTTTTTCTTCTAACTTCCCCTCTTTCTTTTTTTCTTCTAACCTTTATTCCCCTCTGGTTTGATAAGGAGGAAGAGGAAATCCATTTTCAGGAGCAGGAAAATGCAGACCGCACATTGTTTCTAGTCTAGTCCTGGCAGCACAAGCTGGGAGTGCTAGACTCCGGATGAAAGACCTCGACATGTTGATGGAGAACTGCCCTCTCATGAAAGCCCCGTGCAATCCTTCACCTTGTTTGCTGACTCAAAGGACTTCCACACCTTCACATGAACCTGACTAAGGTAACTTGCTTGCAGTGCTGTCAGGAACACATTTTATGTAGAATTTGTAAGTCCAATGTAAATCTCTTTTCACCCCCACCAGTTTCTTCCTTCCTCTTTCTTTCTCATTTGAGCTGCTGTACAATAGATGACTCTCACAGTCTGAGCCATAATCCTGGAAGTTTTTTTCTGACTTGAGTTGCTTTACAAAGTTAAAAAGGGAACAACACTATTTATAAGCACGTTATGTAAACATTACCAACAGAGGTCCAGCTGCTTAGCATTCAATTAATTTAGTTCAGTCAATATTGCATGGTACACAGTTTTGTCTGCTCATATTGTAAACACATCTTGCCCTTGAGCACTTATTTCATTTGACTAATTAAGATCTACTTCTAAGTGCTCTCATTTTGTTGCCAGGCAGACTTGCCCAATTTTAGATACAGCTGTTGTACTCGGTGAAAAAGGCATTTGAAATCCAGGTCCATCTGGTTGGTGCTCCAGTGTGTTAGGCCAAAACCTGTTCTTCTTTAAGGCAGTAGGGTCTCTGCTTTCCACCGGACTCAGACTGGAGATGAATCAGGACATTGTATGTTTGTTGCTTATGCCAGCATGTCTTACACAAGTACACATATTTCTGTGCAATATTGTGTTCCCATCTGAGACAGTGAAAACCCTTTTTAATTACTTAATCCAGGTCCATAAAGTTTTTCAGAGCGGTGCATGTGGAGGCAAGTACAGATCCACTGTACTTGGACTTTTAATATAAATAGTGAGAATGAAGTTTTCATGGTTTCTGCACTTTCTTTTCTGATTTTCCTCCCAGTGGGGGAAGAGGGGAGTGAGTGAGTGGCTGTTTCTACTTAGTTGTCAGCATGGTCTCACTCACTATTCTAACTATATAAATAGCTGAATTTTCAATTCATGAACAATTGTAGGAAGATTTAAAATTACACTGAGCTACATTAAAATTTTCATTCAGACAAAATTAAGAATAATTGAGAGGAATTTGGCAATGCACATGTATTGTACATGTACTCCACATTTTCTCTGTGCATATTTTGACAAAATAATTACACATTACTGAACTCATATACTGTGCTGAGAAAAATTTCTTGCCTGAAAAATACCATGTTCCCTTGGGCGAAACCAGGATGAGTTCAGAGAGGAGTGCAGTCCTCCACCAAGGAGATGAATCCCTCCTTAGACATCAAGATGTCTGAGGTACCGCTATGATTGCCATTTTTCCTTAAGCACTAAAGAACGAGTAGGGGGTTCCTGTGGCTAAAAGCATAGGCTAAAGTCAAGGAACAGGCTTTTTGGGTGGTTAATGTACAATCTCTGCTTGGTATCTGCAGTTTTGTGTGGAGGGAGGCAGACATGCAGCCACACTGATTAGTGGACTAATGCAACGTGTAATGGAGGGGCAGGTGCTCCATGGAGGGAGGAGATCCAAGGTCTTATCATCAAAAGATGTTGAATGGTTTCCTGTCTGCCTAATCTTGTTGTTACATATCCCTGGCCAGAGTAAGTGTGTGAAATATTTAAATTACAGGTTCTGTTGCTTTGACCCTAAATATGAATATAAATAAGGCAGTCATGGTCTGTGTGGTTTGGATTAGAAATGGTAAAAGTTTAAGTAACAGGGGATTTTTTCCTCAGGAAGAATTATCCATAGGTAATTTAGTGATCACACAATAGCAGAGTCACTGAAGCATAGAAAGTTTTGAATTGGAAGGAACTTAAAGTTCCAACCCTCCTGTCATGGGCAGGGAAACCTTTCACTAGACAAGGTTGCTCAGAGCCCCATCCAACCTGCTCTTGAACACTTCCAGGGATGGGGCATCCGCAACTTCCTGGGCAACCCTTGGCAGTGCCTCACCACCCTCACAGTAAAGAATTTGTTCCTAATATCTCATCTAAACCTGCTCTCTTTCAATTTGAAGCCACTACCCCTTGTCCTGTCACTACATGCCCTTGCAAAAAGTCCATCTCCAGCTCTGTTGCTGGCCCCCTTTAGGAGATTTGAGGCATTGTGTTTTGTTATTTGTATTACTGCGGTGTCAAGAAGCCATAGATAAAGATCAAGACAGAGACAGGACAGGCACTGAGTAGATAATTTCTCAAGATTTATAATACCTGTAAATATAGGTGCACTGGGGGCAAGGCTTCATTTTCACAAATTGAAGCAAATCCATGAGTACCAGAATCTTCCAGTTTGTTCTGTTTTTTTTTTTTTTTCTTTTATACAACAACTCACATCTTGGCAGAAGACAACGAAATATATAAACGATACTTATGGCTGTAACATTCTAGGACAACTGTACTGTCTCAAAGCACAGTATACCAGCTCTTCCAAGATTTTTATATTACCAGGTGGAGAGATTATTTTTTCTTCAGCTCTGACTGCAGAAATACAGACTCATCTAAGAGCACAGCTGCTTCTGGACAAATCGGCCCCTCCTCTAAATGAATCCTTAATTTTTTTAAAGCAAGCTAAGCTTTTCCTTTTGCTCTTCCCCTGGCCTGAGGGGTCTCAGAGGCTGAAGACTGAGACTTGATGAGGTTGTTCTGGGAAGTGACTCAGCTCCAGCTTTCCTGTCCTCTGTGGTCACCAGGGGATACACTGGGTCACGTATTGGTACCTCTGAGGTTACTGAGATGACACTAAATGAGAAGAGCAGTTGGTGACAATAACTCTGCATTCCTCTGTGTGCAATAGAAAAGTGCTTAAGATATACCAGGCTTTGCTAATTTCATATGCTCATATACTGGGATTGTTGAATGTCAAATATTTGCTATTAAAACCTATGCATCCATATAAAGACAAGCTATCCATCTTTTTGGAAATAAAAAGGGAAACTCATATAGAGTAAACTATCAGGATCTGAGTAACTTGTAAATTTGTGTGCAGTGTAAAAATACATTGTGAAAGTAACATAGCTGATTTATAGTCCTCTGGGGAAAGAAATCTTTCCAAAGTGTGGAAACAGAGCAGTCGCTGTGGCTTAACACTAGTGTGCTGTGAAGAATGAATTATTTTAGCTCAGTGGCTGACTTAAAAGACGAATGGTAAGGAATGACATAAACTGAGCCAAAAATACATTTTAAATTTTGATGTGAAAAAAAGGAAACATGCAGTCCTACTTGGCTAATTTCTCAGTTTCAATATCAGCAAGCTATTTACGAGTCTGCCTCTCAGAGTATCTAAAAAACAACTTGCTCAGCTTCACAGCTCTGTGCTTTCTGTTCCTGTGATGTTTAAATCAGCTGCTGTGGATATTCATGCTGTAACTTTAAAACCTCTCTCGTTTTGCTGCCAGCATGTTCTCTGCAGCTCAGAAGGATAGCATGTCAGAAGTTAATGTGGATCTACAGATTGTTGTGTGTGTGCAGAGTCTCCACAGGCGATTCTTCTGAGAGTGTATTTGCAATGGTACAAGCTCAGTGTGTGTATTCTGCATAGGGTATATGGAGTAACCTAGGATCTGTTATCTGAGTGCCTCAAGAAATTATGAAGTGAGTTTCAAATTTCAAAATGTATTGCCCAGAGACTAGTCACTTTGATATCCCAGTGGGCAGTATATGGGATAACCTTGGTAGCCTTTTGTGCTGATCTCCATTCCTGCTCTTGCTGGGGTGTTTCATATGGTACTGTCTTGCTTGTTTTATGAGTGTGCTGTGATAAAGTGTGCTTTTCTGTGTCCTGCTATTGCCTATTCTTTTGTTAGGCTTTGTGGGAGCTTGAATATGGCATTTGATCCAGGGGCAGAGTCTTTGTGAAATAAGGTGTTTTGTGCATGTCATAGCGCAGGCAGCAATGGGAGCACAGCAGGCGTGGATGGACACCCACCTGCACACTGGTGAATTGTGAATACTGTGAATGGGATGACAAGCTAAGAACATCCTATCACTCACAGCTGGCAGATTAAGTGAAGATGGGCAGGCAGGAACCTTTCTGACTTTTTCATTCAGATAGTTTGCATTGCATCGCATCTCAGAAAGATGCAGTGTTTGAATGATCTGAATTTTGGAACTTCTCTCTGTTTCCTTAGTCCACCAAGTCTGAAAGAAATTTAAAGCTGAGTAAGTATTGTAGAACAGTTAAAGGAATTGGCCAGAAGCAGAAGAGAGTTTTTATTCCCAGTGTTATGCTGTAACAACCAGAGACAAGTCAAAGTGGAGAAAATGAGGGATTTTTTTTACCCAGGGTTCACATGGCCCATGGGAAGCAACACATTCCAAAGAACAGGTTTATGGCTGACAGGTCTCATGTGAGAGGAGGGGCAGTCTGGCAGGAGAGTGAGTGAGAGAAGCTCTTCATTTACAGATGTGGCAAAACCTAAGCAACTGGTATGGAGGGCTGCCCTCTTTAAGAACATCAGAAATGGAAGCTCTTAAAAAGGCATTGGGTTCATCATCCTTCCAGACTTTTTTTTTTAATTGGGAAGGGGCCTTGCAACTGGCTTTTAGAATACTCTGAGCAACCTCTGAGAAGGGAAAAATTATGCTTTCTGTGAAAGTAGTTTGATATGCTTGGTGAGAAGCAGGATGAGAGCAGATGCCCTTTTAGTGGTTTTGGATACTTTAGGGAAAATACATAAGTGGATCCAGCTCAAAGCTCTTGCTGCCTCAGGTACCAGAACAGCAATATTCATTAGTGAATTTTTATTGCCAGGCAATAAATATGAATAAATTACTAGATATCTGGTGCCTGCAGACAGGCAAAGGAAAAGCTGTATGGGAAAGCTTGAATTTAAGACAGGTTTTTAATCTCTAAAAAAATATCCCTATTTGTTTGAGGTGTAGGTTCTTACATCCTTGGTAGTTCAAATGCAGTCATACCCTGGATCAATGCAATCTTGTCTCAAGCAGAGAGCTGTGATAAATCTGTTCAAATCTCATTCTGTCAGATGGCTCTGTGCCAACAAAGGTGATAATGAATGTTTAGGTATGAACTCAGTTGTTTTTTTCTGGCGACAAACTATGTAGAGATTCAAGTTGGTTACGCTTTCATAGAAGCATTACAGATATTTAGTGTTAGATCTATTTCTATATGAAGAAGGGACAGCCGTAAAAACAGTGGAATCAAAACAGAATTGCCATTTTTTATACTGCAGCCAACGGAATAAATCTTCCTCTTTTCCCCAAGTATCTCTGTTCAGGTTTCTGTGGGCTTATTCAGTTCACCCATACAAGTGGTTTCTAAGGGTGCTGCTGACAAGGCTAATGCATGGTTCAGTGTTGCAATGTTGATCCCTGAATCATGCTGCAGCATTAACTGTTGTCATAGAGACACAGATTTTTCAGTCCAAAGGGACAGTTTTGATAATCAGCTCAGACCTGTTGTAAAACATACAGTAGCTTGCCAGTAAGTAAATAACTTTGCCAAACTGGAGCACAGCTGGGCAATCCCTCTCCTGTGACAGTGAAACACATTTCACTGAGGTTTGTGAGATGCTGTTAAGTAAAACCCCAAATGGGGATTTAATTTATTGTCAGAGTTATGCTGCCAACACACATTTTTTTCTGATGAGTGAAAGCCAGGTGCAAACCTAGTCCACAAGATCCTACTGTTACTGTGATACTGGTAGTCTCAGAGGGACAAAGAGTATTAGAGTATTGGAGTATATAGAGTAATAACAGTATTGTGTCTTACCCTCTGGGTAGTGCAGTGAGGTCAGCACTTGTACTTGTAAAGAAGGATGCTAGAGTGGGGCAGCTGTATGCAGTCAGAAGTCTCTGACAGAATCTCTGGGTGATATAATTGTAGCATTTTGATGCTACTGTCCCTGGTTGTCTGCATCCTCCTTCTGCTTGCTCCTTTATCAGCTCTGTGTCTGCAGCCATGCCAGTCCACAGCCTGTCGTGGCTGCTGCCAGGGACAGGGGACTTGTGCCAAGGCACTGGGTTCTGAACTGCCATAGCAGTTGTAGCCCTTGCCAAAGGCTACCTGATACAGCAGAACTAACAGCTGGGGGATTTAACATCTTAAATTGCCAAGCTGACATCCATCAGAGCTCATGTGAGAGTGCCAAGCAGTCTGTGTAACCTCCAGCCAAGTATTAAGTCTCCTCTTTCCCAGTATATGCTAATCTGTGAGAAATGGATTGTTACAGATCCCAGCTCCGCTGATGAAGCAGTTCCAGTTATAAAACCCCTTGATTCTGTACACAGAAGTTTCCAGTGGCCATCATGGTATTAGACACTGGAACAGGTGTGAAATGTCTGATATGGTCTCCCCGTCTTCCACTGCAGAATTTGGAATAAGGTGAACGGGTTGGGTAAAGCTGGGAAAAATGTGTGTGAAGGAGTATGTGCAGCCAAAATGCTCTCCTCCTAAATGTATACATTTCTCTCATTGTCAGCCATGCATACATAGCTTCTGCAGTCCTGTAAGATAGCTTCAGGAAAGCTGGAAATGCAGTTTTTTAAATGAAAATAATGTGCTGGCTCAATATAGGCATGCATTATCCATGCCTTTGCTGTGCTGCTGGAGAGGTTTGATAATAGCGCAGCATTTGATTCCTTGTGCTCTTTTCCATTCCTGTGTCACACAGCTGTTTTGCTGCTATTTGCAATGCCTGAAATTACTCACTGTTAAGTATTATTAAGGAACAATTCTTATCACTTTAGATTTTCAGGGACTGTCTCTGGCTAATTACCACAGCATCCCTATGAGGTGAAATGACTCACTGCCTTTCTGCTCACAAGAAGTGCAATGTTCATCTATTCTTTGATAAATTAATCTGTGGGACTTCCTGGTTCCTCTGGAACATGCTCCTTCTGCAGCAGGAACAAGTCACCCTTAAAAACACATGGGAACTCAAAAGAGAGCCAGGTTGTGTGTGCTTCAGCATTGGTGCTCTGTGGCACTGCTGCACAGCTGTTGTGGATGCACTGGGGAGCACTCAGCTTTTGGAGGGGAAAATGTGTCTCCAGCTTGCTTGTTTTAGAAATGAGGAAGCACCCTGGGACTCGCTGAGAAGCCACCTGCCTGCCAGCCTTTAGGAATGAAGGAAATCTTGCAGCTCTCACATACAACAGTACTGCTCTGGAAGCTGGTGCCACATGGGTTAAATCATAAAACAGTGCATGGTAAAAAAATTAACAAAACCACTTCCCAGTGCTTTGAAATTGGTTTGACAGTGCACATACTGCATAGTATCTGTCTAGTGGTGAGAAATGTTGCTTGCTATTGCACAGACTTGCTTAGTGATTTACAGACTTGCTTAGTGATTACAGCACCACGTTCCCTGGCCCTTTTATTTAGGGAACAGTTCTGTCCTGGGATTTAATTGCCGTCTGTCCCAAAATTGAGTTGGATAAGCCTTTCTATCAAAGGGATATTTTTTTTCACCAAAAAAATGTTAACAGTTTTATTTTCATCCTAGCTTTGTGAACATTTGTATACTGGCACAATAGAAAAGGAACACAATAGCTGAAGGGTGATGCAGGAGCTGGAAGGAGAGCTTGAGGGTGGGAGTCTTAGAAACTGGTTCTGTCATGGGAGCAAATGCCACATGCCTAATACACATGGCAAGAGCAGAGAAGCCGTGGTCACCTCTTTATTCACCCTTTTCCATTCTGTCCCCTCTTTACTTTCATGGGGATTAGTGGGTACTACTAAGTGCAGAGTACTCTGGACAAATGGCTTACTTGTACTCAAATGCCTAAGAAAGAAGCAGGCAGCTTGCCCTTCAGAACTCTATTCTTCCAAGTATGATCAATAATTTTCAAGAGTTTTAGACAAGCAGATGAGAAGAACTGTGGTGGAATAGAAGGTATATTTTAGGTGGAGAACTGTCAAAGGCACCAGTGCCCCTGACACATCTACTACCTGTGGGCTTCCAGTAGCAGGTAAGCACATCTGTGCTTTTGGAAAATCATTCAGTTGTTAGTAGAACTGACCTAAATACTCATGAGAAGTAATTCACTCTCCAGTTTTGACCTGTTGCAAATTGTGATCAGCTCAACAAGTCTTAACATATCAACATAAGTATCTCTGGAGACATGAATTATTTATACAAGTGTTCAAAAGGTCTGAAAAGCAATTTTCTTTTGGGCATGTGTGACTGGCCACATGAGCCACATGGTATTCTCTCATCCCTGATTGTGTTAGCATTTTAATTACTTATTCCATCTGATGCTAATTTTGATTCTTGATGAGGTCTCAGTAGTAGTGCTAAGTCCATTCTCACAGATCATTTATCCCTACAAAGCTTCATTTATGTGAAAGCTTGTGAAAAAAGAGGTATAAACCAGTAAAGTGTTTCATTAAACCAGTACATAGTTTCATTATTTGGGCTGCTAGCTGATAAATGCTAATGTACTTTCATCATCTTCAGTCATGACTGAGCTGGGGACCACAAATCAACTACCTCCCAACAAATAAACTAAGGTATGAGTTCAATATGAAGGCAACGTGAGTATCATCACCCATTTTGGTTGCTGGGTATTGCATTTATATCCATCTCCTCTGCTAATCAGGTAGCAAAGTGACTGAAGAGAAGTGTTACGCACTTTATTTTGAAAATCAAGTTATGACTCATTCTCCAAAAGCATCCATTACATGCCTTAATAAGTTTAAGCCAGAAGATGAGCCAAGCAGCAGCAAGCAACATCAAGAAAAGTGTTTTGTGCCAAGAAAAGGCAGGGGACTGCAAAGCCCAAGTATGAGATGACAACCATGCATCTTAACAGGCAACTCCTTAGGTCCTGTAAAGTGGCGGATTGTGATACTCGGACCAAGTTTTGAACTAGCAGAAAGTGACTGGGGAGATCAGTAGCATGATGGGAAGCACTGGAAAGGGGAGCTACATGGCCAGCATAATAAAGATTCTTTTCAAAAACCTTCTCAGGCACTTCTCTAAAAGCCACCATCATAAAATATATAGAGATGATGTTAGTAACAAAAATTTGTAAGTGCATGCCTTGTTCCTATGCTCATGGAAGACAATGACAAAGCTCTCATTAACCTTGGTGCTGAAGGATCAAGTTGTTTCCTTTTATAACCTCCAAAAGATTTGGTAACAGCAATTGATCAATCCTGCCCCCACCATGTGGGACAGATGTCAGTCTTGATGTTAGAGATGAATGTGCTGAGATGAAGTAATTAATCCAGGTTCAGCAGTGATTAGGCACTGAGGATGGACAGTGCTTGATTGCTGTCCTCTGAGTTAATCTTCAAAAATACTCTTCTCCCTTTCTTGACAAGAGATTTTGAAAGACATCTTATAAGCTTGGATCAACCAATATTGTGAATGAAACACATTTTGGCTTATGTATTACAGAAATACATTTAGCATGTTCAGTGTGCAAGCTCACTGAACACATTGTATTTGAACAACTTGTTCCTGTTTTGCCTAACCTGTGAATGTCATTCAATTCTCAGCTGTCATTTGGCCAACCCTTTCCCTCCAGTAACTTACAACTTTCAATTTCTAGTGTGCAGTTTTGTTCATCCAGAGGATATCTGCGTAGATCCATCATGCAAGCAGCTGTTGTTGTGATCCTGTAAGAGGAGGGTGAAAAAAATAATGAGACTTGAAACCACATTTTACTTGTCTGAGACGGCAAGATTTTCTATAATGGGTTTTCTGTTTGTTTAAATACAGAATCATATGCACATGGATTCCTGGCATGCAGTCTTTATAGAGCTTGTAAAGCATGATTAATTAATGCAGCACAGTATACTGGTTACAGCATAAAGCTTAAGACCATATGCTGAATATTGTACAGAAGGATTTTGACTCAAAAGTTTATGTGTAACAGTGTACAGTGTTTTGAAGAACATTCAGTTCTTCAGTACTTGGCCATCTTATTTTTAATGTTCTTAATTCAGACATCTTCAAATTGTTTAGCAAATTGTTTTATTTATAACTCATACTGCTGATATCTTTCTTTTTCCATTTCATTGTCAGTTACTGCTGTTTTAATTTTGTCTGATAGGTATGTGCATTTTCATCCATGCTGTGGAATACCTGGTAATACCTTATTAATTATTTTTATGGTTTCATAATCAGTTTATCATTAACCATGACAATTGTACATCACCTCTTAATTATGGCATGAGGCAATCAAACGCTAGTGAAATATAACATTGTACGGTGGTTACTTCATGAACATTGAGAGTAACTAAGATTGCAGGCTGGATGGTTCAGATCCTTCCTTCTTCTAGAGGGCATATGAGTTGATATTTGGTCCCTAAAAGTATTCTCCATAGCCTAAGGCTTGTTGCAAGGCAGTTCCTCTCCCTTTGTTAGACCACAAATAACAAGAGCATCTGAGAAAATACTTGCTGATAAGCCTGTGACTGCGTGGGAGGAAGGTTAAATGACTTCATGAGGATGGGGGTCAAATTTTAGCTTCTTTTAAAGGTCCCTTTGAGAAAGACAATTAGATCAGTGTTTTCAAACTCACAAAAGTGAGTTATCACCTTAATTTGCTGCCTTTTTTTTTTTTTTGGGGTGTGGGTGTGTGTGTGTGTGTGTGTTTTGTGGGTTCTTAAATGCTTATAAAACTTTTGAAGTTGTGAATGGGCAAACTTGGTTTGTAATTTTATTGGTCTCTCTCTCCTTCTCTCTCCAATGACTTCTACCAGAGAAAGGCAGATAACCTCTTTTCTTGATCTGGATTTGGTCTTGTTGTTCCAGTTCCATGTTAATGAATACCAGAGGAACACATCTTGAGATTTTACTTTTGATGTGCTGAAAGTCAAGCACACTTACATGCTGTATTGGGGTGATAATCCTTGCTGTCACTGAACTGACAGAATTTAAAAGGGAAAAAAATGCCACATGCTTTATTACTGTGACATGCTTCAAAATTTCCTAAGTATACAAAATCCATCTGTCATATCTAGTATAAGGAACATCTAGCAGGGGCTGTAATGAGAACCAGTCCGTGAAACTACTCTGGAACTGTGTAAAGTACCATGAAAGTGGTACATTTATACTTTTTTCAGGCTGATTTTGTCACATTAAATAGATATGCATGTATCTTAAGAGGCATTTGCCATAAAAATGCATTTGCCATAAAAAAGGTCTTCATCTGCTGTAGGACCTCATTTAGATTAGCCATGTACCCACTGTACCTTACTGACAGGCACTGAGAAGACATGCAGCATTAATTTGTCAGACACCTGCTTAGTAATGCTTAAGATAACACATAACAATATACTAACATTAGTCACAGTTAAATGCTTTTTAATGAAGGTTTCATAAGGAAATATTTTGTTCCCAATTAATAAATTGGCCTTTATGGTAATTTAGTTCACCTCTATCAAACAGTGTTTTCCTAACCACTGTGGTGAGGTAACACTCCCCCTGCTACCTCCTCAGGCTGCTCTATGATCTCAGGAACTCCCACTAGCCTTGGCTTTTGAGCAATGAGTTGAGTGGTGAAGTGTACCTTGACCACGCCAGAAATTTTTGCATGCCTAAGGCGGGGGTGGCACTGCCTGTACCAGGGACTTCTGTTGCCTCCCCAAGGAGGGGAACAAGAGATAATCAGTCATTCTCTGACAGACTTGGAACATCATTTACCTGAATTGTAGCCTGAATGGAACAGTACCATTGTTACTGACCCTTTACGAACTCCAGTAATTACCAGCTTGGATTACAGCCAGGACAGAAACTCATGACTTAAGCCAAGCATTTTGTGACCCTCTAAGCATCTGTTTCAAGACAGGGCCTTTGAGCTCTTCTGGATTTCAGTGGATGCACCTCTCTCTTACAGGGACACCTCTCAGAGCTTTGCTATACTTGCAGGACCATCACTGAAAACTCATGATGGGACCTGCACTGACACCCCCACTCCCTCCTCAATGCTCAAGCCTCACCCACAGAGAAAGGACAAGGCACTAAACGTTAGTATTTAATTGGATTTGGGGGTAATTTTTAACAGGTATATCTTTGTAAATTTATATAGACAGAGCCATTGTGTCTGTACACGTTTGGGTGTGTGAAGTGACTGAAAAACACTATAGCAAGTATAGCATGAATGTTACCATCTTGGATCTACAATTAAGTCACTGTTGTAGCTGTAATAAATTCTACTGAATCCTTTTATAGATGGTAAATTAGTTAATTATTAAATGCTGCTAAACCCTTTAGACTAAACTGTATGGGATTGAGATTGGACTCCTAGGCTCTCAGAAGTTTAGAAAGCAAGGGGGCTCTCTCTGAACCTCATGACTCAACCAGAGTCATGCACCCTCTTCTGCACCCTTACACTTTTGTCTGCCTGGTCTCTGTGTAAATCATTTTAGACTGATTCTAATCTGATTTTCATTAGTATGCTTCATCTATACAGTAAGTAACAGAGTAAACCTTTCCATAGCACTTTGTGAAGTTGTACTTTCACAAATTTATATTAAACCTGCTTTTGCTAATACATTTGACAGCGATTTTTTGAGTCATCTTAACCACCCATTTGTGATAACCAGAGTTTGAGTGACCAGTTATTCCTATTGGCAGGGTATCTGTACTACTGACTTCTGCAGTTTTGCATATTTTATTTTTCCCTGACATTGTAATTCTGACAACAGTATTGTCTTCTCCAGCAGCCTTCCAACACAGTATGGTCCCTCTTAAAGCTGGAGGTGCTTAAATTTTGCTGGGAATCTTAGGCTTCCTTGAAAATAGCTACTTGCAATTGCAGGAGTGCTTCAGGATTCAGCAACCTTCATTACCTGTAGTTCATAAATCTGCCCTTCAGGCATGTTTCTCACTCTTGATAGAGCTCAGCTGTGTAAAATTGTTAATGGCATTACGCTCTGGATAACCAAAAAACTTATCTAAGCAGATAAATTAAACCAAGATGTAATCATAGTAATTGTTGTCTTGATGAAAAAAAATCAAATATTCTATTATAAATAGAGTAAAATCCCAGACCTGTTAGTGGTTGCACTCTCCCTGGGTGGAGAGAGTAACTGATGGCTTGCACATGCACCAGACGCTTAAAAATAAAGACATTCAAATGCAGAATACAGGGGTGTAATGGCAGGAGGGGGAATGCAATACTCTGAAGATAGGGCAAAGCTGCAATAAATCTGTGTTCAAGAGGATTAGACCCGAAAGTCCCCCGGCACAAGCAGTTTGTGGCAATAGCAGAATATCATGAGGCTCTGTAAATGTTTGAGGATTAATCCTACACTTGAAGCAGAACTATTTATATCTCAAAGTAGGATATGTTTCTTCCAGGCTTTCCATTCTTAAAATACATTTTAAGTTCAGGTGTTGGGGCTAATTTATTTTGTTTGTACAGTGTATTTTATTCTACTCTCCTTACATTCTTTCCATTCGTTTCGATACAAATGCTAAAAATGGGATTATGCAAAGAAGACAAGCAGTTAGGTGGAGGTATATCATTATGCTACTTAATTTCACTCATGTCAGTACTCAGACATTCTGAGATGGAATGAAGTCTGAACTGCCAACAGGCAAGATAAATAGTATTTGCATAAAAGCAAAATTAACTGATTTATTTTTTTGAAATTCTGGCTTGGGGTTCAAATTATTTGATCCACTGCTTAGCTTTTACTTTGATGCCTTACTCTCTGAATATAATATTCTTACTGTATAGTCAAGATATTTTTTGCTAAAAATAAAATTGTATGGAAAAAACCCACTGATGCCCATTATTTGCAAAACTGACTTCCTTAAGTAATACTGTCAGAGATTTCCCTGCAGAGCAGCAGGTTTTGTAGGAGCAAATGGTAAAGCTTAATATTTTGAGTTAAATCATCAATGAGCAGGTAAACTAAGTTCAGAATGAATACAGGAAGTGAATTTATGGTTCAGTACTTAGATAATTTCCTCAATATGCTGTCAAAAAGCTGATCCTCAATTCTTGGACAAGAAATAGACACAATATTTAAGACAGCAATAACAACTAAATGTGAATATGATCAGAGCTAAACAATGCAAATTCTATTGTGAAATGTTTCCTTCATTTGGAGGGCAGGTATCAAATTTTAATATGTTTGTTCTTTTCCTGTCAGTCAACAGAGCATAAATTATAAACATACATGAAGATATGAACTGGGATGGACTAATTTTTTTTTTCCTTAAAAGCTAAATAAAAACTTCAAATCAAATAAAGAATAACCATGCTTCTCTTAACCACTGCAGTGCTAGGGCTCTAGTACATGCTGGAAGTAAACTTTCATATTCCAGGTAAAAAAATTGCTTTTATTAAATCAACGTTAATTTAACTTCAGTGCTATCAGAGAACTTAGTCCCCTAGCAACATCAGAACCCAGACCCATATCCCTGGTGTAATTGGTCTAATTTTTCTGAAACCTGGAAGAATCTTGATGTTGAAGATTTAGTGGGGCGTCTTGTAAGGAAAGTTATTGAAGGAATAGAGGAACGCAGAAAAAAAAAAGTACATTCAATCTGCAAATTTTTTCTCTGTCCAGGCCATATACAAGGTTTACAGTTAACATACCTGCTGACAGCATAAGTTTTCAAGCACAGCCTGAGTGCTTGACCCTGGGAGAAATGTCATCTCTGCACCTGCAAACATGCCCAACTTCTAGTGCCTGGAACAGCCTACTTGCAGGGTGTACATTGGGCATCAGCATTATTAATTTGGCATTGCATATTTTACATAATGTAGTGTGCACTTGGGGAATCTGTGTTCAACAGTCTGGGTGTTGCTTGTCTGGTCAAGTTCCATTAAAGTCTATTAAATTCTATTAAAAAAAGCAGTTATGAGTACTAGTAAAATTGGCAAGGGCCAAAAGGTGATTAAATAATAATGCTTTCACAGATCTCATTAGAAGCGGAGAGAAAATTTGCAATATTGGGTGCTGAGCAATATTGGGTCCTAAGCCAAAATTTGCAATATTGGGTCCTTAGTTTGAGATATGAGTACATTATCATGTGGAAACAATTTTTTTTTTTTTTTTTAATTAGAAAATTATTATGGTTAGCTAATTTTACCAGTAGGACATGTATTTGTGACTCCAGGGTTACAAGTTGTCAACTGCTAGGTCACTGCTGTGGACTGCATACTTTGAGATAACACTCAAGTTTATAAGGAAAGCTTTTGTATGGATTTAGGTTAGCAAGTACAATACACATTTCCTTTCAATCTTGCTCAGGGAAATCATAGAGTTGAATAATCATGACAAAATAAAAGGCACCTGGAGGAAGATGTGTAAAGAGAAATACACAGCTCAAAGAGTTAAAGCTGTACACAGCTGAAAACAAGGTCTAGCATGAGGGGGGCCCAACAGCCTCTATAATACTGGGTAAAGCAACCTATTCTACTTAAGTTGCACAGAGATGAGGCAAGGAAAAATGGGTCAGACTATGGGCTTTCTGTTGTATTTTATCAATACCCTGAACTTGTCAGTGTTTGCTTGATTTGCCTCTCCTTCATCTTCGTTTTTTTGTTGAGAAAAAAACCCAAATATTGATTAAAATTCAAAAAGAGGTGAAAGCGCTTTTTAAATATGGAAATCCTGTGGTGTGCCTTTCTGAAAATAATGTATATCTATATATTTATGTATGCATATGTTTATGTATGTGTGTAAATAAAGATGCTATGTATATTTTGGATTAAGCAGAGGCATGTGGATTTGACACACTGCAGGTAAATAAATATTAGGCCAGTTCTTTCTCACAAGACTTTATTAGAACTTTATTGTGATTATTTCAGGCAGAAGTGCACAGCCAGCCAGTGGTGCTACAGTGATAGGTCACTGTAACCTACTGTGCCTCTGGTGGTGCACTGGTTGACCTTCCTTCAATGCAATAACCAAGTGTGTCTCCAGAAGCCATCTCTTCCACTGCTTGAGGACAGTGGCAGTGGGGAAAGGTGTCTCAGGGATAGCCTGCATGTTCTGGCTATGGTTCCCACTGGCCTGCAATGCTATAGCCTCCTCCTCCCCTGACATCATGTTTTTCCTCCCAGTCTGTCCCTTTAGTTGCCCACATCAAACCTTGAATGAAATGCAAGCAGCTCAGCAATAACATTGGTTGCCTTGGGTATCAAGGTCTTGAGCTAGCATGCTGCAGCCAGAAAAGGACACATGGTGAAATTTTGCAGTATCTTTCAAGGGCTGAAACATTGCTTTTAAGATAAAAAAAGCTGCAGTGGTCAGAAACAATGCCCCCCCCAAAAAAACCACAACGAACTATTGAAAAAACTAGAAGAAGAAATAATAGTAGCACTGATCAGTGCTGTAGCATAGTAATGGTCATGGATCTGACCATCTGAGACCTGGAGGAGTCATTCTGAGTTTGTCTGTCCTTGTGTAGCTAGTAACACTCCTGGGAGTGAATAGACTTGTCAAGTGTAGAGGAGGAATATTTGTTTTTCTCTGAGGTGTAAATACAAATGTCTGTTTTCAAGCAAAAGACAGGCATGAAAAGTTAATCTGCAGGGTGTCAAATCAATCAACTGCATTGGCTTGAAATAAGAATGTTAAAAAAAAGAACAACTTAATGAAAACATGACTGTTCCTATTGCTCTTTCCACTCACATATGTTCTTCTCCCCAAATGCTACTGAGTTGTTTGCCTGGGCTGCTGTGTTCTCCTGTAGGTCCCTCAAGACATTCTTATTTCCCCCTGGTCATACCAACGTAACAGCTGTCAAGACAAATGCGGCAGAATTTGCCTGAATTGACTATTGTTCTTGAATCAGTTCACCAGTTGGGCTCACCGTTGCATCCTAAAGATGGTTAAATGGCACCATGTCTGAAGAGAGTAATGATGATGAAGAACAGATGAAGGCAGTGCTCCCACACAGTGAATTTTGTCAAGTTATTCCTGTGTCACTGGGAATATTCAGCACCAGTGAATTGCCATGGTCAGCTCGTTGCTGGTAAGCTACCTGAACTTTGTCTCAGACAGAAGTCCTGGAAGAGTCGAAACTCTATTCTTAAATAATGTTCCCTGTCTATCTCAGCAGCAGAGCCTAAACCTGTGGTATACATTCAGTCTCAGGCACAGGCAAACCACTGAACACAGCGTGACATTCACCGAAGAGAGAAAGAATGGTTTGTGACTGTGTCTTTATATGCCCAAACAGTTACTGGGTCTGCTGCAGGGTGTGTTGATTGGAATAAGCATGTGCCTAGTCTTGCTGCTGAGGTCATGTCGCTGTTGCTGCCCGAATAGGTAAAGTTGACAGAGTCCATGCTACCACGAATTTGATCCGAAGTAAGAGAGAGTTTAATGAAAGGTTGAATAGCTTTTATATGTTAATACGGGAAAGTGTGTTGAATGGCATAAAATGATTGGTCACTCGGACAACCACCCCTTGGGATGATTGGTCCAGTTCTGAGACATCCGTTTCTAGATGTTTTTCTGGTTGAAGCCAAAACAGTCCTTGAGAAGTAGGTGCAAACATTTACAAAACTATAACATTGTTTTAAATTCTTCACATGAGAAAGAGAATCTTCACAAAGTACTGCAAGGGCTAAAGAAATTCCCAGCCTGAGGCCTTCTTTCATATCCATAAGGTCACTTCAGTTTGCTTCAATTAGTATTCTTTAACATAACCCAGGCACTAGTTTATCTCATCTGTTTTGTGCCTACAAAGCTATGCAATGGTCAAATGCTCTTCTGCTAGACTGAACTGACTGAATTTGAAACCTGTTATCCATTTGCTGTTTATTCTTTCCCCCCTCCTCTTACAGGTTGTATTTACTTCCTTTGCTGTTTAGTTGTTGTTGGTTTGTTTGTTTGTTTGTTTGAATGATGAAGGGTTATTAACTGGAAAACGTCACTGCTGATCTTCCTTTAAGTATTCCAGGTTCAGAAATCTCTTGCAGCACTTGAAGCTTATGGGTTTTGTGATGAAGGCATTCAGATGCAGCACCTTGTGATAATGGTGTTATGATATATAGGACAATACTGCCTAAGAACTGCCTGCGGCAAGTGATGTCTTCAAGCAGAATTCTCTGTCCCTTACTCTGATCTCTGCTGTAAAATGTAAGGTGATGGTATCATTCTCACCTTTAACCTCTCTTCTGAATGCAAATAGATGTTATCAGGTGTGTCAAGCAGGTGTTGCTTAATGCTTATGGGAACACTATGCTTTTGTATTTTATGTCCTGCCTGGCATTTGTTTAAAAAGGTGTGCTGCTGGAGCCGTAGATCACTTTTTTTTTAAATTTTTTTTTTTTTTTCACAGAAAACACTGACTTCTACATTCAGAGCAAAGTAGGACTGTCTCAAAGGTTACATAATTTTCAATTAGAGTGCTGCGTGCATGAAAATATTTTGGGGAAGGGGACATCACATTTCAGTTGTCTTGGGAGATTTACCTTGGTACTCAAAGTAATTGTCAGTAAATTAATCATCATTATTTTGCTTAAACCCTTGATGAATAGCCTGACTTTCAGCTGCCAGAACTCTGCCTCAGAGAACAGCTATATAGTTACATAGTTAAATAGTTACGAGGTACTTTCACAAAGTAGGGATGAGGTGAGGAAATTACCCGAAATGCAGCCAAACTCGCTGGCTTCTGCCTTTCCCGAGGGGAGAGTCTGGAGCTCCAGTATAGTGGTAGTAATAGGAGGCAATGGGAAAAGGAGAGCTCATACGTGGAGGAGATGAGGAGAGAGGTGGCGAGAGAAAAGGTCTGTGAGAAAACATGTTGCTCTGACTGAATTAGAACCTTCTAAAATCAAAACCTTGAGCCAGCTATGTACTTTTTAAAGATAATGTAAGACCTTTACTCTGTTCAATGTAGTGCATCAGAAATAATTCAGAGTACAGTGAAGATGAATGGTGGAAGAATGAAGGTGCTTGTAAATATCAAGAAATAATAATTTTTAAAAATCACTAAAATTTTACAGTGTAACCTTTCAAATATTAAAAAACAGCTCCGTATTTGATGCTTGTAAGCCAAATTTCAGTGCAATGAGAATTTTTACTGCACAGCTATAAACCCATGAAAATAAATTTTATAATATAAACCCCAAGAGGACTATAACCATACCACGGCAAACAAGATACTTCAATAAAAAGTGCCTTAGAGTTGGAGCTAAAATTTACTGCAAATAGTAATTCAGTTTGACAGTGCAAGTATGTTGCAAGATAAAAAGAGTGAGCCAGATGGGGAGCGCTTAGCATAAAGGAAGGTCCAAGAGAGAAATAAAGTCAGATAACTGGTTTTCAATCTGGTTTGAATTAAAAAAAATAAAGGTGATAAATCTGTAACTTTTTCAATGTCTCTATGCAAACCCGCTAAAAGGGACAAAATGAAAGAAAGGTGCAGATAATATCCACTGACTGAAACACCCTGCTCAGAAGAGAACAGAGGTCTGCTACATGGCAGCAGTGATGTTAGTGTCATTCGGTATCTTCACGTTTTGAGTTGTTGTTTTTTATTTCAAAATAAAACAAAATTAGACACCACCATACTTACTACGTGTGAAAGAAAGACAAGCACATGTTCAGTTGTCCTCCCTTCTTTGGCAGAAGCAGAAACTAGGCAACATCCTCAACATGCAGCCTAGTTTGGAAGGCTTCAGGATGTGCTTGGTCAAAACAGGGACCAGACATACTTCTGTGGGGTCTTTTTTTGTCGTTTGTTTGTTTGTTTTCTTTGTTTGGTTTTGGTTTGTTTGGTTTTGTTTGTTTGGGGTTTTGTTTGTTTTGTTTTGTTTTGTGTTGGGGTTTTTTGTGGAAACAGATGCCTGATCATCTGTTTAAGACACAAGCTACTAGGACTTTTGCTGATGGTTGGTGAGCCCTGCTTCGTTTCTTAGCTATACAGAAGAGAAAATTAGTAATTAATGAATTGCAGAAAATTTTGACTCAAGATTTTTAGGACTTTATGTTGAATATTATTTGAAACTACATTCCTTGCTCCTAGGAGAGTGCACCAGAGAGGGAAGGGGAAGGCAGCATTTTCTATAGGGGTCCTGTAGAGAAGAGAAAGAAAAATAAGAGGCAGAAAGAACCCTGAGACAAAGGAAAAAGGGCTTCCACTTGAATCTGTAGTTATTTATATGGCTATGCTTCTTTACAATGAGCTCACCCATGAAATCTATAAACGACGTGTATCACCTAGGAAAGAGTGCAATAGCAGCAGTAAATGGCATTTTATGGTGTGACACTGCTTTGTTTGTAACTGACTCTAAGACCTAATACTCATTAAAATATGCTTTTGTCACTTACAGAGTTCTTAGATTATCAAGCCTTTACAGACCACTCAGGCAATTCTTAATACAAAGTGTGATTGATTTCTGAGGTTTTTCCTCATGTCTTTGGTATTCACTGTTTACCCATGTTCCCCCATCCTGTCCAGACAGTAAGTACACCTCATTTGTTCCAGATAGGTAGCTGAATATGAAAACTAATAATTCCAGTCAGCAAAGCTGGCAGTGCAATTACAATTTGATACATATAATGTGAGGAAACTTGAGTGCATCTGAAGAAGCTGAGCTGCTGCAGTTAATCTACCATGTGTGGTGACTAATTCCTTTGGAGAACTGAAAGTGAAATGAAAACCTTGCACTAGGACTTCAGGGAGAGGATTTTAGGTTTTGCCAAAATATTGATTCTGCTGGCAGTATAAAGTGTGAGCAAAGATATTAGATCGCTTTTTTGCACACCTTTGACTTGGGAGGAATGATGATGTGATTTTTGTGTAGAAAACTGATTGATGGTCATGCCCTGTCAATGGATTGTAATGGGCAAATAAGATAAATCAGAGAAGAAATCATGTTTTCATTGCATTTGTCCCAAGTCTGATTCTGTGAGAGTGAATCAGTTTAAAGCATATATTACTTCAAAGATATTTCTAGTCACAACATCTTATTAATCCTCAGAACTTTTTGAATTAGCATAAATTAACTGTAACATTGAAATAAACCTGGAACAGTGGGGTGTTTCTCTTATTCTAGTACAGCTTTTTTGTTGTTCTTATGCCATATTTTTCACTGTGAATTGTGCCATTGAGTTCGTTAAACATTATAGAAATAAAAAATTGTACCCTGACATTCATTTTAATTAGAAAACATGAGCTGAGATACAGTGGAAAGTGAAGGACCTTTGAGTCATCATTCATACTATTGCAAGTACTGCCTCATGACATTTCTTTCACAACCTGATCAATGTGTGTCTTGGGAGTAGTAGGGCAAATTAAGAAATAGGAATTTTTTGGGGAGCCATGTTTTTCTGAGAGGTCACACTCTAATTTGAAGCATGGATTGATTTACGGGTGGTGTGTACCCCTTTGCCTTTCGAAAATACCGTCCAGTGGCTTACACAGCACTTTTCCCTATTGTTGTTTACTCCTTTCTGGACAAAAAGTACATCTCCTGTCAGTATTTCTTTCGCTGGCTGAAAAAAATTCTCTGTCCTTGTTAAGCAGATATATTTCCTTTTCCAGATGCAGCAGCCCTACATGAAGAGACTCCCATCCTCTAATTTCCTCCTTCCATGGAAACTAAAATCCATTACTGTCTACCAGCAGAGTTACTGGTGAGACAACACCTTGAATTGTCTTTGTGAATCTGTTTTTGTTGATTGCAAGTTAAATTGGTTAAGGTGGTAACTATTTCAAGTGACTGAAATAGATTAGGAAGTGTTCACCAAATCAACCTTCATTAGCATCCATTAGAGAGCTGTAATGTCTAGTAGGGAAATGGTCATGGTTAACGTGGAGGGGTCTGGGAGAGACCTTCTTAAACCAGCACAGCATGGCTTAGGAAATAATATATATATAAACATATGTGGGCTTCTCTGTGTGAATTATGTATATGAGCTTGTCCTTTTAACCCAGTTCTTCAGCTGGGCCCACATAAGATAGAGAAGAGTGAGCCCCAGAGGGTGAGCTGCTCATTTGTACTTAGAGCATTCAGTTTCTTCTGACTGCCAACACTGATGAGTCATATGCAGATTTCATCTGAGTTGCTCACAACTTTGAAAAGAAAATCGTTGTTTGTGCCAATGAGGTATTTTTATCCTAAAATATCTGTTAACTAAAGGAGTATTGATAACTTTGAATGGGTAAGGGGTGAGTATTTTGTAACCTGATGTTTTGAGGGGGAATATTTTCACAGTTTTTGTCTTTCCGTAGTGGTAGCTGTTTTACAAGGTGGATAGCAGCTCTGTATACCAAAAATGTCTTACAGGGAAGAAAAAGATACAAAAATTTTAAGTGGTGCTAGAGTAGAATATACTTATTTATTTGTTTAACTTTGTTTATATTTAGAGAGGTAAGAATAACTTACTCCAATGTTGATGCTTCATACTGGTTTATTTGGTTTTAGATATTCTTTATATAAAAACATAATTTCTCTTTCACACAAATACTTGGTGCTCTTTTGTATTCATTGAGTGCTGTGTGCACCAGTGATCCAGCACACTGATATACAGCTGAGTAGCACACTGAATGCACAACATCTGTCACTACTCCTCTGCAACCTGAACATCCCTCAAAAACAGAGCATGTAGACTTGTTATAAACAGTGTGATTTCAGGAATTAAATACATACTGTTTGGGAATTAAAATATATATTTCACCATATAGAGAGATGTGCATGTTCTATAGATAATATACATGTATAAATGCTTTCCCTGTGATGTCCTGGAAGACCTTATTTTGGCTGGTTTTTTTTTTTTTTTTTTTTTTTTTTTTAAATTTCAATTTCAAAACATGTACATTGGTTTTAAAAGTTTAATGAAAGGATTTCCTGTTTCTACTCAGAATCCACTAGGCATTCTAATTTCTTCTTGTGACAGAATATTTTCCAAATGGATGAATACAGGACAGACAGAAAGGTGGGTCTGTTAAAGTAGGAGAGCAAGTGGTCCAGATAAGTACTTAAATTAGTTCAGGTAGCCCACTCCGTGCCTTGTTATGCAGTACAGTCATACCTTTTAATACTTAGCAACTTAAAGGGCTGGCAGGTTTTAATATCTGAAACCCAAGAAAAGGTACGAATGGAATCTCTTAGTACTTTTTCACACATTAATTTTTCGTGCATTAATTAGAGCTGCATTTAGAGTACTGTTAGAGAAAGGCTGGCTAAAGAACACTTTGATTTTCACTAAAATCCTGAAGGTTAGCTGTGTTTGAATGGTGGTACGAGCACATTGGGGAAGGCTGCATGGAATGGTGAAAAGTGAGCAATGTGGGGATAGCTCTTCTATTGGCTCTTCCAGCTGAGAGGATCAAAGCCTTGATGAAAGAAAGAAAATGAGCACGTTTTATGTACCAAAGCCATGAGTAGAATGAGAACAAGGCTTGTTTTCCTAAGCTCCTTAAGTATCAAGACAGATAATTATGTATTTTTGAGAGTTTCCTGGCTCAGGCTTTGGTGTTGATCTGTATCAAGTCTTCTTTTCACCATTTTCCTCCTGTCTTGAGTGATCTCAGAGCACCAAGCCTGAGAAAAGTTCAAGAAGCATTTGGAAGTGCTCTCAGGTACATGGTGTGATTCTACGGGCTGTCTTGTGCAGGGCCAGGAACTGGACTTTGATGATCATTGTGGGTCTCTTCCAACTCAGAATATTCTGTGATTCTGTGATCTTTAATATTCTGCAGGCTCAGACTCTGCAGGCTTTTGTTCTCTCCTAGCAACATGTCCGCATTTGATTTCTACAAGCAGTTGATGTGTAATTCCTCACAGTCAGTATCTGTTGTTGTGCCTGTTTCTTCTATCTTTAGCTTTAGGAACACAGTACAATAGACTCTTTCTAATGCTACTGTACCTTTATTTATGCAATGTTCATGAGGACAGACCAAGTAAAAATCTCCTTAGATGACAGAGATGCTCTTTACCATAATGTTAAAGTACTGATTTAAGACTGAAGCTTATAAAACAAACTCTTCTGCTTATGTTGTCTGAATAGTTAAGGAGAATTTTCGGATAAAAACAGGTTGTTTATGGTGTTTAATTCTCACTTTGTGTTGTTTCATCATAACCTTTCTGTGTTGCAGGGCTTCCTGAGTCCCAGGAGGTAGTTGGGTAATTTTACTTGTTTGTTTTTTTCTCACAGGACAAGAGGGAAATGCAGTAAGGCATTGCTACTTGACCACCGTGTCACATTTTCTGTTGAATTTCATAGTTCAGAAGTTCTTCCCTGAACTGTTTTGATGATGTAAGTCATAATAAATTACATAGGGATTCTTTCATCAAGATAAACTAATAAAAATGCAGAAAAGTAGGGAAGACATTGTGTCAGCCTGTAGGGTTTTGTTACTCTCATCCTTCTACTTTCCACCCTGTATATTTTTTTGCTATTATTCTCATGTCTAGTTGCATGAGTAACATATTATTGCTAAGGTTTAGTGTCCAGTGGTTTCACAGAATGATTTCTTTTCCTTCAATGGACACCTTATGTTTGTATTGAAAGATGAAGCTTGAAACCTTTAGAGGAGAAGGGTTTAAAAATGGGTTTGAAAATGTTATATTTTCAAGTTCATATATTGTATTTTCTACTAGTTTCATACATTCTTCCTGCATCTAATTTAAAGTTGCTTTGGAAGGGAAAATATTTACACATACATTTTACTTCTTGTTACCTTTACACAAAGTAAGTGCATACCTGGCATAGGGAGAAGAACTGCGATAAGTTTTTCGCTTTGATCTCTTGCTATGGCCAGGACTGTCTCTTTGAGTATGCTAAGGGCTCTTCAATTTAGCAAATAATTTGCTTATACTGATAAAATTTCCTACAGGTGACTGACTATAGCAGAAGACTGAGTTATTCCCCATGAAAGCAAAAGGTCTTGAACAGCGCAGTGTTCAGGCAGATTTACTTATAATCTTGTGAGCATGCAGGCCTTTGATTTTTTTTCAAGAAAATGCTTTGATATTTTCACTGGCATCTTAAACATAAGCCTGACATTTTGCCATTAGGAAATAACAGAAAAAAGGAATTAAAAATGGAATAAAAGATCACTAGTGAGTGAAAGCTCATACATATATATCAAACAGCCATCACCTCAATGCTCACAAAAGAGAGAGACTTCCATTGCCATTGAGAAAACATTTCCAGCTTATAGGGAGACCTATAAAATATCCTCAAAGATTAATCTGGAAACTAAGTTTTATGTCTGTATCATTCACAACCAGAAGAGTGAAATTATATGGGTACAAAATACTTGTGGAAGAGGTTGCAGTTTATAACCCAGGCAGTTTAATTGCACAGAGCTCTGAACGGCTGTGCCTGGCAGAATGGAGGAGGTAGTGACTACAGAATGGGTTGAAATATTTTATATGAGTTTTTCAGGAAAGAAAATACTGATGATCTGTGAGTTACAGTAATTGTTCTAACATGTACTAAGCCTAAAATTTGTTGGTTTGGTTAGACCTAAAGAGGAGCTTGTATGCCTGAAAACTTTTCTATATTTTTTCACTTAAATCAAGTGGTGCAATGAAAATAAAATTCTTCCATGAAAGACAACAATTATTTTTGGTATTTTACTGTTCTTGCGGTCTTGAAATGGCTGAGCTTTTGGGCTTGCCTTTTTTTTTTTTTTTGTTGGTACATGTTAGTCAAACCGAATAAACTCAATTCTGTTTATATCTTCTTTAATGATAACCACACAGATCATCCATCAGTTTGGATCTGTTATATTTAGCAGATTGGCTGTCCATTTGAATCATTATCATGAATTCCCACAATAAGGAATATTTCAAAGTGTTTTGAGTATTTAAACTAATACTAAGCATTTGCATCTGCGATGCAGAGTTCTCCTTTTTAATGATTTGCTTATGAGAAATTAAACAACGTTGCATTAATATACCATATATAGCATAATTAAATATTACTGAAACATCTGTGACACAGCTTCAAAACAAAACCCTCTCTTTTCTTGTTTTCTCACAACAGAGTCCCAGCAGGGGGCTCCCAGGTAACACAAAAATCTGTGGCAGTCTTAATACTCACTTGGTGCCCACACTTGGATGATAGCCTGTATTTTAAAACTTCCTAGAATTTGAGTTAAATTACTCCTTAGAGTAGTCTTTTTTTTTTTTTTTAAGCTTTTTACATACAGGAGGTTTTAGCTGCTGAACTCTTTTGGCTCATCTTGAAGCGTTTCAGTGGGAATTGCTTTTCCTTGCATCCAAAGGTAGATGGTGAAAAGTCGAAATTTTTGCCTTAGGTCTTTTAAAAATCTGTCTCATACAGGTCTTGTGCCAGTTTAGGCTTAACTCTATCTAATGCCCCACAGAGACATCTTGGAATCCTTATGGGCTTTAGTAATTCTCTGTAGATGGGTTAAATGTATACCCTGTATCATCAAATTTTAATATTAAGAGCAGAATTATCAGTCTCATGTAAAAAAATGATTAAAAAATGAAATATTGCTATACCTTTCTAGAATCCTACCAGAAAAATAGAAGTGCTAATTTTATAGCTTTTGCATTTACTTCTTTCAGTGAAAGACTCAACAACTGGAGACCTTGTAACAAGACAAGTAAACAGTAGCCAACTGTATTTGAAATTAGGCCAGCTGGGGTCAATGGAATATTTCTAAGGAAATAATCTGACAATCTTTTATTCTCTCCCCTCTTTCCATATGAAAAAAGTCTGACTAGAGATTTGTCAAAAGTATTTCTTCACAAACATTTATTCAGGTATGGAAATATTTCTTGCAGAACAGTTCAGGACTAATAAAATAGAAATTGAGATTATTATTAATTGGACTCCAAAGGTGTATTCCACAGATGCTTTCCGACAGAAGAAAATAACAGGAAATGGGTTTGACATTATTTGAACTAAATCCTTACCAATAAAATCTGTGCAACTTTTTCTTTCTGTCCCTTGACCAGGAGATATTAAAACTAATAAATATAGCATTCAATATATATGGGTGATTTAACTGGATAACTGTTAGGCCTTTAAAAACCTGCTAAATATTAGCACTCATTTTACTAAAAAGTAGCTAGCCATAAGATATATGGTCTTCTCACTTTAAAAAGGCTCATCAACAAACCTGAGAACAAGTTTGAAACACCTAATATCTACTAATAAACCTAAAAATATTAAGTTTTCCACACCAGATTTACTTTCCAGGTTCTTGATTTACACAAATATAATAGGAACAGGACTGGAAGTAGATTTATGCTTCCAATATAGCCATTTGATCACACTGTCTCATATAGTTTACAAATCCATCTATCTAAAGACTATGAAAAATGCTGCATTTGCAGTCTCCTGTGACCGTGCTCTCAGAGGTTGCTAGAGAGGCTCTCCTAAAAGACACATCAGCAGCATGCATCAGAGCATCAGACAGTTAAACTTCCCAGGCCTGAGAAGTTCCAAGAGTTTAAACTTCCCCAGGTTTCTTCTGTTTGTGCTGTGATACATGGGAGATGCTAGCTCACCCTTTGTGTGTAACTTATCTTCTCAGACTATAAACTTCTCTGTCTGATGTATACAGCTGATGGCAGTATAACAGGGCATACACATTTCTTCTTGGATGACTGGTGTCTCATTGAACTCAGCCTACTGTTATGCATGTGGCTGGGAAAAACTTGTCTTTCGCATTTTTTGTGAATATGAAGAGTTGGACATTGCATATGTGGAAAACATACAGATTTACATTTACATTTACCTACTATAGGCTTTAAGTACTAAATGATTTTCAAGTTGCTTTGTCCACACTTTGACTCTTGCTTTAGGCTCTGAGTAACTCCAGGACTTCTGATATTTCTAGATACTTCCTTGGAAGATCATGTCTAATTGTATTTGTAATCCCAAACCACATGAATTGTATTTGTAGTACCTACCTCCTGTCTGCTCAGCTTGATTTCCCAGTCTAAGCAAATGAGGTCAGACTGGCAGTTTAAGATGAGGTTGTATTACCCATGCTGTAACAATACTTGGTAATCTTACCTTATTAATGGCTTTATAAATTAAAGCATTTTATTTGCCACATATTTTGCCTCTTAAAAATGAGGTCATTTTGTCCTGGCTGTTATAATACCATGTGTGTTGATACTACAGCAGAAGTGCCAAATACAGGAATGTACTACCGTATTTTATGGAGCAATTAATTTTATATTTTACATTTTATTGTACTCAAGGGCTTGGCTATTATCTAGATCATGAATTCTCTTGCAGCTACTTTTAAGCCAGGCCAATGATATTTGAGAAGAAAGGCTAATCCTCTTTTTAAGCAGAGATATTTATAGAAGAGTGAGGGTTAAAGAGAAAATACAATATGCCTGAAAACACATTTCATGCATTATTATTTGCATCTTTGCACTGTCCTCAAAATACGGATTTTAATTTATCGTAAAATTACTTATAAACACTGCATTTGATTGTTGTAGTGGATTAAATCAGTGCAGGGTTGCTCTTCACACTAAGATCCTGAAAAACTTCACAGCACCAGCCAAGCTCCTGCGTGCTGCAGCACAGAGCGGACATGGCCCGCTGGCTCTGGGCTTTGTCAGCAAGGGGATGTCTCTGCGAACAGCAGCCCCCACAACCCGGCATCAGTTATTAATTTTCCTTTTTCACTTTTATGTCGCTAGTAAACAAGCTGTACCAGCATTTGTTCAGGATTTCAGCAGCTTTCCAGGTAGTGTTTATTAGGAAAGTGCTTGTCTCTTTGACAGAACACCTAAATAACTACTCCTCCCTCTTTTGTATCTAAGTGCATTCAGTTTGGAGCAGGTCTGGCAAAATATCTGCTGTCTCCCCTAGGACTTTAATTTACCTGCCTGATATAATTATTGCACAGAAATGGTACAGATTGATCCCTCATCCCATGCCCCTCTGATTGCTCGTTGAACAACTGCTTCACTGATGTCATGAATCAACATCAATATAAATGAAATGAGAGTGAGGTTGGTTTTAAGCAGCTAAAAACTTACATTTTGTCCTTCAGTATTAATTGTTCTCAGCATGCTCAAAATTAATAGTAAGTAAGGTGGAAAACTGCAGCAAAGTACAGATTTAAATACTGTCCCTTTTGAATTTTTATCATTAGAGGGAATTGCTTTTTATTAAATGGCTTTTTAATGAACTTCAGGACCTGGAAAACACACATGATGTGGTACGTACCAAATGTATGGTGATACAATATATACTAAAATATATTAACATATAAGGACTCAGCACAGATCTGTTTTATGTACCTGTATATAGCCTTATATAAAAACATATACTAAATAATCTGTATTGCTAACAATATATTCCAGCTATATAAGTTAAATTGCAGTGGTTTTTAAAAGGTTTTTGCCATTTTCTTTCAAAAATACAAGTAAGTGTTGTAACTGCATATGTCCATTTGATGTTCCTTGCAAAGTATATGTGGCAAGAAATGTGTTAAAAATCTAGTATTTCAGGGAAAAAGCAAGTACTATGACATTATGCAAACTTAAGCACTAACTTCCAGAGTATGTCGATTAAGTATGTGTTGCTTCAGTGGTGTGTGCCCAACTGGCCACACTGAAACAGCAGGAGTTGCGTGGCTCGGCTGTGAAAAGCTTGTGAGGATTTTCTTTCTGGTTACTCAATTATAAGATATCTCTGCATCTGAGCTTTTGCAGTGTGTAGAGGAGAAAGCTGAGCTAGAAAATACACAAAAGTTCCTATCTCATTTAATGCCTACTCCCTAAAAGCAAGTAAAGAAGGAATTACTTGTAAAAACTTGCCTATACTATTATTGGATGAAGTGATTCTTAGAGTGTGTATATAAATTTATTTGAAATACCTCTTGATCAAAAGTACTTCAGTGCTATTCTCTGTCACTAAATTCTTTTCTCACTTGATTTTTGTCTCCCAATATGTTTGAGCCAACTATAATAGTGTTATTTATACACACTAGAGACAAGCTTTGGTGCGACTGGAGTTCTTTTAAAGTAAGACATAGTAAAAAAAAAATTGAAGACCATTTTATTTAGAAGTGCAATTTTGATGCAGATCAGGTTGACAGTGAAAGAGTAATAATTTCAAAGTACTGGAAGATATTTGCACTTCTGATATGGGAGAAAGGGAGGACTTGCTTAGATTTAGTAGGCAGAACATAGTCTGTAAAACAGAGGATAAGAAAATGATCCAAAATCTATTTATACCAAGATGGTAAGAGATTATGTGCTGCTGCCTAGAAAATATGTAACCCATACTCTGCAGTGTCTTTCAGCTTTAAAATTAAACATTTGTTAAATATTGTCTAATCATTTTTTAATTGTTCTTTGAATAACATTGAGGTTAAATAGTTATTAAAAATATGAATATACTTAAATAGTTGGCATATCATTTCAGTAATCTGAACTTGATCTAGAATCTGCTTGAATTAAGTGGTCTTTGAAAAAAGCTTAGTGGGCTTTGCACTACAAAATGCTTATTTAATTCTTCAAAGTGCTGTACTTGATAGCTGCAATCAATTACAGCATCTAAAGCTTGTGTTGAAATTCAGGCCTGTGAAGCCAGTTGTGACTGCACCAGACTGCTTATGTACTTCAACTACTGATTACAAGAGCCAATGCTCATATATTTAAAGCTGAGTCCATGTTCAGTACTTGTGTGTTTCTACTGTTTTTTTTTAATACACTCTCTATAGAGATCAATCCAACCTGAAGTGTTTCCTCGTCTTCCCTACGTATTAAATGTTCCCTACGTTATGTATTAAAAATACTATGTTACATGGAATAAAAACCAAGCTGGGTGAAATTGGAGGAAAATGTTCTAAATCAAATACAGGGAATTATTTGATAACTCAGTATATGGAGTTTCTGAGACAAACTCCACACAGAGCTGTGTGTTTCTGCCATGTCTGCTGTACCCAGGGAGTATGAGGGGGGAAGTTTGCTACATGTGCCACTGGAGGGAATTCAGAATGTGCGTCCTCTCCTCAGGGGTGAAGAAAGCACCCTTTATGGAGATGGACAGCCATTGGATTCACCCTGGCTGTCTCTGAGGCTATTTGTGCTAAAGGAAGAGAGCAAGGCTGTCTCTGAGTTACACCTGGCCTGGTGGCCAGAGAGGACCCTAGCTTTCTTTTTCTTCTATTTTCAGCCTTCTTTTTCCATTTGTGCTATTTATTAACTACCAATTTGCCACTTAAATTTATTGAGCCTGCCAGCTCCATTTTGTGTTTGATGCTGATTCAAACCTTGGTGTTTTGGAAGAAGCACTTCTGGTTTGCACATAGAAGCCCATAAGCAGCTGGAGGTTTCTGATTTATCTGCAGTAGTAAAGGTCTACATAAATGATGCCCCGTAAGTTCTAGGTGTTGTACTCACTTTTGTCTTAAATTTCCTCAGTTTCATCTGTGTGCTTTCAGTTATATAGTACTACAATGATAACTGTCTCAGGTAATCTTAATCAAATTATGTTAAAGAATTATAAAATCCCATGTTGATTGATATGTTTCATTTTGTATAATAAATGAGTAAGTAATGAGATTGCATGGAGTTATTTAAAAGACGTGTAGACATGGCATTTAGGGACATGGTTTAGTGGTAGACATGGCAGTGTGAGGTTAATGGTTGGACTTGATGATCTTGAAGGACCTTTCCAACCTGAACTATTCTATGATTCTGGGATCATCTTGCACCAGCCATGCCATGGTCTTAAAAATGGATTACAGGCCAGGAAGAGGAGATGATGATACGATTGACAGTGACACAGACAATTCAAACAGTCTGCAAGCAGCTGAAGGGACACAGAAGACAATCTTTCTGCCTCAGGATCAATTTGCCATGTCCTTTTCCTCCCTTTTTTATCTTTTGAGGTAAAGGAACGCTCCTAGCAGTGCACTGCCTGTGATAAGGGGTCGTGCTGACTGCCCAGCAGGCACATATGCTTGTTTAAAGGTCTGCTGGGAAGAAATGCAGTGTGACCTGTTGCAGGCAACAGAACAGAACAGAACAGGCATCCAATATGCGCATCTAAACTGCCCCCCTCATCCCTACCCCTTCCCAATAGCTGTACATTGAGGAATGTCTTCATTTGCCCATGAATACTGAAAACTGACCCCCCAAGACTGAAATCTTCTGGGAAGTGGGAGAAATTATGAATAATTGCTTGACTTGTTTTTGAAAAGTTCTTGTATATTTTTAGGGTTTAAAAATATAAAGGGAGTCCCAAATTGCTTCTTGTGAGTTTTAAAATGCTCACTGCTAAATCTCTTTCCATTGATACATGGAAGAAATATTTTGCAGCATTTTCAAAATTATAATCTAATAAAATACTACTTTATAATTTGCTCTGTATTTTTTTCTGTAGTGAAATAAAGTGTAGCTTTTAATTTCACTATATAGATGACATGGCTTTTTATTATTTAGAATAACTGCAGTCTTTTTTTTGGGTGGAACTGTTTAGTAACATAAGTAGGACAATCTATTGAGTACCAGTGTAAATAGGCTACTCGTTGCCATGATGGGTTGTCCTCAAAAGGACTCAAGAACTGACTCTTTAAGGAAATCCATGAAGGTCTTTAAAGGAAAGCCAAAACTCCACAGTTCCAAATCATGGCAATGCAAAAGCAATCCACCAACTATTAAAATTTCTCTGCAATAAAAGATGTAAACAACTCTCCAGCAAATTTCATTAGTAACACTCTCAAGTATATTGCCAAAATTGAGGTAGTAAAAAGGTAAGTTTCCACTAAAATTCACTTTCAATATTATACTAAAAACGAAACATTCTGCATTTAAATACAGCTTTTCTTGCATTCCACCTCTGGGATATGCTTCCATGGATATTGCATGAATAAGTGGTAAGTAAATCCAGTGTTAAATTGATAATTCTTGTTTGTGAATTGGTTGGATGTAAGTGAATTTGTCTGCCAGTGTTTGCATCACAGAAAACTTTCCTTGTGTAAGAAGTGGTGAAATAAATCCTTATGTTGAAGACAAATATTATTCTTCCCCTTGTCCTCTTGCAGTTGTAGCAGTGCCTAGCAAAGTGGCATCCTCTGCTGTAGCAGTATAAAAATATGTGGTCTCAGTGAAACCAGAACTTTTAGATGCTCCAAACCAGCTCTTCACATCTTGTCATGATATGCTCAGTCCCCCTGCCTTGAAATAAAGAATTGCTCTAACGAAAGGTGGGCATGTGTCTGAACACCAGAAGGGAGACAAATCTGTGCAAAGGTGTCGCTGAAGGTATGTTACGCTTCTTAACAACCAACTCATCTGAAGGATATGCTCCTTCCAATACACCACACGAAATTCTGCTGTTGTTTATTGTGGGGCAATGTCATGATAAAAGAACAGATGTCTCCAAAGCAACAAGGTGTCATTGTTCTGCTAGTGAAAATCTGGGAAGAATTAAGAGGTGGCATAAAACACTAGGAAAGGATGATTTAAATCACAGCTTCCATTCCTGACATCATGACATAAGAATCTGAACACAGAATTCAGTACAATAAATTATTAATGGTTCCTTAAATATCTCAAAGACACATTACATGTCTAGCATCTTCCTTGGGAAAGGGGGAGAAAGGAGAAGCAAAAGAAGCAACAGTATGTACCAGTTTAAGAATCTAGAGCTTTGGGAGGTATTTCTAGAGAATCTTGCCTGATCAGGCAATAAAAGTAATGAGAGACACTGCTAGTGCCAGAAAGGTTAGAGCTAATGGGATCCAATCACTTGCTAAAAACGGGAAAAAAAAAAAAAAAAGAAAAATCCAGTATTTTACCAGCTATACTGGTGCCAGGCTGGAACTGTCTCATACACCAGCCTCACAGTGCTGCAGATTTGCACATTGACCCAAAGGGATTTTTTTCTTTCTCTTAGGAAGCAGGTGGCTATGCCAGAGAAAATTGTAATAGCTGCTGGTGGGAGTACTTGATAGAAACTGAAGAAACACAGTCTTCAGGTACATAATAATTAACAGTGACACTCAAATTCCCTGGCATATTTGAAACGAAATTCAGTGGAAATATTACCATGGAGTTAAATGTGTGTGTAGTTCTTGGGTGAAAGGATGAAAGAGTTACTTGGTTAGTAATGTTACACATTTTGTACTACTGTGAACGATTAACAGAACTGGCTTTTGAAGCAAGAGGCATAAAAACAATGCACAATTTTAGATGTCAGAAGGCTTAGGAATATTCTCTGTTGGCAGTTTATAGCACACATTGTTCTTTAAACTGTGGGGGCACAGCAGCTGAAAGTTACTGGAAAAAATAGCTAAAGGGATGTTGAGTTCATCATAGAAATAATACAATAATGGAGACATACTGAAGTGATAATGCTTTGTTACATGATCTAAAAGCAGTCCAGTGTATCATGTGCACGTTTCCCTTGTTTATTCATCTGTAAAGCCAAATGGTTAACCTTGGTTTATTTTCCCCCAGCTCTGCTGAGGCTGAACATTGCATCAATGACAAACTGCTGTGTACATGGGTGCAAGCAAACAGGTTATTTAGAGCTGTTATGATTGTTCCAATTCCTGTTTAAAGACGCCAGTAAAATTTCATAACTGAGCCTGAACGGAAACATTAACTTTGGACTGAAAATAGAAAAGCTGTTTGGGGAACAGGAGGCATGAGGGAAAGGAAGCATCTAAATCATCCTTGAGATATGGTTTAAGGCCCTAATTTGTGAGGAACTCAGACTCTGGTTGCAGCATAATTGGTGTTGTCTTTCTTCTTCAAGTCATGCCAGGCCAATGCTCTGTCTTCAGCAAGGAAAATGAAACTTGCAGGTCACAACCCGTGTGAGAGGTTTGGTGATACTGTCTTCATGCTCTCTACCGCACAGAAGCTAAATCAAGGTAATATGCTGCAAGGTTTCTTTTCTACTTGTGAGACTAGATTGGAACTGTGCTCAAATTTCTAACAGGCAATGCTGAATTTCACCTAAAAATATTTTCTGCAGTGTTTTTTAATGTTTTGTTTCTTATGAGGCATATATGTCATCTAGAATATGAAAAAAATGATGCTTACATGAGCTAAAGGTAAGCTATAGGCTGACAGCAGCATATTTATTACCATGAGGAAAGTGACTACTCATAACCAGACGCAAGTTTAGTGCAGTAATTGCCATCTGTTGTATGAAATTTTTTTTAATGTATCTTAACTTCATTTTCTCTTCTGCTGATTTGTTATCTTTGGTTAGATCTTTCTTATGGGATGGGGACACTACATGTGTTTTCACTGGCAACTATAGGCCAAAGTCTGTTCACCAGATGTGTCTAAACAGCTGCCTTGTCCTTGGAGAAAACATGGTACATCAACTTGAGCTTCGAAAAAGGCCTGACAGCTCAGCATCTCTTTCTGCATGTTGTTGATGATGGCAACACAGTCAGTGTATACGGGCCCGTCTGGCGATACTTGGCCATACTGTAGCCTGGGACCCTCCTGCCTTCTCTGGGCTGAGAAGGTGGGGAAGCCCAGGAACCTGGGAGGGCTGGAGGTTGCTCCTGTGGCAGTGTGCATTGAAGGCATGAAGCAGGGGTGAAGGAGAAGGGAATTGCACAGTACCAGACTGCAAGCGAGTGGAATATAGAGTGCCCTTTATATTAGTGTGGGATTTTCAGCCTTGTTTTGTTTTGTTGTTTGTTTTGTTTTCCTACACAAGCAGTGAGGTATTGAATGGGATATTAACTTGCAGAGCTGCAGTTGTTGCAGAACTGCTGCTTAACTATTCAAATGTGAATGGCTATTCAATCATATGAACTAACAACCTGATTATGCAAAGGTGACTATCTTTGCTGTTGCAATGAACGTTTGCCTGAGCACCTCTGAGAGAAAGAGCATGGGCATTATGCTCAGGCAAGGTCACAGCTTCTCAGCGGTGCTGCTGTTTTGTGGATGAAACACGTGGTAGGGCTTGTAGCAGGTTCACCAGATGTGTCACAGCTCCTTTTGCTATTTCTGCAGAAGGCTGTTATCAATACCCGACATATGGCATGTGTGTGGAAGCACATCCATGGCATCACTTTAAGGTGTAGTTTATAGTGTGTATACAACTGCTTGTGCGGGAGTGCTTGGCTCTAACGCACGTTCTGGCCACTGTTCAAATTCTGGAACATAAATAAATTTAGTTCCTGGCCTTGGGAAGAAAAAAAGAAAAAAAAAAAGAACAAAAAAAAGAAAAAAAAGAAAAGGAGAAATATTTTGAAAATTTGTCAGACCAGACCAAACAGTCCTCTCCTAAAAGCTGTCCTGCAGGAGTCAGTTTAATTGAAAGGAACTGTAGGAGGTCTGAAGGCAATGAGGACAATGTATTCTTCAAATGCTCAAGTTTAGCAGATGATAATGACAGCCTTTGGTCTAACAGCTAATTCCTCATGGGTCCCTCATTTTCTTTTTCACAACTGAACTAGCAATTTTACTGTACCAGAACAGATCCGATTGTATTAATATTAAAGTGCCTGTGTGGTTGTTGGTAGCAACAGATGCAATGCCTGGGAATCTGACAAGTTCAAAGGTAAACTCACAACTAGCCAAAATAATAGTTTTTAAAGCATTTTTTGTTTCTTGAGAAGCTTGAACTGATGGGTTGGAAGACTTTCTTTGCATGGTTAGTGTTGTGTCTTAAAAAGTTATGTTTTTATAGGCTAAGAGGTCATTTTAAGATTCTATTCTCACTAAGCACTAAGTTATACTTTCCCAAATATTGTTTTCATTTTTAATTGCTGCAGCAGTTTGTTTTTTTTTTCTAGTTCTATCTTAGGTCCAATTTTGAGGTGTTTCAGCAAGGTTTTATGCTTTATGACTTCTTTTCTGATTAACTGAACTATGCTTTCAGGTTTATATTCTCCAAACATTATTTTCACTGTTGAATGGTAACAATGATCAAAGGTTGTTTCAGGCAGGTAATATTATTTCCAAGCAAAGCTACCTTAACTTCAAAAATAATACAATAGAGGCCTACTCAGGCTCTGCAGCAATCTCAACATAACAAATAACTTGGCTTAGTTTAAATTTTACAGTAGTGTACCTTATCATTAGATCGTGCCTGTTCAAACTTTAGGATATATTTTTATCTACAGGGATGAATGTGGTTTGCACTGTATGAAGAAGCAGTTGTGGTGTGAAGAAGCAGTTATAAACCAAGGCAGATTAAAGAAAACCTATACTCAGGCATACAGATAATATTTAAGTAATTTATGTAAATTTACAAATATCTCCTTTGTATTACCAAATGTTGGTATCCTTTCTTCAAGTGACTCAAAATTTTAATTTCCCATTGTCCTAAAGAGCTGCTGGAGAAATTTTAGAAGGAAGAGTTTGTCTAAGCTGTGATTGATTACCAGGTGAGAACCATAATAAAAAAATTTTTAATAGTTTTAACATACTCAGAAATGCTGGAAGAAAGAGGCATGAGGCTTTGTTAGCTATGGCTCTAGATATTAAAGGTAGTGTTGCTGCCCTGTGGAAAATCCTTGTGTGTATTGTGGTCGACTAAATGGAGTATGTGGTGACTCACACAGTGGCACTGAGAAACCAGGGAAAAAGCATAGGAAAGTGGCATTGGTTCTATCTGCACTTCTGCCATCACAGACACACAGCTGATTAAAACACTCCACATACCGTAGGCCATAAAGGACTGTCCCATCTGGATGGAGTCGAATCATTCGGTTTTTCACTGTCACCCCGTGGACAAATGATTTCTTGTCATTTTGGAAATACGTGTCCGGCACCCAGAGCTGGTCAGCCACTCTGTTGTCCAGAGTCAAGTTCAAAGGTATTCCAGAATAAGAGAGCCTTTTATCCCTCCAGGACTGCTGAAAGTACATGGTCAGGGTGTAGTCCTATGAAAGAAACAAGAAGGGCTTTTTGTATTTTCATACTGATTAACCGACCAGAAGTTTATTTTTAGATGAGTCTCCATAACTGAGTATCAGTAGCAATAGGAAATTTAAGGATCATTAAGGCATTGTTGCCATTAGGCATGACCATGGGTCTTGGCTTGTTCATATTAGCATCAAACTTGACACCATTCACCAGTGGCAGTGACTGCACCAGGCTTCAAAATCTCTTGGCCCAGAGGGAATACATGGCACATTTGGGTCTCCAGTCTGTGGATAAAACCTAGTTTTTAATTTCTTTTTTTAATGTGAAAAGAGCAGTGTTTAGCTGACCTCAGCCAAACAGCATTGCATAGCACTGAGGATATTCTTCTGATATTCCCTCCCTTCATCCTGAAAGATTTCCCCTCACAATCCAGCCCTCCTCACAAACTAGCCCTCCTCAGAAAGAACAAATACAACCTCAGAACATAATGGATAACCTCCCATTCCACCTCTGCTGGAGCTCCCAGATATAATGACTTTAGATAGCCAGGCATATCTTGTCTCAGCCTGGGAAATGTGGTGCTTTCTGTCCTTGCCAATTGATTTTATTGTATAGAAAATCAACACATTTTCTTAGCTATCATGTTACAGCTTCGGTGAACTACCATTTGTGCAGCCTTTCAGCTTTCACTTTGTCTGAAAAGAAATTGTTCTAAAGGCTTGTGGTCTCATTTACTCTTTTGTATATGTCTTTCTGGGAAAAGGTAGTCAGTTTTTTTCAAGTGGAAAAGCCCATGTACTTTGTAGCTCATGGAGTTCTTAAAAGATGGTTAGAACAGCAGTATGTGAACTATTAGTTTTCTCTCCCTCATCTCCTCCCCCAGCCCTGTTTTCAAGTAATAGGTCACTTTGTCACAAATTTTTTATGGTAAAAGTGCATCAAAATCATAGCTATTACTGAAAAAATTGGTCAGGAGTAAGATTTTCTTTTATGTGATAGAAAACCTTACCTCTGTGATTGTCACAAATCCTAGCCTGGACTCGAATTTTTGAAGAAACAGCATAAAAGCTGTCTGATATGATTTGTGCTCTTCATCTTTAGCAGCTTCTTAAGACTGTATCATTGCCATGAAATCAAAGCAGAATTGTTACCTTTCAAAAAGACTTTCTACCTGAAATGTTGCATCCAACAGAGCTATAAACTATAGGCTTACCAGTGAAAGTTGTTAATAAAAATACTGTTCTTCCTCGCCCCGGGCCTGTAGTTTGTTTTTTGTTTTTTGTTTTTTTAATGGATGAAATATGATTGATGATCGGTGGTTATATACAATAGGACAATTACATCCACTGTGAGCACAGACCCCAGATTTACAAGGATTTCATACCCTTTTTCAGGCCTGCAAGATGGTTGCTACCCACAACAGACACAGGAGGCTGTATGCTGAAGGTTCGTTCATTTTTTTTGCTGGCCTGGGTCCCTAGGAGGAGGTCAGGACATCTTTGCTTTTCAAAGCATGCTGATCAAGCCTCGAACTACAAAGTAATGCAGAGAGGTATTTGCTGTGCTTTGCTGAGTAGCTGGTTTAATTTAAATAGAGGAGCATGAACACCAAGGGGGCAAGTTTTTGAATGTACAACTTGAATAGAGGTGGGTTAGAAGCATCATTAAAGAGAAGTTTGCCCTTAGTTCCTCTCACACATCTACAAACACCAGTTGGAAATTGGATGACAGAAAATGAAAAATAAAAAACAAACCAAAAATCAACCAAACAAGAAAAAACAAAACAACCCCCCTCACCCAACACCACAAATACCCCTAAAGCCCCCACCACTATTCTGGTGCAGTTTCATACGTTGTATCTCTTTGCTAACCTGTCCTATTTCAAATCTCTTTACATAGAAAAGCTTTCACAGATGAGTGATAAAACTTGAATCCTCAGTGCTGCACCTGGTATCCATCTTCTGCCTGATCCAGCAGAGCCTATGCAGTCTGCAGCACAGATGGAACAGAAATTCCAATTCTACATAATTATCTTTTTTTCTTCCTGCTTTTCTTTACATTTTCACTAGGAATTAAAGCTGTTTTTGTGGAATTGTTATGCTGTCCTACAAAAAAGCAAACAATTGAGAGTGGTGTCTATGTGATGGTTCCCAAAGCTCAACCAAGAGAAAAATAGCCACGGTAAGCTACAAGAGATCCTAAAGGATGTGATCAAGTGAAAGAAAAAGAAATTGTCTCTTGGCTATGACTACTAGAAGAAGTTGAGTTGCTATTTTTAGCATCATAATCTGTTAAGAAATTTTGTTTCATCCAGCTGTGCTTTATACAAAATACTGCTGTTGGCAACACCACGGTAGAGAGTGATCCTCTGGTCTGCAATTGTGCTATACTATGCAGAAGTACGTGGCAAGCCAGCAAGTGTTAATGAGGAAAAAAATCTGAGCTTCATCCTAAAGGAATTTCAGTGTTTCTTAACTGAGGAAGTTATCTACTTTCTTCCGTTCCTCAGTACATGGGGGTATTACTCATTCAATGTTTTAACAAGAAAAATAGTCTGATGTCACGATTGTGAGAGTCCCTGTTGAGGTAAGCTCATATTTTAAAAAGCATAGTTAAAGATTGTTTTAACGAAAAACAAATTATATCTGCACTATAATAACCCAAATTTTATAGTTATAAACTTCCTAATTGTTTTTTAATGGAATACAGCCTTACCTTTCATATCTCTCATAAGCAAAGTATAAAATGCTGGCAAGCCATATGGCTAGCCACATCTTGGAGGTTTTTGTATTATTTTTTATATTGTACAGTGGTGCGAGTGAAGTGGAGATTTAACGACTACTTGTCTTCTACCCTGTAAAATTTGCTGGGGATTTTGTGCTTTCAAGCTCTAGAGTATATGAATAATTTCTGAATCTGTCACATCTGTAGTGGTAATTGGCTGCAGAATTTTTTAACTTTTTATGAAAGCTTCCCAAGATCTCAAGCATCAGTCTAGATATGAAAATAAATCACACTGTGTTTAACTTTCATATTTAAGAATTTCTATTCATGAGTTAGAAAAGCAGGGCTTAATGTAAAATTAAAAAAGAGAATCTGTTTCTGCAGCTAACTGTTCAAATGATTTGTTTTTAAAAATAATTCACTTTTTATAGAAACACACTGAACATTTTTTTGCTGAACTGTACTTTCTATAATTAAAAAAATCTTTACTTCTGCTGAAAATCATGGTATTTCAGTAGATTTATTAATGCTGTTGATGCTTTCCAAAAGTGCCTCCTTTCATTTTCAGAGCATAGTGAACCTTTAGAGCGGTAAATGTTTGAGCACCAGTGATGAAGCTGTTTTGGTGTGTATCTGGTCTAGTTTCCATTTTTTATGTGACAAATTTTGATTGATTAGAATGAGGTTTTTTTAATCTTTCTTAGTAATTGTGCAAATTTCTTATTTCTTTGTATCAAACCTGGAATTTGTAAATGTGTGTATGTAGATGTGTACTATAACTTACAAGTAAATCTGTATCAGTGCTTTAATAAGGCAGGTTAGGTTGCTACGACAAATACTTACATGCTAGGCCTAGGTAAGTGACGTTCTGTGAAAATGTGAGTAAGAGAAACTAATCTATTTTACTCAAAATTGCAACTTATCCTGTAATCTGAATTTAAGCAGCCTCAAAGACAAATAATTGCACCAACCCTCACAGTTCATTTGACAAATATAAATTTCTGAATAAAGAAAATGAATGGACCACTGAAGCATGTAGTACTGGAAGTTAGACAAACAATTTATACTTCCAGTAAGGAATAGACTGAAGAGTTACCATACAATAATAATTCCTTTTTTATTTCTGTTTTTTTTTTGTTGTTCCCTATTCTTTTTTTTCCCCCGTTAAACCTCTATAGATCTCTGAAACCAGAAGAGAAACATTAAAATAGCTGAAGAATTTGGACTTGCTGGTAATTTCTACGTTGTGATTTACCAGTTCAGTACAGTAGAATATAATGTGGAATACATTGTTATATTATAATCTAACCTTCTAGGAGACACAGAACCATGTTTATCAGCTGAATTATGGATTCTGTTGGAATAAAAGATGAGCTCACATGTCTGCTATACTGGTAGTTGTTTTGTCTTTTACAAATACCATATTTTAAGGAGAAAGTAGGGAATCTTTCAACATGCAATGTTCAACTTGGTGGTCCAGAAGACCTTGTTTTTTTCTTTTTTCCAAAGTGGCCTTAATCCAAGTTCTGTTATTATTTCATGTACTGAAAAGCAGTTAGCATATTGTGATATATTTAAGTAATAACTGAATACCAAAGCACACTCTGAAAGTCTTAACAGCTAAAAATGAATATTGTGGATGCAGTTATTAGCAAAAGTTAGCAAATGAAATAATATTTTGTGAATATTTAGCTATTCTAGGTCAACAACATGTTAGCTCTGTACATGACTTTGCACATGAAGGCACTGTGCAGCAAAATGAATACATGAAGAGCACCAATTTCATACTTCTAATAGACAGCAGTGTATATTGGTAATTGTGGGATGCACACTGTACACCCAAACAATCTTAAATTTAAATTTTATCCTTGGGAACCATCCACTAATCCAGTATCTGGCAGCCTCACAGAAAATGAGATGCAGTGAAATTCAGATACATTATAACTTGATCAAGACAAACATAACTGAAATTGCAATTTAAAATTAAATATGGAGTGATAATCAGAATATTAATATTGACTGCAATAATGCCATAAATGTAGAAAAGCAATATATGTAAATCCTGCTGTGACTGCAAGCTCCTATTAATTGGGAAAGAGTATTGTCCGTGTTTATCTGATACGAGAATAGGAAAGGCAGAGTTTTGAAAGAATGGTGAATGCTAGATTTGCAAACCGTAAAAAAATCATACTTATTCCTATGTTGCTAATGTATCAGAAGCAGCTGTTAGCTGTTCAGCAAGTTAGTGTCCCTACCTTGGAACTCCAAGGGAAGATCTATATCCTCACCTGCAAAAGAGCTGCTTTATGGTAAGAGGATGCAAATGGTGATGTGGGGTTTTGGGTGTGGAATTTTGGGTTTATGTTTGGAATCTGTGTTTTGTGTTGGGGTTTTTTGCTCGTTTCTTTGCGGGGTGTTTTTGGTTCTACCCCACCTCTTGCCTGCCCCTGGTGCTCAACTCCAGATACGGCACAGAAATTACAGAAAAAAGTTTTAGCTGAAATTAAGGGGGAAGAATATACTGGTTCTACTCATGTTCTTTTCTAAGAATATCAGGGGAGCTGCATCTCTTTATTAAGTCTGCAGTCCAGCTAAGCAAGGAAGACAGGGAATTAGGGGGCACAGTACTGAACCAATTGTACTTGCCTTCCTTTCCAAGGGCATAGTTGTGTTCCTGTTGTTGTTTTCAATGAAGACTGACACAGCATGTTACACAGTTCTTCTCCTCCTCTATCCAAAGTACGGGGAAGAGGGGAGAAGGAGCGTGTATTGAAATTATTCAGTATTCACTGGTCTGGTTCACAGGAGGCCATGGTTCTTGTGAACTACACTTCTGTCAGGGAAAATGGAACAGAAAGCTACACTGACTCCAGAACAACAGGATAAAAGTCTTCTATTTTCCATACAAAAGCTGTTTGGTGTTTTTTAATGGGATCAGAATTTTCACACAGCAAACTTCAGTTCTGCAGAAATCATGTTTTCCATCAGAAAATTACAAATCATTTGTAGATGTGAGACTTCTATAGGAGAAAAAGTTGTGTGAGGTCTTGTTAGGCCAAATGCCAGGTCCTACCCTTTGGTCAAACAGCCCCAGGCAGTGCTACAGGCTGGGGACAGAGTGTTTGGAAAGCTGCCCAGCAGAAAAGGACCTGGGGGTGCTGGTTGACAGCAGCTGGACATGAGCCAGCGTGTACCCAGGTGGCCAAAAAGGCCAATGGTATCCCAGCCCGTATCAGCAATGGTGTGGCCAGCAGGACCAGAGCAGTGATCATGGCCCTGTGCTCAGCACTGCTGAGGCTGCACCTCGAGTGCTGTGTTCAGTTTTAGACCCCTCACTACAAGACAGACATTGAGGTGCGGGAGTGAGTCCAGGGAAGGGCAACGGAGCCGGTGAAGGGTTTGGAGTGTAAATCATATGAGGAGCAGCTGAGGGAGCTGGGGTTGTTTAATCTGGAGAAGAGGAGCTTTGGTGGGACCTAATCTCTCTCTACAACTACCTGAAAGGAAGTGTCAGTGTTTTCCCCCAGGCAACCAGCAACATGGAAAGAAGGAATGGCCTCAAGCTGTACCAGGGAGGTTCAGGCTGGACATCAGGAGGAATTTCTTCACGGAAAGGGTTGTTAAACATTGGAAAGGACTGCACAGTGAGGTGGTGGGGTCACCATCCTGGAAGGTGTTCAAGAAGCAACCAGATATGGCACTGAGTGCCTTGGTCTAGTTGACAAGGTGGTGATTAGTCAAAGGTTGGACTTGATGATCTCAGAGGTCATTTCCAACCTAAATGATTCTGTGATTTTTTTATTTTGTTTGATCCAGTCGGTAGTTCCAGTTGCTAGTAAAGTGCCTTGCATTTTTGTTGTTCAAATGTGCTGATAATTCTTCAGGAAAGTGTTTCATAAAAACTTGTTGGCATTTATAACTTCACAATTATGTATGTGGCATCACAGTTGTGTCTCACAGAAAGAAGCAAAGATCTAGCATGAATCCATACTGTAATGATGATGCTCTTTATTGCTGAAAGCACAGCCAAGAACAAGATTAGACACATAATAATGTTGGAAGTGAAGGCATTACTCTATTGGGATCCAGTATTACTCCTTGCAGTCAAAGCAGAAATCTCCTGAACTGCAATGGGATAACAATTGCATCCAATGTCTTCAATCATTACTGGAAAAGCAAAGCAAAAAGCAAAACATTTCTCAGTTGCAACCATAAACTATGTATTTTGTTGCATTTTGTTCAGTGTTTTAGTAATAATACTTAGCAGAAGCAGTAATAAAATGCTTCTGACATTTAAATAGGTTGCTATGACAGTTGTGTTTGATTGGTTTTGTATTACTTAACATAGAGGAGGGTAAAATCCCAATTTTCTCTTGTGCGTTTTCTTTTGCATCTTGGAGGGAAGAGTAAGGACTTCTATACTTTAAAACAATAACCCACTGCCTTGCCCTTTGCTGCTTTTTTTTCCATCTTATTTGAATGTTGCTAACCTGAAAGACTTGAATGTGCCATTTGCTCTCTGTACAGGAGGAAGAGAAATGATGTTACTAAATACTAATATGGAACACTGTGATTAGAAGTGGACTTGCCAAAATTTAGCAGGAAAGTAAGGCAGCAGGTAAGAAAGGCTTACAGATGTGTTACTGTTATCCTCACTGCATGGTGGAAGCTCCTTTTAAGAAAGGTGGAAAACTACTACACCATTCTCAGCTGCACTTCACCCTTCCAGCCACATAACCCACTGTCTGCAATAGCAGTGAGATACACCACTACAACTTTTTTCACAGTTCAAATTTAACACCATGTCTGTCTTAAGTGGCTATGTTAATTGCCAATAAAAGAATCAGAACATGTCTACGGTACGAGTCATATTCCTGGAAAGACCAATGAACTTCTTTTCGTACCTGTAGGAAATAAGCAATGACATCTATTCCCATGATATTTGACTTTGCTTTTTAAACTGCTAGTCTTTTTTTTGTATGGAGGGTAATACTGTCATAAAAATGCATGAGGGGAGGGGTGGAGAAATATGGAAAAATATGGCACAGGAGATATATACACTTAAGTAAGATGTCAACGTAATGAATGCTGGAGTAAAGAAATAAAAGTGTAGTGGCATATACAGTAACTATATTCAATGTGTTCGTGTATTTTTACAGGCAGCAAGTAAGTGTCCTTGATATTTTGGCTCCAGTTCGGGCACTCGCAGTTTCAGAAAGAACAACTGAAGAGAAAGCAAAGGGAAAGAAAAGTTTCTTACTGCCAAGTAGCCCACAGACCAACATATGTTACTAAAAGCCTACATACATCTTTTGAGAGCAAATGTAGACAGCAGTAAGAGAAAAAAAAAGTTTTCTCTCAGACATTTCTCTCTGTAACACAGCTAAAAACAAGTTTTTGCTGAAACCCCCCAAACAAACCCAACTGGTCCAGGTGGCCCATATCTGTCAACCTGCGTCTGACTTCAGTTAATGCTCAAGACCAAGTATTGACAACCACAGTGGAAAGTTATTCTAGGTATTATATGCTGCTTTGTGCTGAAGTCCAGAATAGTTCAGCATCCTTCTCCTCTGAGTTTTACAAAAACTTGTCTGTTCATACACAGGCATGAAAGAGAATGGTGGAATGACATTTGAGGACTGTGACCTTGTGCTCAGGAAGTGCTGTCCCCATTCTCTCTGCAAACAGTTGGAGAAAACACTCCAAGGAAAAGAAATTTCAAGCTTTAACTGACAATCCAAAATATTTCATCCAGCTTGGAGATGAAGCATCAATATACGGGAGAAGGACTGGGCATTTGGGTGAAAACTGTACTTCCCATGTTTTTGTGTGGGCTACATGGAGATGGCTCCTTACTGGCTGGAGGACAGACTCGTGAGTCGGGCATAGATCAGCTCTGAGGGTCTATCACATGGAATGTGATGTGAGGACTAAAGCAAACTAAGCCAAAGATAGTTGGGAGGGTGCAGTACTTTCAAGTTCCTATTAGGGAAAAACATTGTGGAAGAGTGAAGAATTAATTAAACTACACTTCCCTTGCTACCTATAAGCAAGATAATTGGAAAGCAGCCTGTTTTCTAACAATGGTTATTGCTGAAGCACTTGATTATTTTTTTCCTTTGTAATTTCCTTCTAGCTCAGCAGGGGTGAACTATGAGACCATTACGAAGTGCACTGAATGTCTAAGGAGGATGACACAGTGCTTAAGAGCTCAGAAGAATTCCTTGTGGTGTCAGTGCACAGTGCTGCAGGCGAAGCTGAACTGATTGCAATCTTAGGAGCAGATGGGAGAGGTTTGTTGACTTTTGTCTTGAATCCTATTGTGTAAGCGCTAACAGTACCAGAAATCTTACAGGAACTGGGCACAAAGTTAAAGAAAACACAAGAAAGTGAGTATCAGCAATGTAAAAATGGAGTCACAGGACGAACTAGCTGATCGTGTGAAGTAAATGAAAATCCCCACAAACCTTAATTCTGTGCTGTTCAGGGCTTTATCTTAAGCCCAACTTAAAAATAAGAAATCAGAAACAAAGACAGCCAACCATACCCGGACTCTTTAGCTCCAGAAGATGCTTAACAATTTAGGAGGAAAGATAAATATACTTTAGTATGAGGTTGGGCTAACTTTATAAAAACAGCAACTGAGTTTTTCTTTTTAATGCCTTAATATATATATAAAATTTATTTTTTACCCATTTAGGAGCAGGAGTTATTTCTATTTCTATGGGTCTGGTGACTGAAATCTATTTGATTCCTCCTGCCTGGTTCTCAGCTGTCATTCTACTATATCAATTTTCTTTAGTTTAGAGCAAAGCAGATGGAGGTCAAAGTGACATGAGATGAGTCAGTGGCTCTACCTGGAATAGAAACAGTAATTACATAGCTGCTGCCAGATCTTTAGACTTGTGTATACCTTACTGGGGTTTTTTTGGTGTGCGTGGGTATTTTTGGTTTGGTGGTTTTTTTTTTCTCGTTTTCTTTTTTTTTTTTTCCCCTAAATGCTCAGGAGAACTTTGTTTCATTGTTCATTAGGCTTATGATTGAATAATGTTCTACACAATGGTCATGATTATGATGACTTACATGGCCAGAGATATTTTTCCTGTATATTTTTGACACTTTGACTGCTTTACAGAATTCGAACCCATAAATCATAGATCAGGCTGATACTCACATTTTGTGCTGCATTTGGAAACCAGGGATAGAGGCACACCATGACATTTCTCCTTTATAATGACAGTTAAAGCAGAGGTATTTTGTGCTTGGAGTGGATAACACTAAGGGTATTAGTGACACTGTCATAGTACTAGAAGACTACTGACATGCTGGTTGCAAAATGCTCTGGGAATTTCTAGTCCAGTCTTCTGTTGGAAGCAGGACTGTCACCAACCCTGTCTCAGGTTGAGATATTGCTTTCTCTAGGAAATCTTGAAGACCCTCAAGAATGGGAATTCCACAACATCTGTGGGCAGTCTCTTCCAGTGCTGCACTACCTTTTTAGCGAGAAATCTTTCCTGACATCTACTCTGACCCTCCCTATGTGCAATTAGTAGTTGCTGCCCTTCACTATTTCATCTGCCACTACTGAGAGTGGTTTTACTGCAACCTTCCCTTCAGGAAACTGAAGGCTGCTATGAGGTTTGCACATGGCTTTTGTCCTTGCCAACCAAAGCAAGGCAAGTTCCCATGTCTCTCCTGACAAGAGACCCTGCCACACTGATAGCTCTTCACTGGATCCTTTTCAGTTTCTCAGTATCAGGAAAGAAATGGGAGACACTGTTCCAGGTGCAGCCTTACCATTACAAAATATGGGAGGGTAATAATTTCCCCCTGTGCTACCCATACCCCTGCCAGTGTCACTTAGTATACAGTTTACATGGTGACGGTGCCCAAATTTTGTGACAAATTTTTTCTTCTTCTAAGTACAAGGTCTAGCAGATCATGTTTTCTTGTTATCTTCTCAGTTACCAGGAAGTTGTCATCGGTGCATTCAAGAAGTCTTCTAGATTACCTGAGCCCTCCTGTATCATCCTTCTGGCAGATACAGCAGTGGTTAGTCTCCCATGAGGAACAGGACCTGTGCACGTGAGACTTCCTCCAGTTGTTGGAATAAAGTCTCATCTGCATTTTCTTCCTGGTCAGGATGTCTATAGAAGATACCCACTACAACAAGGCCAAACAATGTTTGGGGGCTAATCTTGATCCATAAACTGTTGTTTGGCTTCTGATCCATCCCAAGACAGAGCTCCAAGTATGCCAGCTGTTTTCTCACATAGAGGGCATCTCCATTTCCTCTCCTTTCCAGCCAGTTGAACAGTAATTCTTGTTTCTGGTTTCCTTGCCAGTTCTGTTGCCTTATTTCCTCCTCCTGTATGCTCCCTTCTGTATTTTAGTTCATGGAGAGGCTTCTGTCTTAGCCTGGCAGTTCTGCTGGTGAAATTCTGGCCGTCTTGCATGACACGATGGATTGTTTCTGGTTTTCTTCAAAATTCAGCCTCATCTCTTTCTGCCTGATGACTGCTTGCTGGGGAACTTTACTTAGCAATTACCCAAATAAGCCAAATTCTACTGTCCTGATGTCCTGAGTCCTAATTCCACTGCTCACTGTCTCAGCTATCCTCCAGATCCTGAATTCTGTCATCTTGGGGTCACTGCAAACTAAATGTGCTGTAAATGCTTGCTTTTTGTCTGGGACGTTTTCACAAAAGGCAGCTTGCGGAAAAGCTCTTCATGCGATTTCTCATGAGCTGCATAATTTAAATATCATTAAGCTGCTTACATGATAATCTAACATCAGTCAACGGGTTTACAACACTGATGTAGACTTTCTATGGAAAATTTGCTTTTGGCTTTTGCAGGGAATCAGTTTGCCTTTAAATGCATGTATTGTTGACACTAAATCTTCAGAGCAGAATGCAGACTATTTTTAGAGTGTTGATAATAAAGGACATTGTTTTATTTTTATTTTACTAACACCATAATCAAATGGATAACTAATGGCGCTGGCCAATTTAATATGATTAATCTGATTAAAACCCTACAAATCCAGTGCTGTTGCCAGTCTAATGGGAACCAGCATTTGAAAATACTGTATAGTATGCGTAGACATTTTAGAAGAAAAAAACCAAGCAAGAGCAAATAACTCATCAGTCAGTTGGAAAGCACCTGATTAATACTCTAGAGTACCGATTAGGATACGGAGGTGCAGGCTCTCTTTCCTGCAAAATATGTAACTAGGGAGAACATGAGATTAGTAATTATTTGAAGAATTGAGTAGCTTAGTGCAGAAAATTGGGATTGGTGCCAACATACTGAAAATCTGGGAAAGTGTCTTCATGCAAATGACTTTATAAATAAAGCAAACCTCAAAATCAGTTTTATTTAATGCTTGGGGCAGTAAAACCTCTCTCTGAGATTGACGTTTCAGAAGGATTTCACCTCAGTGAAGCCCAAGACAGCTGCTACTTCCATCCCTTCCTGTGTGACCGCACACTTGAATAACTAGTTAGGAAGTGGAAGGAATCCAGGATAGAGACGAACTCTGTTATTACTATTTTTGCATGGTATTTTTTATGTAAGTAAATTCCTTGATCCTGTCTCCACCACCAATGGCTATCCAAGCATTGGTTCTGGGGCAGGAAAGGACAACTAAGAGTGAAGGAGGAAGGCAAAGCAGCTTTGCAGAGCAGCTCAGAGCAGCTGTGAAACTATAGTTGTGGGGTGGGATCTACGGTCCCAAGAATGAGGCAGGAAAAACTACAGACTTGTGAAAGATCCCAGGACACACATACCACTGTTCTCAGTCAAGGCAATTTTCATGTTTTCTAGTCAGAGGAGGCCAGGGTGAACCCAAATGAGTTAGCAGTGTGGTGCCAGTCATGAGGCTACAGCAGAGACTGGGTTTAGTAGCTGTATACAGCTGTTCTACAGCATCAAGTCAGAGTGACAGAAGCAACTCAGATTTATTGCCAGGGTTGCACCAACCCTTCTTAAATGACTGTGACACCCAAGCATCTGGTGGGTTGGCATCTAGTAGCCTATCTGCTCTCTTGTATTTGCTATATAAGTTTATTAGTGTTTCCACAGTATTAAAATACCACAGGAGCTCAGCAGCCAGTCAACTGTTTCAGTATTACCAAGTTAATAAACGAGCCTTTGTCTGCTTGTTTATTAACTTGGGGAAAAAAAAAAAATTACCATCCACAACATTTGAAAAAGAAGCAAGGAAAGCCACTCTCGACTCTTCAGCTTTCCCTGCTTTGCTACAGCCTGGTACAGAATGTTGAGGTGCTGTTGTGAAGCTTGTCTAGCACGGTGACCTCTGAGAGCGGCAGATGGAGCCTTGCTGGCAGAAGCATGGAGTTGGTTTGTTGAGTTCTTGTCTGGTTTTTTTTTTACGTGTCCCCGTGCTTCTGAAATATTCATTTTTTGGTCCATCTTGAAAGTTCAGCTGAAGTACACATAGCAGTTCTCTTGCACATAGCTTCACTTCCCTTGGTGCTTTTTAGAGACAGCTGTGTCACACTATGAAGGATAAAGTTAAAACATCTAAAAAGAGACTCATGCGTGATGATCACTGGTGCAGATGGCATAAGTCTGGTGTGTCCTGATGTCCTGAGTTTATTGCAACTGATATGATATATGCTAGAGGGACTATTGAGGGATCCTAAATCAATGGGTTGTTGGCCAAGGAGCATTTTCTTCTGAAGCTTTAATTTCTGGAGTCATTGTAGAGCCTTAACTGTGTCAACTAAAAGACCTCATGAATATTTTTCCATTTAGAAACAAGCAAACAGCTTTTTGTTACTGGTAAGTTTTCACTGTTTTGCAAATTAAACAATTTTAATCCGAGAGGAATGGAAATTCAGTGTGTTTTCAGGAGTGAAACAGGCATTTCAAATTGTTCCTGTGCATTTATTCCTCCTTCTACAAATATGACTGCTTTTCTGTTTCTTTTTCTTAATGCTTCCACTGTGTAGTTAAGACTAATTTTCCACTAAAATAAACTTGTATTCAGCCAGAGAAGCTCTACATGCAGCTGCCCAAACTATGAAGCCTAGGTCTGTGACACTATTGTTCAAAGCTAAAGTGTAGTATTTTCTCACCTACAGCCTTTTGTAGGACTGGTTTAACTTCTTGCACAGCTAATCATAGGTGCTGTTATCAGAGTAGTATAAAATGTAGAGATCCAGAAGGCTTGGTTTTTCTGAAGACAGCATTGATAAATGAGGTGTTCGTGGACACAAATGGAAACCAGTGTCAGTGAAGCAGCACTCCTGTAGACGAGTAAATTATGAGACAGATGCAACTTTTTTCCTCTTGCCACCTACAAAACGAGTCTGTGGCAAGAAGGAGATGATAGTGAGAAACTGAACAGGGGGAACTCCTGGGACAGGAGATCAGTTGTTTGGAAGTTTTGGTGCATGGCAGAGGTGACCAAGTCATGCCATTATTCATGGTATGAGCAACAATGCAGATGATGGGAAGGTTTGTCTTCTTTGTGGTATTGGCGGTGAGTCTTGCTGATCTTCACTAGGATACAATAGCTCTGGCTGGTGACTTCTAATCAGAGGTAAGGCCTTCACAGGCAATGAGACAAGTGAAGCTACAGCACAAAGTAGGATGCAGCACCATGCCATGCAGCAAGAAAATCTTGGAAGTGATATGGCAAGTGCCTTCAGTTAAGGTTCCTGATGATATGGTGTAGGTGAAGTCAAGTATGGGTTTAGTAAAATGAAACTTTTCCATATTTTGCCTGTTATTTGCCTTACTTAATCACATAAACTTTGATTAAATAGTTACAGAACCAGTGGGTTTGCATCAGTAGACACTGAATGCTTAGAAATAAACATGCTGGCTGGTCACAGGACTCTCCAGATGGGTATGTTTTATCCAAATGGATTTGCAGTTTTTCACCTATTTATAGCAGGAATGGCTTTTAGATCTGTTAGGGTATAGTAATAAATTTACTGAACTACAAAAAAATTTATCCTTCTGCTTGTTTTCCACTAATTACAACATCTTAAGGTATCTCAGGATAGTATGAACACCTGTTCCCTGAAGATTGACTCTTCTCAGACAATAATTACAGAGCTAATGAATGGAGCGGAGAATGGAGTTTAGGAAACAACAAGGGACAGCTCTGCCTTTCTTTGCTCTCACCTTAGTACATTCCTTTCACTAGACTGACTTTCTAACATACCCTACAGCAAACTTTCCAGATGCAATAGTCCATTTTCTTTGGAATAGGATAGAAAATCAGATAGTGGCTCTCGGACTTGAACACCTTGCTCCAGCAGTTAGTGTTAGCAGATTATCAGAAGCAGATAGTCCTGTCTCCTTTCCCACCGACTTTGAACCCTAGAGCACAATACCAGAAACAAATCTCCAGCATTCACCAGTGTTGACATGGGGAGATCTCCTATAATTTCTCATAATTTGAGTGAAATAGATTACTCTTCTAGCATGCTTTTCAGTTTGCTATTTTTAGTGATAGAAGTGACACCTAATTTGCACTTGTTAAAACAGGCTTACAAAAGTGTGTTGTAAATAAATCTTGGGAGGAATATAAATTAGCATGGTTCAGGGTAAAATAACTTCCCTTTTGTGGGTCAGAATGAAAATAATGTTGGGGGGAGATTGTTCCACTTCTCTGTGTTGTACCTTTTTATATAGTATTGGATGCTGGCTACAGTGGAGACAGGACTTTAAATGGACACCAAGTCTTAGACAGCATGACACCCCTCTTGTTCTAAGGCAGATAGATGAATGTTAACTCTTGGGTCTCTCCTAGATTACAGATGTGATAAAACAGACAAACAAATATTGGTGTATTGAGCAGGTGAAACAGCTGCAGATGAGTTAGAGCTTTGTGGCTTCTGCAAGAAACGTATATAGGTAATGTAATACTACTGAGGATGTGTAGAGGACAGGATAGGAGAATAGCTTGGTTTTGGCTGTAGCAAAGTGAAATTCAGTAGGCTTAATAGGTATTATACATGGTCTGCTGCAATGGTAACTGCCACAGTTTTATGACATGGATAACACTCTTACGTCTCAACTCCAGGGGAACAACTGAGACAGCTTAGTCCCTGCCCAGCACTTGTTTTTTATCATATATCCTCTCCTGTATCACCAACCTGATGTTTGGGAAAAGCCTTTCTGTGATGGGGGTATCTGTTATGTTAGTGTTCTGTGTGAGAACAGTCTTTTTAATTCTCCATTTTTGTATTTGCAGGAAGAATTCTTGTTCTTTAATCCTGATTTCAGTCAGTTTTTAATCGTATTCCTTCTTCAAATTCTGTCTGTAAAGATTGCTTGTCATAAAGATACCTATTTCCTACAGTATCAACGTAGATTCAGCAGTAGGTGTCAGTTCAATATTGGGTTTAAATCTCTCCCCAAGCCTTTTCCTTCTTCATTTTATGGCGAGTCAAAGTCTAGCAACTGAAAGGTAATCTCTATGGTTACAGCATCCAGTTTCAGCAACAAATCCAAGATTTAAGTCTTAACGCTTGTAGCGAAACATATATATTTGAGACACCCCCAGACATTTGGGATCGTGTTTGCAAGTGTTAAAACAGACATTGACAGTTTGAGATAATTCCATTGCAATGCTTTGCTTGCAAGACGGTGGTCTGCTATTATAAGTGGATTGCTTACATAAGAGGTGAAAGAATAGTTTAAAATGCAGCTCAAAGCAATATTGGGTTTTTAAACTCAGAAATCTAAGATTTAATCACTGCCTGGTTTGAAGCCTGTGTCAACACTGTCAGCCAAAAGAAAGATTGAAACCTGGATCCTTCCCAGCTGCAAATATTACAAAGACATAACTCTGAGCCATTTTTAGGCATTATGAGAGCTATGGACATTATGAAGCACCAGGGTTTTACAATCCTACAGCAGATGACTTTATGGCCCAGGTGGTTGATATTTCATATGTTGAGGTCCCTCACCCTAATTAGTAACTAATTTCATTCCATTTGTTTACAGATGGCAGAAAATCGCTGATCTGCCACAGTTCTTTCTAGCAGACAGGTATCCATCCATAAGCCAAATTAACAACCCAAGACCAGAATTACCCAGGGAGATTTGTTGAGATGACATCACTGCCTGAGTACTGTTAGTGCACTACTAGTGGCTCTTCTCAGAGACAAGTCTAATGGGAAAATCTAGACAAATAATGTTCTTAAGCTGGAAAATATCTCTTCTGACTGTGGCTCTGGCATAGGAATGAATCTGGATAGAGAATGTCTAATCTGGAACATTCCATACTTCAGGTCAATACAGGATTGTGCTTTATGCTTAATGGATGGGAAAAAAGGTGTAGAGTTCCCTGAGAACTGAATTTCTAACATGACTGCTAACTAGCATAGGTCAAGAGACTCTACACCCCAAATCATGACAATGTGGGTTTTGTTGTTGAATTCTCAGAACAACACTATTTGCTAATCTCAAAGGGCTCATTATCCTATCACTTTTCATAATATCCAACAGTATATTTGTTCATTCTGGAGAAAAAAAGACTTTGAGATGACATGATTGCAGCCTTCAGTATCTGGAGGGAGCCTACAAGGAAGATGAAGAGAGGCTTTTTACAACGGCATCTAGTCACACGACAAGGGGGAATGGGTTCAACCTGAAACAAAGTTTAGATTAGATATTATGAAAAAAGTCTTTACTGGGAGGCTGGTGAGGTACTGGAACAGGCTGCCCAGAGAGGTGGTGGATGCCCCATCTCTGGCAGTGTTCAAGGCAAGGTTGGACAGGGCTTTGAGCAACCTGTACGAGTGAAAGGTGTTCCCACCCAATTCAGGGGTGTTGGAACTAGATGGTCTTCAAGGTCCCTTCCAACCCAACCCATTCTATGGTTTTATGACTTATTCTCTAACACTTTTTCATAATGAAGTGCAAAACTAATTACAATTTTTAATCAAGTCTTTAAGAAAATCCCATTCAGTTGTAAATAGCACACTGTATTTTTTCACTTGATATATGACTTTTTTAGCTTTATGATACTGGTTTTTGAGTCTTTGAGGAAATTGAAATCTTATATAATGTTTAACTGCAGGTAACTTTTCTATTTAGTGACTCATCTTAATTGTGGTTTATTTTTGTCCTGAATCTATTAAATATAATATTAGATGTAGAATATTCTCCAGCAAGTCTTTGAACTTTATACCTAAGTCAATTGTACCACAACCAGCTGGTACGTATTTACCATGGGGTTTGTTTGTTTGTTTGTTCTGGTATATGAATTAGGATGTGGCAGCTGCTGCTGCTCTCACTTGACTTTTAGATTGAGGATTTTTAAAAGGATGCATTGTTTCAGATTAAATTTCATTTGTATCTGAGGTCTGAGATTAACTGTTAACTCCTTTTACCCTGGAGGTTTTTGTTTTGTTTTCCTTAGAGGAATCTCAAGAATTATGTAAATTGTGTGTTGGGTTTTTTTTTGGTTTGGTTGTTGTTTTAACACCATAAGGGACAAAATTAGAAACAGCTGGTGACGAAATAAAATGCAATGTATGCTTAGCAATTGTAGATCAATGTCACTTCTTGTTTATTCTGTGACTGGTTCCCTAGATAAAAGAAATCTGGTGGACCTCAGCTATCTAATGTTCAGTAAAACATCTTTGATTACATGATGTAAATGGAAGAAGACAGGAATTAGAACAGAAGAACTGTCATGGTTTAACCCCAGCAGGCAAGTAAGCACCATACAGCCACTTGCTTACTCTCCCACCCCTCCCAGCAGGATGGGTGCAAGAGAACTGAAGGGGTACAAGTGAGAAAACTCACGGGTTGAGATAAGAACAGTTTAATAATAGAAATAAAATAATATTAGTAATAAAATCGTAGTGAAAATCAGAATCACAAAGAGAGAGAGATAAAATCCAAGGAAGACAAGTGATGAAGATGAAAGCAATTGCTCAGCACTAGCTGGCCATTGCTCAGCCAGGGTCTCAGCAGTGGCACCCCGGCCACTTCTGCCCTAGTTTACTGCTGGCACACCACCATAAGGTATGGAATATCCCTTGGGTCAGTTGGGGTCAGCTGTCCTGGCCGTGCTGCCTCCCAAGTACTTGTGCACCCCCAGCCTCCTCACTGGGGGCGTGGAGTGAGGAGCAGGGGCGGCCTTGCCTCTCTGTAAGCACTGCTCAGCAACAGCGAGAACATCCCTGTGTGATCAGCACCGTAGCCAGCACAAACCCAAAACACAGCCCCGTACTGTGCTGCTGTGAAGAGAATTAACTCTACTCCAGCCAAACTCAGACAAAACAGAATAGTTAAGATTCTGGATAGCAGGGGCTGTGCCAGTACTATATAGTGAACATAGAAGTAACATGCCAAGGGAGATTACAGGTGGAAATACTCAAAGGATAAGATCTGGGACTAATTTTTATTTTCTCTTATATTTTTTCTGCCACTAGAAAAATCAAAATGTATCAATGAAATTTGCAGCTGATATTAAAGCAAGGAGCCACCGTTAACATCAGAGAGTATCAGAATATCACAATGATCATCTTGAGTGCTGGGGTAGTAGAAGTGGGATTATATTCATAACTGAAAAGTCACTGAGACCAATTATAAGGATTTATTTTATAAGATGAGACCTTGTTGGGGAATGGGATGAAAAAAAAGATGAAAGAGATGAATACTTATCTATCTGATATGTCACTTGAGCATCAGGGAATAGCAGCATCAGATGGAAGCATGAGGTGTTTGGGGTTTGTTGTTTGGAGCAGGGTTTTTTTTTTTTTATTTAGGTCAGCAGACAAATGGAAAATGAAAAGAATTTTGGATCATCCAAAAGTAAATACTTAATGAAAGTTTCTCTAAAATGTTTTTAATCGAATGACACCTCATTTTTGTTTTGTTTTGCTTTTTTTAAATTACTTTATTAAATAATTAAGTATAGATGAATATACTATAAAAATATAATCTTAAAAATCAATATATCAGGCTATTGACACTGTATTTTTTAACACTGGAGAGGTCAAAGGACTTCATAAAAATTGTGAGAACTAATGAATAATTTTTTTTAAAGTATTTCTGTTCTGAAAGCGCTCCCCAAGGTTCCACTTAAATGATTCAAAGTGTGTGGGTGTTCAGCCTTTTTCTAAGCTACACCTACCAGTTTTTACATGAATTACAGAATCACACAAGTTGGAGGGAAGCTCCAGAAAACCACCTCCAGCTCACAGCATATCCAATGAGATCAGGCTTCTTGGGGTCTCATGCACTTGAGTTTTGAGTATCTCCAAGGACGGAAACTCCACAACCTCCCTGGTCAACCTGTTCTGGTGTTTCATTGTCCTAACAGGGAAAATTTTCATTCTTATGTTCAGTCAGAATTTCTTATATTCCAACTTTTGCCCTTTGTCTCTCATCTAATCCCTATGATGTGTCTAAGTTAAATACAAGAAAGCTCATATACTGAACTAAAAATTTCATTAGAGCTGATTATGATCATTAATCATATTTCATGATGCAACTGACTTTTAAACTCTTCTTATACATTAATGCCTGATGTTTTAACATTCATTTTTGAACAGGAGATTTCTCATTGTTTAAAAGTATGTTAAAGTAGAATTACGTGTGACAACATAAAATAACATACGGTTAAAAGTTTCAACTGTATTGCAATTATCTGCAACGTAATTTTTGCACCACTGAGTTTATATTTGAAATTTTGGCTGAAATGCTTAGTTTTAAACATGTACACAAGAAAATCAAGTAGATCAAAGGGCTTCTGTAATTTGCTAAATCTTCTTCACCTACAGGTGAAGGAAAAGTTCTCACTGACATGTGTTGGGTTGGTGATTTTAAACCCTGAACTGGTGGGGAAAATCTGTCTCCCATTCAAGTGTAGGTAATCCAGGAAATTACTTTCATTCACATATGATATTTTCTGAGGTAATCTCCTGCATTATTTTACCCTGTAATATTCTAGTAATGGCACCTGTGTGCATTTATGTTATTTTTCTTTTTAACTTAAAACGTTTCGGAAAAATACTGAGAGTTAATTTTTTTCTAGCCATGAAATGCTGTCATGTCTCAGCAGAAAAATGACAGAAATGGAGCTCATGAAGAATTAATCTAGATCATTTTACTGTGATTGAATTCTTATTAATAAAGAAGAAAATAATAGTGAGAGCTTTGAGCCACTTTGAGTAACAGCTATTAAAAGTCAGATGTGTTTTACTTTGTTTTAGATTCCTGTCGAATTCCCAAGTGTGAAGAACACTGAGGGATGAGGAGGAAAGGAAAGCAACTTTTGTAGTCTACTTTTACCAAAGGAATGTTGGCAATCAAATTCTGTATTTGCATGCTTATAGAGATGCACAAGTGATTTGCAAATATATTGAGCGTTTTCTTTAGCTGGTGTTTGCAAATAATATTTTTTTCTGGCCATTGTACATTGTATAAAGGAATAAGGGTGTAGCTCAAACAGTAAGTCTATAGCAATGCTTCAGTGTGTATCTTGGCATAAGAACTGGCTTCCAGCTAAGCCTTTTGTAATCATCTGCAAGCTTGGATAGAGGAAGATCTGACATTTGATTTCAGAATACTAGTTCATTTCCCTTTCTTTTCTCTAAGGTATATAATATTTCTTTAATAAAAAAGAAACATTTCCCTAACAGAAGACACCGATATTATGATAAAAGAACATAACAGAAGCCATAAGGACTAAGACAGTGTTTGCATTAATTTCTCATCTGTTTGCAAATATTATTTAATATCAACTTTTACTTTGATGTGGCTGTTTTGTGTGGCTTTGACAAATAAGATACTTCCTAATTGAGTCATGGTGCTCCTGGCTCTCTTCATCTCCTGAGCATATGCTGTAAAGCCACTGAGGAATCAAAATAAAACTGGAGCCTGTACAAATTCTGAACACAGTGCATCTTGCCTCTTGAATTTGTCTGTAAACACTGCTTTGGTTAGGTCAACAGACAACCTGGCTGTTGCCCAGGCTTACACAGCTTCTTCACTCAGACTGCAAAGAAAGGCTACAGAAGGGTGTGGTGGCTAAGGCAATACAACCTTTGTATGGGGACAAAGAGAAAGTAAAATATCCAGCGGAGATGCTGGGACAGAGGAAGACAGTATTGCAGAAAAAAGGAAGATCTTATTTCAGTCCTGGGAAAATCTGGAAGAAGAAATTACAGGAGAAAATCAGAAGCTTTTCTGTAAATTTATCAAGGTGTTAGTGTCATACAAGAATTGTTTCTGAGCCTCTTGATTTTTATACATTGTTAGTTTAAAATACTGAATTGCTCTGTTAGAACTTCATAAGCTCTTACATATACTTCAGAGAGGAATGAACACACAATTTGGTCATCTGAACTTTGACACTAGTTTTCTCAGGTACTTTCTGTAACATTTTGATTGCAGTGTCCTCTCAGAAAGAATATTCAGCCTTGATTTAGAACAAAGCTTATGTCTGCTGCCATTCCATCAGAAGTTACTGAGCACTCCATTCCTTCATTTCCTTAACTGAATTTAGAGGCAGTGGGACCTGGGTCCAAGTCCTTTTCTTGAAAGGAGGCAGTATTTCTGATGGGTAAGTAAGTATATATCTTTATGATCTTAGCCACGCCCAGCACAACGTGGCTAGAGGTCTATCTAACACACTCTATGCAGGTTTGTATTATATATTCCAGACTGGGAAGACGTAGGTAATATAGCCAGCAGCAAAGCCAGAAAATTTTAAGACAGTAACATGGGATTCACAGAGCTCCTTAAGCAATGAAAAACAGCATACCAGCTTTCCACAGGAAAACTGGTAGGGGCAGGTGTTGACTGCCTTTGGAAATCAGTGCTCTTTTCTGACAAAAGCATTAAATTATAATGGCTGGTTGTATCAGCTGCAGGCAACCTCCCTGATCTCATAAAGACAACTCTTACATTTCACAGATGCTGAAATCTAAATCTGTTTTTGGATGCCAGTCTGCATCAATGCCTTAATTAAAGAAACCTAAAATTCTTCCTTTAGCTGCTGCTTTCCGCTGTGAGTGGCCATGTGTAATTTTTTCTCTTACAATGACAAGATAATTTTGAAAATGCTTGTTGAGAGACACAAAATAGGTAGACTTTTTTTGGGACATTAATGGAGAATTCAACACTGTGATTATACACGCTAGCCACTTGACCACTCTTGTGAGTTATCTTTATGTGCTTCTATTTCTTGAGCAAGTTAAGTAAATTTAGCATTTAATTTCTATTTCTGTTCATACATATCAAACTTTCAAACCCTTACTTTGTAATTGAAGCAGGGTTAATTAGCCCACCCTGAAGTTCAAACACCCTCATTAGTATGAGGTTCACTAGCTATCAAGTATTATTGAATAATGATCCCATCAAGAAAATTTGTAATATTACAAAGCGAAAGAAGCAGAATTTTCTGAATGTTTTGTTCACAAGAACTTACATGTTAACGAGCACAGACTTATGTCTGACAAGGACCTTTAAAGGAAATAGGAGAATCATATTAAATTCAGAGATACGCTTTTGATGTCTGTTTTGCTGTATTTCTGGTAAATTAAAAAGTCTGTGCATCCCACTTTGACTATTCTGATACCCTGAATCTTGAAGCAATTGGCCTGAATTTCTGCAATTGTTTCAGTTTTTGTTATTTGCTTATTATGTATCACATAATTGGTTTTCATTTCTTCCTAAAACTGATGTCTTTTATGTAATGAAGTTCACTTGTGAACTGACTAGTTTTGAACACACTAGAGGAATATGCCCATTATCTTGAAGGGGAAAGTTTCAAATTACCTGTGACTATGGGAATGGGTTACAAAGACGGTATTTAGAGGGGCTTTGTTTCGGCGTAAAAATGGTGTTTCACCCCCTGCAACAGCCAACCATATCAGTTCCACCGCGGTTTAGGATTTTAACCTAAAACATGCTTCAAATACTAAAAATGTGCCTTTTTGAGTGCATCACACATGAAGAAAAAGAAAATTCTCAACATTTTCTCAGTACATTAAAAACATACTTGCCAGAGCTATTCATGCAATGATGAGTATCAGAATTACTACCAAGATAAGGATTTTAAAAAAAACTTCAATACTAAGATTTTTATTTTGTCTGAATTCCTTTTCCTTCATTTTTGCTTTCAAATTCATCTCTTATAGGATAGTCTATTTTTCCATTTTAGCCTTTTACTATGTGAATATAAAAATATTCCTTTATCATAGGAATAACTGTCTACTAATTACAGAAAAGACTAGTATGAAAGGCTGTGTCAAATTCATTTACATAATTTGTTTTGTAATGGACTTGATTCAAGGTGTTTTAGAAGAAGGAAGAAGCAACCCTACAGAGAAATGATGGCTCAAGCTTAATTAATTTTGAAATGAATCCATAAGAAACACGATCTATTTCCATAGAGGAAAAAGGCAAGTTATTTGCTACTCAGTTAATCCTTTCCTGTTGAAAGCATCACTGATCATGAAAACTTAGAGATCACCTCGCCAAAGGATTTCTCTTCCCCATCAGGGACACAAGGCTGGACCTTTAAAGCACGAGGGTTACTTAAACGTATTTTTTCTTAGTTTCCTAACATTATGATATACTTTTCAGGTCATTTTAGCTAGCATGTCTGCTTGTTTCTTTTTTTCCCTCTCTAAGGAAAGTCTAAAGTCTAAATCTGTTAGATGTTTTAAAGCTCAGCTTTTCATGGCTCATACTTTTCACAGGAGCTGGAAGGTGCTGCATGAAAAGAGCGCCTGTAGCAGTTATTTTCCACTTGCACAAGAATCTACAACAGACTATGGAATTTGAGAGAATGAGGTTTCTGTCATATGTTCCTAACTCACTTTTCTTCACTGTATTCAACATATTTCAGCAGTCAGTGTTAGCGTTAGTGGATGTTTAATTTATTTAGTGGCTATTTAGCATAATTTCCCTTGAATATGAAAGTAGAAAATACTTTCTGTTAGTTTTGCCGTAAGTCAAGTTTATGTGATGCACGTTCAGACACCTAGACTTTCCTGCTTCTTATGTCTTCCTAATTCCAGCATTACCTTAATGGGAAATATCATTATGTGTATGTATAATGGAGTCCACAACCTGGCCCACAGCTGACTTCCAGGCGACACTGAAGGAACAAGTACTAATCTCCAGAGCTCTAAAGGGCAAGGGCCTGAAATGTTGCCTTCTTGTGTCCTATTGTGACTGGTTCAACCTATGTTGAGCAGATGTTCTCTGCTGTACCCTCATTAGACCTGGTATATCAGTCATCCCAGCCAGAGGACCTATTCAAACAGCCAGTGGCTTTCATTTACCCAAATCTGTAAGTTTCCTTTGGGAGGAAGCCCAGGTGAACTGTGGAAATAATGGATCAGCACGACCTCTTAGCAACATGAGCTGGTGGCAAAGTCCATTTGTGGTCTGGCAAGCAGGGTGAGCAACAGGGTGCCCATGACCCTCAGGCAGGTCTGTGCAGCTCCGCTGTCGACAGTGGATACACCAGGACACCTGTGATCTGTTGGAAGGCGTGCCCTAGGGTTACTTTGTCAAAGTCCTTGGTACAGGGGCATGACCCCAGCCTGTTCTTCTAGCCTTCTAGATCACCTCAAAGCATGTTTCCACCTAATCATCACAAGGGCAGTGGATTCAGGCTTGGAGTTCATTTTTATGAGTAGCCTTGAGTATTTTGATCAGCAGAGGATAGGAAAACATATTTATATTTGATGAACACCTTAAATAATGAAAGCAGATTATTTGAACTGAACAGTTTTGTGGTTTTCTTGGAGGAAGTGAATCACTGCTTTCATGTTTTTTAGGTCCTCCTATGGCATTTAAGGAGTCCCACAGTCATCTGTGTTCTACAATATTTCAGAGCTTTTGGTAAGGGTTCTAACTTTTCTTCGAAAATACACAAATTACTTGGTGAATAACATCTTCTTTTGGTTTTTGACTGGACTTTGTCTTAAATAATAATGTTTAAAATAAAAGAGCAAATGTTGGCCTTTTGTTTTCTCTTCTTGTGCTTTTCCTGCTTTGGCATGTCCCACATTTATTCTTCTTCTTCTGTCATTTCTAGCAAGATACATTTAATAAAACATGCCCAAGACATCTATCTCTACATCATGGTTTTTTCACCTAGTCTTGCTGAGTTTATATCAAGCTATTTCTTGGTGTGCTCCTTCAGGGATTTCTTGGTCAGACGTCTGAGAGTCACAGAAATCATATGCGAATTTCTCCTTTACTTTGATCCTAACAAATACTAGGGTGGTGCTGGGTGAGAAATGCTTTCTGAAACTCAGGGATGGGAATACACACTTCTCCTAGAAGTTCAGAACATTAAAACTATCTTGTGTTGACACTGGTCAATACAGAGGTAGCTGTCATTTAAATTTTTTTTATGTTAAAGCCTAAGAGTATAATTACACTTGCCATAGTGAACTGTGCTTTCATGTTCAATATTTGCCAGCTTGCTTTATTGTTTTTAGTTTGCATTTAATTTTCATCAGCCTCTGATGTCACTAGGACAAACTGTCTCTCCAACTACACAGCAGGACAATTCTGTGATTTTATGTTTTCTTATCTTGTATATCTTCGGCAACCCACCAAGGAAAGACCATTTTTGTTCACTTGTTTGTCCACTGTAGACCACAAATAGTCTGATTAAAATTCTGTGTCTGTGTAGGTGAGGGAAAGAGGCTTGAAGAAGAAATGAGTTATGTAGCCATCTGAGATGAAGCATCCATGTAAACAGACAAATAAGTAAAAAGAAGCTCTGCTGTGTCTGTTTGAGAATAATACTTATTACCACATCTGTATGAGATTCAGCAAATTAGCACTACATGTAGGTTCTGGTCCAAGGACTGGTAGGGAAGGAGAAAGAAACTTATAATAGGGACAAGAACTGGAAAGATGTTTTGTGCCTTCTTCTCTTCCACATGCCTGTAGTCGTGACAGGTACTGGTTCTTTGCGGAAAACCAAGATGTAGGAGCATCAGAACCTTGTGTTAGCACATGGTTCACTTCATCGTGAGCACACACATCACTTTGTGAACATGTGCCTCCCCGAAGGAAAATGAGACACACCAAGTACTTCATTAGTGAGGTTTCAATGAGCGTTAATTGATTTAGGGCAAGTTTCTCTTAACTAAGGGTTGGGTTAACTAAGTGTTGTGCTGGCTAAACTCTCAGTAGTTTCCTTGAAAGCATAAACTTCAACCCTTGAATAAACAAGTACATAACAAAGGAGTTTAGAAAGGATGATCTTTAGAACCAGATCACAAAGTCTGAAGGACTACATGGCACTGTAAGACTTTTACAAAAGCCTTACGTAAAATAGGTCACCTGTCCCACTGAATGGTGGCAGATGTTAAAACAACTGCTCTGTAAATGAACTCCGCTCTGTGCTAAAGAGCTACCTACAGAGATTTAAGTCAAACCTCATGATAAACATCTTCGAAATGGGTTCATAAATATTGTGCCATGCAAATGGGAAAATAATTAAAAAAAAAAAGAAGAAAAAGAGACATGAAAATTAAATTGGCACATATGTGAATGAATGCTATTAATTTGTCTGTTTTACAGAATATGACATTGTTAGTCCTTTGATTAGCATTTTTAGTTTAGATTGCCAGCCCAGTTATACTAAGGATATTATTTCTTTCTCCAGAAGACAGTTTTCTGAGCAAATCCTCCTGGGCAATCACTTTGGGAATATGACATGTGATGCCAACAATCGTTTCTGGGACAAATTCTTCAAGGCTTCAGTGGTTTGGAAAGGAAAAAGTCAAAAAACAATCCCTGAAAAATGTCCTGATAGAGATTTGTTTTCTTTAAGTGTCTTTTCTTTGACACACTATGGAGCTTCATGCTGACTTTTACCAAGATGTCAACTATTTCTGCCTTAACTCCCATGACTATTAACAGGTCTACAGTTACATTCTACAAGTACACCCAGGACTTTAAAAGCCAAGCACAAACCCCAGGTATGTGCCACATGCTGAAACACTTCCAAAGAGCAGGGCTGTGGGTTCTAGCAGTTTCTAAAAAATCAGACCACTTATGTGAAGATGTAACTAAGAAGAATTTGGAAACAAGGAGAAATGAAAATCATTCTAGCCCTAGAACGCTGCCAGAATTTTAAAAATATGATTTATTTATAGCTATATCCACCATGCCATGCTTTATTGTTCTAATTTATATGTGCTATTTAGCCAATATTTACTATTTTACCTATTTACAACATTCAGTGGATTGTTTCATAAGCCATAGTAAGACCAGATATAGTATAGATTTACTGCTGCTAAAATATGTTATGATAATGCTCCAATCTACTGTACAAGTGACAGGTAATGCTGATTAATCCATCATCCTCTGCCATAACCAGTTTCAGAAATTTAGTATTTTTATTTTTTTAATGCCCTTCATAGGTCATCTATGTGTGGTGTCTTCAGATGCTGAAAATACAGACTTTCAAGCTACATGCTAAACTCTGAAGGATGGAGAAAAATAAGGTGGGGGGGGGCGGGGAGAGCTTAACAGACTATTCAAAACCAGTACCAATTCACAATTAACAAACAATTCTGAATGTTTTCTTCCAAATTAATAAGCTGCTAGTATCAAGTAATATAAACTTAACAGCATTTGTGCAAGAACGATTGTGGTGAGTTCGCACTGAGTACTTTTCTTGTTTTTTCTTGGTCCTAACTTCTCTGTGCCTCAGCTCACTCACCTGTAAAATTATAAATCTTGGCTATTTCACAGGGATGTTCTGAGACTTAATTAATTACACTCATTAAAGGACTGTAGTTATTATATTGTGATATAGAAAATGTCACACTTTAATTGGTATGAAATGTCTAAATAGCTATACATGGGAAGAGATATGTCTCTTGAAAGCACTTTAGCACTTTTACCTTTCCACATACGAGTAATTTGAAAAGCAGAAAGGAATAGAAATGAAAAATAAATCACTGTAATGTTTCCTTTGCTGCTAATTTTGCAAGACTTGTTTAAAGTGGGAATGTGTAGACTTTGGGAACCGGAGACAAAACAAAAGACAGCATAGTGTCTTCAGCCTAGAAAGAGGGTCTGGAACTCAACTACTGAAGGCATCCTCTTAACCTACTATAATATAGCATATGAATCCTTTGGAAAGCTGTATGTCTGGCACTAGAAATAGTGTCTTTGTACTGAGTATATTTTTTGAGACCTCTTTTTGATTCAGAACCAAGGCAAAGTGTATTTGTCATTGCCTGAGGAACTGCAAGCATGTGGCTCCTCTGAAGGCTTTTAGTACATTTCTGCTTGAAATTTTGGTAGACTTGCAATCCCAAGCGATTTTTGGAATGCTTAGGAGGGAAATTGCTTTTCATCCTTTCAAGTAGTTTGGATATAGCAGCTACTCTCAACTCAATTAGTATTTATTACTTAAAACACTCCCTGCAGCTACCCTACAGGAGAAAATTAACATTTGGTTAAGAAATTTGCAATTCCTTGATGTAAATCACAGAGGGAAATATATGTATCTATACACACACACAGACACACAGACACATACATATTTGAAGAAATGTAAATTCCTCTCTCTGGGGAGGAACAACAACATTCACTGGCATATATTGGTGGACACTGACCTGGAAAGCAGCCTGAACATGAGCCAGAAATGTGCCCTTTGTTGCAAAGGAGGTTAATCAAAGGCGATCATTCCACTCTACTCAGCCCTGGCAAGACCAAAGCTGGATACTGTGCCCAGTTAGATACTGCTCCTTGGAAGGAACTACTGGAGAGAGTTCAGTTAGAGGGCCACAATGGTGTTTAAGGGACAGGAGCACCTCTCCTATGAGGAAAGGCTGTGAGAGCTGGGACTTTTTAGCCTGGAGAAGAGAAGGCTCAAGGGCAATCTCATTCATGTCTATAAATGCCTGAAGGGAGTGTGCAACGAGAACAGAGCCAGGCTATTTCCAGTGGTGCCCAGTGACAGGACAACAGTGAGCAGGCACAAATCGAAACACAGGAAGTTTCTCCTGATTTTCAAGAAACAACGTTTTTCACTGTGAGGGGTGACAGAGCACTGGTACAGGTTACCAAGAGAGGTCATGGAGTCTCAATTCTTGGAAAGATTCAAAAGCTGTCTGGAAATGCTCCTGCACAACACACTTAAGAGTGGCCCTGCTTGAGCAGAGGGGTTGGACCAGATTATCTCTAGGGGTGCCTTCCAACCTCAACAATTCTGTGATTTTTATCAATGTAGAATTTATGAAAAGTTTGCCGTTTTTGGGTGGTTTAAATCCTGGATGTTTACGCAGCCACAATGTCTGCTGAGGAGAATTTGGCTTTTCTGACTTATGCAATCACCCTTCACCAATACACGTTTGTTCAGTAGATGGAAATGTTTACTGAGATCACCCAAAAGGTGAATTCAACTCAAATGGGTTTATCTAAGCTGTAGTGCTTCACACATTCTGCTAGCCCATTGCATGCTGCATTAGCTGCTTTCTGCCTTATTACTCTATAAAGTTCTGAATGTTTTGTGAGAGAATTGGCTTTCCACATTTGATACCTTTGCTGCTGCAATTAGTGTTAATGTATGAACTAACAACCAGTTTTAAAGAGAGGGGATAAAGTAGAAACATCTCATGAACAGTAATATACCTTTTCCCTTCCTGTCACAGCAAGCTAGGAAGTGAGAAGTGTAGGCAAATGAAGAAGAATGTGATGTGCTCTGGGGACTTTGAGCTGACATATGGTATTAACAGGTATCTATTATAAGCAAGGGACATTTTTGGGCATCCATTCTTTAGAAAAAAATGGAAAATTTTGTAAACCTTTTTTTGCAAGTGTTTTGTTTGTTTAAATTCTCAGTGAAATTTCTGAGTACCTGACTTGTCTCCTGCTTCCCACTTTTGCACTTTATGAACACTTTCGCTCAAAAGTTCTATGGCAGAGACATTCACTGAAGAGGCACACTGGGTATGTGGTGAACTCAACCAGCTAAAACAGTTCCTGGAGTCCCAGATGTTTTGCTTTGACCTCTATATGTAATTTCTGTGGCTCAGGTAGAATGATGGTAATCTGCATTGTCATTTTGTTTCTGATGTTGATGTTAGCTGAAAATGATGTTGTTGTACCGTACAACACAGGCAGTTAAAAACAAGCATTGACGTACATTCTGAAGTGGATCTGATATAGAGACAAGCAGCTCCAAACAGAAGTATGATATAAACTAAACTCACTCCTCATACTGAAAGGGAGCTTAATTCCATTTTCCTAGTTACTGTAAAATTGTAGACATCTTATTTATTTCAAACCAGTTTAAAAACAATGAAATGACTGGATTTTTTTTCACGTGGAATACATTCATACATACGGCACCTGGTTTATATTGCGAAGGGTTGTTTTTATGGTGCTTTCTAGCAAGGTTAATGGGTAAAGATCTGTGGCAATGAAGAACTGTACTGACTAGTTTGGCACTGAAATGACTACAAGGAAGAATAAATCTAGTGGTAATCAGGTAACAAATATCAAAATGATGCTCCTTAATCATTTATTGTGTTATGAAGAGGGAAATTTTGAGAAGCCAGTAGCAGACACTGAAGAAGACTTAAATGTCTAGCATTTAGCCAACAGTAGGAAATTAGGGATTTAGCATTTGAGATGTCTGCAAAATTATTTACAAAAGAGAAATGGGGAGTTGCATAATACAGTGTGCAGCTGTGATAAGTGAAATCTCTGGTTACAAACAAATTATTTCAAGACTAGTGTTCCAAACAGCTCACAGCTGAACCTAACCCAAGACTGGCAGCTAATGGCAGACCATGTAATACAATAATGAAAAAAAGAGCACTATAGCAGCAGAGAGAATCAGAGGAAATCTACAACTGTGATACGTGTAAGAAAAGTCTCTGTTTTCTTTGAACTCTTCCTTTTGTGTCCAATACCACTCCTACCAAAGCTCCAGATTAAAAAAAGAAATCTGGTTTGTTTTTTCTTTTTCAGTTGCAACAGAAGCTTTTGCAGGTAGAAGGAACAGATTCAAACATACACAGGGGACAGGAGATCTCCAAAATATATAACAACAGCTTTTAAAATACACTGTGTTTCCTTGAGGAGGAGAAGGTGTGATTGGTGTGCCTGTAGGCAGCTGACCAAGGTGCTGCACACTGGAATGGGGGAATGTGTTGCAGTGCCATAACAATGGGGTGAAGGCATACCCCAGTATGTCCTGAAAGACTGAGTGTGACTGGTTATAAAACATGCAACATCTAAGGAAGCAACATTTAGTAAGCTGAAAACTCAGGTGTACTCTGAAGAACTGGACAGATGCCAGGGCAAAGAGACTATTTCTGGAAGTATTATGTGCTGGGAAAGATGCTGAAATTAGCTGCATTGTGCACTCAAAAGGGAAGTTGCAGGGGGTAAGGGGCTGAAGTCAACACCAAAATCCATTTTGTGCCTGAAGAAGTTAACTTAACAAAAATTTCAAGGAAAATGTTACGGTTTAGTAGTGGTCAGATGTGCCATTGCCTCTTACTTCATATACTAAGTGCCTGTGTTACGAAGAAATTTTAACGAACTTGGTCCCCAAACAGCAAACACCATTGGCAGTAGGATCCGATTAATTATTCAAGCAGGATGATCCTGGCAGAGTTGTGAGGCTCTGCCTTCAGAGGCACGCTGTATGTCCTGGGTGGAGGAGTGCTGCTGTCATGGGCGTACTGTACAGCCTAGCCTGAAGTCATGGCACCTAATGACTGCGAAGCTTTAATCTTGGTGAAAAAACAAGTCTCTGGCCTACTTGGGAAGAGTGTCTATAAAACAAGTGAGGGAGATTTCAGATGCACTTCAATTGTGGCACTTGTTGGAAAGGGTGTAAGGCAACCTTAAAAACTCTTGTTCTCCCTTAGAGAGTCTTTAACATGGAGCCATTACTTCTAGATAGTACAAAGAATACTTAGGGCAATACACCGAAAAATAAGAAATCCAGCAGAAGAATATGATCATTACTTCCAAAAAGCTGTTTTTGAGAATATTTGGCTTCTGGTTGAACAGAATTTATTAAGCTAATAACTCTTCTCCTGACTGGAACTGATCGAAACTGCCAGAAGCAGGACACCACTGTTGGGCAGTTTGGGATCACTTGAAGCATCAATTGGAGTTACAGCTCCTGCTATAATGGATCTGACCAAAGATACATGGCCTTTGAGAGCTTGCTGCATAGTAACGTGAGTTTGTTTCTTTTTCTTGGGCTCTTGCAGCCAGGTTTTCACAGCTTTTGCCTGCACTGCTGAGGAGTAAAGCATCACAGTGAATACAAGGGGCAGCTAAGCTGTTCCATAGAGGCCTTGTGCTCACCTCGGACCCGAGGCTCCAGGGAGCTGTTGTACCAGCTCACTCCTCAGAGAGTGACTTCTTAGCTTTGAATTTCTAACTCGGGATGACAATGATCTATAATGTATTGCTCACTCTGCTTTTAAAAAACAACAGGAAGGACAAAATGCCACAGTGAAATGAAACAAGGGAATGGCTAAGCCATGTTAACATGCTTGGAAAAAAACAAAGCCCAAGCAAAGCCACTGTCAGTGTCAGAGGTCCTTGGCTGTCACATTCAATCATACAAATCCCAGTGATGTTATGTCTGCAGCAGATGTGTTTTATTATTTACGATGGGCTGTGGGGAACTTGACTTTTAGTTGATTTGTTTTGGTGCTACCATCTTTGTTCCCCTAGGCTGTTTCAGGTCTTCTGAGAGTCTTGGTGCAGAGCTAGTCTTTTCTCAGATGTCCTTAAACTTCAAAAGTTACTTTTCTCTATGTGTTGCTGGAACACTTTTTTTTTGAGTTGACACCATATTGAATGTATACTTTGAATGCAATATTGTATGTCATGTATTCTCTTAATAAAATCAGGCAGAGGGGTGAGCTTTCTGCTGTAAAATTTCTTTTCTGGTCTTTCAGGAAGAGTGAGCAAGCATTCAGGACCAGGCAGTAATTCCCCAGAATTACGAAGAGCTGTGTTTGGTGTAAGAGTGATGAATTAGGGAGACTTTTAGAAGGTTGGCAAAGGAAACATTTTACAAATTAGAGAGATATCTCAGATCTACTTTTATTTAAAAATCTGTATACACACAAATTTTGAGCAAAGACAAGAGGATGCAGCAGAGCATCATGAGAACAGATGATCAGCACTCAGCAGTTGTGAGGACAAGACACTGTTACCTAGCAACTTCTCAGAGCTGTCTTTTATAAATCCATCCTGTCATGGATGTCAGGTATACACCACAGTTGGTCTTCACAGATTTTGCACTACTTAGTACTGTAAAATATATCTTCCGAGCAGTAGCATCCTTGGCGGGTATTAAATCATGCCAGTCCAGGTTGTTCTTGCCCTACCTGCTCCCATAGCAAGGCAAGGGCTGTGGATTTGTTTTTTGCCTAAGTTACCATAAGTTGCTTGAGTTCAGAGATGGGGCAGCTTTTGTGGCAGCTGTTGCTCAACCTCCTTCCTTCTTTCTTGTACAGATTGAAAAAGAATGGAGAGTGATCTGTGTTGATTTCCATGCCCATAAGCTGCTCTCCATCTTTTGCAACAGACTATGATCTGTGATTTTTTCTTTCTGAGGTGAAGAACCCCTCCTCTGGCTCAGAAGTAAAATATGAAATGAGTAAGTGGAGATAGTCTCAATTTTGACAAGTGCTGCTTTCCTATACCTCTATGCAGTTCTCAGACAGATTACTTGATTCTGGATAGACATTTTGAATATTACAGGATTACAGGTATTCAGCAAGACTGATTTAAGGCCTTAACTTTTCTTTCTAATCTTTGCCTACTAATCACATTTATTTTGAGATAATGCAAGTACACCATTGTTTCCAATGGCATTTGGAGCTGGAATTTGGAAATTCCAATCTTTGTTTAATGTTTTACTCCTTGTAGTGTTTTGATGTGTATGCTGTAATACTGCAAAAAGGGAGTTGGACACATTATCCTAAATATTACACAGAAAAAATACTGCGCTGATTCCTGCATTACCCTTTTAAATTACTTTCCATTCATTGTTATAAGCAGAGGGAGTGCAGCAACTCTTGCTTCAGTAAGTAATTATCTCTAATTTGATGTGTTATGAGCTGCACTATTTCTCTTGGATTCTGTTACAGTACATGTAGTTCAACAAGCCAAGCTTTCTCTACAGCTCCTAAAAGATGACAGACATCACATCTCAAAAAAAGATTATATTAAAAAATAATTTCATATTTTGAAGTGACCAAGTGCAGTAGTAAAATATTGTGGCTTATGACTTCCTCATGGTTACCTTAAGTGACTTGATATTAACTTGTAAACTATCAGAGACACTGAGAGGACTGAGTTCCCATTCTGGCTTTATTTTGTGGGTTTTCAGCATTCTTTCTATGGGAGAAAATGTCACTGGAAATTGTCACTATCTATAAGAATGTTGTAAAGAAATTTCAAGATACAAGTCTGTCACAACAGAGGTGAATTCAACCTCAAACATGTTTAGTGACAAAGAATTGTGTTGTTTTGTTTTTTTTTTATTAGATTTCTGTCTGTAATAGAAAAAGCAATGACTGTAGTGACAGAAAAGATTCTGCTCTGTCTTTTCCTTTACCTATCTTGTCTTTGTGTCAAGATCTTGATAAACTCAAAAAACAGCCTGAAAAAAGTGTGATGTGATTCAGTTAAAGACACATTCAAGCTCTATACTCAACAGTAATACTGCTTACAGTATCCCTGTCCTGTATATATATACTAAATGTGTATATATACAGGACAGGGAATAAGAAGCAGCTCTGAGCAAAATGATCTGTAGCTTACAAAATGAATGTGGACTAATCTCAAGCTGTTGCAGAAGGAAAAGTGGCATATGCTCTAGTGGGATGTGTGAAGAGAAGGAGAACCTGCAACATCTTGTATTTAACACAGTACAGAGAAGACATATAGGGGATAAGATATATCAGTCCTCAAATACATGAAAGACTACTGCTGACTTGACTTCTTGTTGACTTTTTGACCTGCTAAGTCAAGACAGGATGGGCTTAGAATGCAACAAAGTAGATGTCAGTTAGCAAGGGGGAAACTTTCTAATAAGAGGATATGTTTTACATCAGTTACTGCAGGACATTACAGGGAACCAGTCACTGTCAGTTTCTAAGTACCTACAACCACATGCGTTGTGCAGGTACTATAGCACCACTAAAGCTCACTTGCAACATTCAAAGAAATGGACTGTGTGACCTTCCCCAGCTTCTCTGGGATTATGCCAATATGTACAACTGCATTACTTCATTATCAGTATTTGGTAAGAGGCAGGACGAAAGGCAACGTAGTGTTGAAGTACATTAATTTATTTTACAATTACTCAAATACCTATTCATGCCGATTCCTACCATCCCAGTAGCAAATGTCAGTAACATCTAAAGAGTCCTAAATACATACAGAATTATCTCTATGATACAAATTATCCTGTTACCAGAGAGGCCGGTAATCCTCAGCTGAAGTCTTGTTTTTGAGGTTCCCTACACCCCCAAAACCTTTATTCTCTTCTATTACCTCTCCCAACTGTGGAAAACTTCCTACAGACAACTTCTTCAACCTCCTTTACCATGACACACAGTCTTTCAATCTGACAATGACAGGTGGTAAACCGTAATCAGGACCACCCTCTCTAAACTGTGTACTCAGGACAATGGGTGCTGGAGAAGAAAAAAACCTGCTCTTTCATACTAGCTGGATTCCTACATGCTTTTGTTTTGGCTCACATGTTTCCTTTATCAAAGTATTAAGACTTGTAACTTAAATGATAAAATCTTTTGAGTCAGAGCTTCCACCTACTGTTTGATTAACATCTTGCACATGGGTTTTCCCTCTGTAAAGATGTCTCTGTCTCTCTTTGGTACTTGCTTTCTTCCCCTTCCCTGGCTCGGAGTGCCTAAGGCAGCAGATCAGCTTAATAACTGGAATGATTTCAGGTCAAACCCTTGGCAAGACACATGAGTAGAGCACTCATTCTGGAAATGGCTCTAAACAGCAGAACTTGATTATTTGATTAGTGCCTGATTTCCAGCTAAACATTTAATAAATCTTATCTGTTATGGGATGCTATACACGATATGTGGCATATGAAAGTGGACAGCTGTTAAGGTGCCCACTGTGCTGTTCAGCATGTTGGCCAGCCAGCCAGAGTGCAAATGAAGCGAGCTGCCAAGCCCTGTGTGAGCATGGGGCATCACAGGGAGAAAAAAAGAGGGCACGGTACAAAAATAAAGGTAGAGGGGTATTCGCAATGACGGAAGAGAAAGGAAGTGTTTTAGGACCTAGGGGAGGGGGCTGCAGCCACTGCTTATCAGGTGAAGCACAGGTATTGAACCTACTTGTTTCAAGTTGATTAGTCATCGTTTACCATCTGGTTTTTTTTGTTGTTGTTTTTTTTTTTTGTTTGTTTGTTTGTTTTTCTTTACTGCATTATATATCAGCTCCACGTGAAGACAGAGGCTGGAGCCAAGATAGAAATTTTGCAACCAGTTAGCTGCTGAGCAAAGTGAACTGAGCACAAGCTAAGGGTTAGATCACAGCATAAGACTGTCTCAGGGAAGCTGCTCTCATTCACAGATTAATTAACTGGAAATGCTGCTTTTGGCCCCGTGAGCTATACTGGAAGATGGTAAGAATTTTAAAAAGTGTTTCAGAAACACTAGTCATTGAGCAACCAGAGGATCTTGACAGGAAAAGGAGCAAAACCTGTCAGAAGTATGGACTTACAAGATTTTTGGAATACTCTTACTCCTAGCAAAATCCATGAAGAAGTACTTGGTAACATGAAAGAAAACAAGCTTAGAAAAAATGGTGTGTTTCAAACATGGAACTTTTCCTATTTTCTAGCAAATTCATTCATTATCAAACTATTTTAAAGAAACTCCTTGTGGTAACATATTCTGCACACAGTCTATTTGGTCCAGATAGGAACTGAACTCAGGGAACCTGGCTTTTTCAAGCAAAAATGAACATACCTCCCTGTTTTGAAGGTTTATCAACAAAAACCTAAGTGCTGCTGATTGCAACATTAACGCTTAAACTAGTACACAGGCAGTAAGGTGCAGCATTTTTTCCTATCAAATGTAACTTGATTAGTATAGTGCTTTTTATGTTTTTATGTTTGACACCTTTTTTTTACAGAAAGTTACATAGTTTCTGCCTTTTTATAATATGTGTGTTACTGTCTCTGCCACCATGCCTTCAAATTTCAGCCCCATAAGCCTTGAATGATGAAGTTTTCTTCAGCTGAAAGTAATTTTAATTTGAAATGCACACAGAAAAACGTATTTTTTTAACTCAGCAGTGCAAGTCTGACGGCATCAGATGCCCTTAAGACCTAGTGCTTCTATGACTTAATTACACAAATTAGGTCTACAAATTAAGTCTGACAACATCTGAAATTAGTGTGATTTGTTCTATCTTCCCTTGACTCTATTTCCATGCTTGAGAAATCAAGCGCATAGGCAGGAGAAGTATTACTGTGCTCCTGTTCATTCCCTGGCTGCAGCGTTGGGACCAAAGGGACTTCCAGCCGTGGCATGAAATGCCTCCTCCCAGCACAGGGATGGGTCTGGGCACACCAAGGCTGTGGTTGTAGGAAGGACTGCATGCAAGAAGGAGGCATGAAATTAGCTGCAACAAATAACATTATTTCTCTCCAGGAGGCTTTAATTGCTTTATACTCTTATATAACTGGGATCACTGAGTGTGTGGGTGTGTGTTTAAATGCACATCAGTGTGTTTCTGTCACGCCATTTCCAGATGGTAAATATGGAACTGGAGAGTATCTCCAAACAGAGCTTTGCTATAGCCACTCACTCTGCTTCAGACTGGGAATGGAGAAAAATGTCTGATAACATTTGCGACTGATTCAATTACCTGCGCTTATTGACATATTTTTTGTTGATTCTTGATTTAATTTTTCCCGCTGCTCGCTATGTCACCTAAATTGTCCCCCTCATTTAATAAATAATTTTTTCTCTTTATATGAAGTGTCATTTCACTTAACAGTAGAAGAATTTTTTACCACACCTTTGACAGACATTTTATGCATCTTAAAATGACAATTAATTGACTGATAACTTGTTGGGCAGACATTTCTTTCTCTTATGACAGTATAAATGAGCTTAGATTATGACTTGGACCAGATTCCTAATACCTATAGGTCTGTGCTTTGACCTGAAAATTTCTGCCTTGGTGGAACACAAACAACGCTCACAGCAGGTGAGCAGTTTAGTTTATATATATTAGGCCTTCATAATTTTCCTTCAATAATCTGAAAAGGTTTTGTCAGGTAGCAGAAAAAATGAGAGAACTAATGTAAAAAATAAAACTATTTTAAAATCATTAACAGCTGCAGCAAATTCTCTATTTGAATCCAAGCCTAACCCTCTAGACAGATGCTGCTTTCCTGGGATTGCAGATGGAAGGATCAGTTCAGGCTCTAGGTTCTTGTGCAAATTTCTCTTTTGGAAACCGAAGTAACTGTTGTAGGATGAATTTGAGAGTATTCTTGTTCCTTCAGAGTTAACCCTCACACTAGCCAAAAACAGTGAGTGACAAGACCTCTGGAGTTAGAGGGTAGGCTGCATGGAAATTCAAGAGTAGGAAACTTCAGCTTATTTGGTACGTAAGTGCTCCTTGGTCCTTATGGATTCAGCACAGTGAAATCACATCTTACAAATTGTGGAGGACATGTGCAATGATAGCAAACAGATTCTCCTCGTGGCAAAGCATGCTGTGTCAGGATCTGTAGCCTTCTGTTGTGAAAAGTACACGGAAGATGCAGCATGAGCTGGTTAGTATCCACCCATATACTCAGTGGGCTGCAGGTTTTGTATCAGTACAAACAGAAATAAATTTACTGCCTTGAGGATAAGATAAAATAACTCACTAATTTTGAAAAACTTCAGCTTCACAGCCACAAGAGCGTGGCTCTGTCAGGCACCATCTACCTGCGTGGGTTGGAAGCAAAGGCCGAATTAGCTCCCTTTTCTGACACTTTTGTCTGTTTGTGTACTCAGTTACATCTAAAGCAGCTGCTTTTCGTGCCAGTACTGAGCTCATGTACCCACACCGTGCCCCGCTGTCTGGAGGAATGTGAGGAGAAGGTTGCCAGCTGCCTCTCCCTCCCACCAAAGCAGCTTTAACTGCGCAGCCTTTTCCTTCAGTGGCAACACTGGCAAGCACAGAAGAACCAGTGTGCATTTCACGAGGAAATTGCATTCAGGGACGCCTGGGGAGAGGGCACTTGAATGAGCTGTTTTGGGAGTAGGGCTTGAACCTGGAGCTGAGTTGGGGTCACTGCTGTGAGAACTACAGGATTTCCCTCCTGTGCTTACCGCTACAAATTTTCTGTGTCCAGCACTTGCTCAGTTTAGGTAAACACTTATTTTGCTTGTGCCTTTGCCATCACTCACCACAGTTTTCAGAGCTCTGTTTTAACCTGTTCTGTCTGGGAACCACAAGCCAACAAGGAATAACTGCTATGTTCCCATACATTGCACCAGCAGCTGGGAACCATTTGGTGATGCAGTGGGAACTACTGTTTTTCTGCCTTCCAGCCTTTTTTGGCACATGAAGTCACAAAGGAGCAGGGTGCTGCATGTGCTCCTGTCTGTAATTCCCAGTACAACCACTCATGCAGAGCTGCCGGGTGTGTATTTCAGTTAGAATTACACACACCATGTATTTTGATGATGAATTTGCTACAAGACTAGAGAAAGGTAACAAATTATTTATTACTAGACAGATTCCTGTTTATAATCCTTGTGGCTACTGCTGTATTGCTGCTAGATTTTAGTACCTTTGAGAATGGACTTCATATTAAGAAATTTGTCATCTGAAAAATAAAGCCTGTCTGCACATTTGGTACAGAGGGACTTCAAATACCCAAATAATCTTTTAAGCAGGCTTCTTTTATCTTTCTAGGGAGGTTTTACAACTTCACTGTAGAAAATCCTGAGAAATATATTGTTTCTCTTAATAAAAAGAATCTTTATGATTTAGCTTCTTTGTTATTCTTACCTTTGCTGAAAATGTGGTCATGCAAATGCTGTGTACTGAAAATTTGTAATGTAGGCTTTTGCACAGACCTACATAGATTTCTAGACAGGGGAAGAAGTCCCCCTTGACAGGGGAATATGTCCAGTCCTTATTCCTTGCTAAGGCAAAGAAAGAACATTTTAATTGTGCGTTTTCATATATTCCTCTTTTGTAAGTTTGCTGGATTTCTCCTTAACTTCTGGAGAAAGAGAATTCCCGCCAGAACTGCACACGCAAACATTTTAATCTGGTATTAGTGTGGTTTTAATATTAGGCATTTATGGAGGTAGGGCAGAACCTCAGATTATACCTCATGTTTTCTTACCCAAAAACATGCAACTACTTTTACAGGAACAACTTAGCACTGCACCAGGATTACTTTGTTCAGACCATTCCTTAAGGAAGCACGGAATCAGTTACTCTAGAACAAGGAAACTGTGTTTTGCATAACTGCTCAAGCCCAAAGGCAGCCAAGTGAAAAGACAACAGTACTGTCCCTGGATCCTCTGTGAAGAACATCTGGTTTGCATGGCCACACCATGAGCATTCAGTTAGGAAGACAACTTCTGTCTGGCTATCTTAGGTTGAGTGAGCTGACCCCATGCTTTAATTTCGTGCATGTGAGTGTTTTGCTTCAAGTCTTGGTACAGGCAACCTAAACTGCTTCTGACCCATGTCTGTACTGAAAGAGAAATGATAACAACTGTATTTCTGGATGCCAAGGCCAGATTAATAATCCCTGCTGAGTCTGGACTAATTGTTTTGGGCATAGTGCTGCAAGATCTGGCTTCCCTGCTTTCACACTAAAATGTATCTTCATGTTATCCTGCATGATGTGAAAATAGAAGCCTGGAAAGGGATTAGCTTGATGATTATCTTACAGTCCATCACAGGGCGACCCATCATTGTCTTGGATGCCTCACATTCTCCAGGTGTGCTGTAGAGTCAGTAATTCAAGGTGTCGTTCCACCTACTCAATGGCACCTCTGCAGGCCTGACACAAAGTGCTGCTATTCAGATCTGGTCTCATGAAACAGAGTGGAAAGAGCAGGGAACAATGCTCTAAATTTAGTCTGTTTAGAATGCCACACCACTGAGTATTCCCATCTATTTTCAAAGATGCAATAAAGCAGCATGGCAATACTAGTATAAGTCATTAGTTCTTTGAATTAAAAGAATTACTTCCAGCCAACAGTAATAGATTAGAGCAATTCTCATCTACTACATTAGAGTAATTCTTGGCAGTGTGAACATAATGAATCTGAGAAGTTTACAATACAACCATCCAACTAAAACTTGGAATATAAATTCTCAGCCTGTAATCACTTCCTTTTTTGCCTTGTTTCTCTTTAGTCAAGGCAGTATGATTTTTTTTCAGTCAGAGAGTCATAAAGTTTCCATTTGAAGTTTTTATTGGTTTTCAAAAATGTAGTTGATTGGTTAATGTGATTTTTTTTAAAATAATCCTTCTTTTTTCAACACAGGTAATCTTCAAGCTTTAAGAAATTTACCTGAAATCACTTTTTTTTCCAGTCAATAGAATATAAATTTTCATTACCCAAATATATTGTTATACTGTCTTAACTGGGCTATGAATATTCAAGGACTGACCTTGTTCTATTTTATTTAGAAACCTTTTAGGAAAAGAGTATCTCAAGCATAGCAAGTGTGTATTCTTTTTTCTCCCTAGTGTTTCATAGCTGTATTGATAAAAACAGCATCATCAAATAGCATCAGCATTATCTAAGCCTTTGAAATGCTACAGAAGCCAGTATTTTGTTACTATACTTCTTAAACCTGATACTGATTTCTCTGTTGTTGGTATAACCCACTGGTATAAGTGGAGTTATTGTTGATTTATGTTGGAGAATTAAGTCTTGCTGAGGCTGTTACCACTAGAATGGGATTGGGAATGGGATTGGGAATTTGATTACAGCTCCTTCTATTTCTGAACTGGTCTTTGTTGTTCCTACTCTTTGTCTGGATGACAGTCCAAACACTGCATGAGTGACAGTTAAATCTGAAGAGATTTAGAGAGTTCAAACTGGTTGAGAAAACAGTGTGTTTTGATTCTTCAACTATTTGTGCTAAATTTTGAATTATTTTTGAACAATCATTCTAAAAAGAGAGAAGAGAGCAACTCCTACTTGCTCCAAAGAGATGCTGGTCAGACAGTGAGCAAATACTCTCTGACATCGTTTAACAAATTACTTCAAATGCTCTCTGACACCTTCAACAAATTACTTCAATACCTTTAAGAGGTACCTTTTAATAATCACATCTTTGGTTATCAAAGGTATTGAAAGATGCTGATGGCTCTAATGTAGAAAAGTGTGCCAAAAGACTTGATCTATGTCACAGTTTATGAGAAGATCTGAACAGATATTCAGTAATACCATTTGTGCTTTTTACCCAATGGCAGATTTACAGACAGCTAGAAAATTCCTCAGATTTGAACACAAAGGAAACATTGAACTTAATGGCTGCACTCTGGAATGATTACTGACAGAGAATATCCTGCACAGCACAGGGGAACAACCAGTCATAGGGTTTTATTTATTTATTTAATTTTCCTTTATGAGCTATTTGTGTTTGTTTGCATGATACTTCACCTTGCTGGTATCCTCACTAAAGGAACGCCCCTGAAAAACTGAAGCGTTAAATGTTCCTTCTGCTTCTTCTTCACAACTAACCTCCCAGTACCACTGTAATGGAGAAGCAGAATTTTCTGCAAGCTGAGCAAAAGGAGTGGATGAACCTACTGTTTGACCAAGAACAACACAATAGGGAAAGGAACAAAAAAAATTACAGCAATGTAGAGATAGGGAAGCCCAGTATCTCTGAAACGTCAAAATTTACAAAAAGGATAAGCAATTCTGAATATCTTTCATGCCCTTCCCTCCAGTCTTCATCATTATACTAGCTTCTGTATTTTCAGATATTCTGAACCAAACAGTAGTCTACACTGGGAGAACTTCCCAGAGAAGTTCCCAGAAGAAGTAAATGTAAGACAACACTGTGACCAAGTGCTGTACCAACAGATCTTGCCCTTCTCCGTCCATGTTGGCCAGCCTCTCCTTCGTTTAATTCAGGAAGGATTTTTACTTGATATTGCTTCCAGTTGTTTTCATGCCAGAATAGATGAATAATGGAAAAGTAAGTAAAAAAACAGTTGTCTCTCTGCGGCCCAGCATAGAAACAAGTTGTACCACTGGTTTGACAAACATGTCAGACTCACTCTGTGAAAACAAAATTACTTTTTTTCTTGGTGTTCTACAATCAGTTTACAGATTACAGAAATTTATAAGAAAAGACAAAACAGTTAAAGTCTTGGAGACTCCATAAAAACCTTTTTTTTTTTTGGCTAATGTGTGCAAGTCCAGAAGATACAGTTAGTTTAACTATCAGGCTTATATCCAACAGGATAGAAGAAACTTTTTATGGAAAATGCATTTTTGTAGGCATTTTCTTTCATAAAATAATCCTCTTAGCCACTTTTTTTCCCCAACTGTTTGAGCAAAAATTAATTCTCAAGTGATTAGGAACTTGAATTACGAGCATTCAAAGAAACTCCTCCATGATCTGAAAATGCTGAAAGCAAATCGTAGTCACCTAACAAAACATGAAAAACAGATGCAGAAATATATCCTACAGAGAATAAATCCTTCTTTGTGACTCTAAATCTTATGCAGTGAAATTAATTTAGGTAATTCTGATTTTAAAATGAAACCAGAAGTATCATAAAATATGATCCATAAAATATCATCCAGTATTTTAGTAATAAATCTGATGGATGTTGCTATAACTGGTCATGTTGAAAAGCTCAGACTTTCCGCAAAAGAAAATAATATCGCTACATAAAATAGAACTGCAACTCTACAGCTGATTTGGGAACTGAATCAGGCTATCTAGAACCACAGCCAAAGAACAGCCTTCCTTTCTAGTCCAGGTTCAGGGAAGAACACTACTGCCTTTTACATGATCCCTAACAACTTCATATATGATGTCCTTGATCACTGTCCTGTGCCGTTTCTTGTTACCAGACATTTCTCTGCCTGATTCATAATTTTGACTAAGTAAATGTTTAAGTAACTGTGGCCAGGCATTTGTACCCCTTTTAGAAGTTACTTTTTTTCAAGTATCTTATTTTTAAAGATTGTTTTGCTTGGAGAGTGCAATATACACACAGTTCTCCTGCTGCTGGTCAACTATTGTATTCCAAGGGATGAAAGTACTTGTAGTGGAAAGCAAGGGATAGATTAATGGGTTTTGAAGTACTTTTTGCAACAGATTTTTGTACACTGACAATTTGTTAGCAGCAAATGCCAAGTGAAGAGGACTCCAAAAGATCCTACAGGAAAACCAATAATACCCATTTGAAAACATGGGAAACAAAAAGAAACAACGGCTGCCACAAGTATAGGAAGAATGGTTTAAAAAATCTTCAGGCTAAAATTTGGATTTCTGCACTGCACTGTGTTTTCATTTACTATTTAGTTCACCAAGGGAATCCATAGATATTTTCCATGGAACACTCTAAAGGGAGACAGAAACTGAGTCATAGTATTTTGATTATATGGAAACTGAATCACAGTATTTTGATTACATTTTAAAAATTTTGTATCTGTGTGTAGAAATAGTAGGAAACCTAAGAGTAAATTTCACAACACTGCTTAATATCATGCTTAGTTGTTGATACTGTCTGGTTTACAAAACATTTTCTGCAGCAAGAAGGCTATAGAGTAGAGCCAGGAATTTGTTTCAGTTCCAAAGATAATAACATCTTTTCACAAACATGGTAGAGCACTACAGGATTGAGTCTCATCTTTACAAAGATTTCTGTGAATTTTGCTTTTGCTCTGTCTATTTAGCAATGAAGAGTAAAGTGATGCTTTAGATTATTCCATTCCTCTTCCCAGTGTTAATGTCAAGTTCCTAGCATAACCTAGGCCTTTTGTGGACCTTTATGTTAATGATAATCACTAAATAAATAAAGGAATTTAGGAAGCATTTTTCAAGACAGTGCTTTCCCCACCATACTTCTGCCCAAATCCTCCTACTCAAATCCCTAGTTATGCAGCTACCTGAGCAAACACCTCTAGCACTGGTTATTGAAACACCAGTTCTGGTTTTTTATCATTTGAGATACATCAAGGGATGAGGACAAGAGATGGGAGCCATGGGACAGAAGAATGCAGAGAGCTCTCTTTTGAAGGGAGATTTTCTTGGCCATATTTTCCCATCCAGCTAAATACAGATAGTAAAACATTTCATAAAATAAAATTAAATTCAAGAATTAAAGTAAAAGAAACCCAAAGTTAAATTACATTTTGTATTTCACTTTAGATTATATTACGCTTACAGGTATCTAGATAGTAGAGATTTAATCTGTTAACAGAGACAGACTAAAAGCAATTGTTTTGCATTTAATTTTTAATGTTTAATCTCTTCTGAGAGATTTCATTGCTCAGAAACCATCTTTTACTTTAATGAAAAATGTAGTTATTTTAAAAAATTTGATTGTACTATGATAGATTATATACAATACACCATCTAGTATTTGTATTTCAGTCTGGCATGCTCTAGGTACATCATTATCATATTATTTACATGTTTTCTGCTGATCCTTTCTGAAATGCATTTCACTGATCCTCTGATACACTTTTCTCACTTGACTCTGTGAACTCTAATTGTCAATAAGACTGTTTGGGTGTATCATGACTACAAAGAAACTGAGAAATTGCCCGTGTCTGCTATCAAGGTATTATATCACTCCCTGCTAAGGTGAGAATCATATTCTTGCTTGATGCTTATAATCCACTTCAGGGAAACATACTGCCCACCCTCATGAACTCAGAAACATGCTGGAAAGAAGAAACGACTGTTTTGTTCCCGTTTCTTTTCAAGCACTGTTCTTGACATGGGTGTAATATATGCCTTGCAGTCTGGACTGAAGGCTCACACACTATTTGCTTTTCTTGCTTCCAGTGCCATTTTAAAATGTCCGTGTTCTCCCTGGAACCAGTTAAAAAGCATGGAATGCCATCTAAATGACTCTCAAAGTGCAGGCTAATTTCAGCAAGTCTGTCAGTAAACTCCAGGTAGGTATCTTCCTAGAAGATACCAGAAGTCCCCCTTCACATCTGCCATGCTGGTGTTCTGTTTGCTCACCTCCATGACATTGAATCAGACACCCTGTGAGCTTTCAGCTTGGCTGCCCTGTTGTGCATATCTCATGTGTCAGAAGATACTGAATATGAAAAAAATAATTTGGTGATAGCCTACTGCTGCATATTTAATGGGAAACCCAACCTTGAGAAAATAAGCTGGATTGCTGACACTAAAACAACATGTTTACTTATCTTATTGTACCATATTTTCACTCAGCCTTGCATGAAAATTCATTCTTGGCACTGATGTGGAAAGCAATATAGAAGTTGCCTATCTACTAGAATTCATACTGTGGAAAACATACTCTCTCCAGGAGTTTGATTGTTTCAGGTCTGTAATAGTGCCCAGGCTGAGTGGTCAAAGCCTTTTATCTACATCCTTATCTCAAAGATGTTGGTTACAAACTTACTTCAGTAAGAGTTCCTAGGAACTTGCTGAGAAATAATTTATGCCAGCAAAGTATCTTGAACCTGCTTACTCCTAGCTCTTTTCACAAACAAATTTAATGTATATCATTTTCCAGGATGACAACCAGAAAGTGGAGCGAATGCAGGAAGTCAGGTATTAAAATAAACAGGATGCAGGTACATTTTGGTAAGATTGCTTAGATGTAAGAACAGGCATGAAAACAGAATTAATAAAATATTATTTACAGTATAAAAAACCAGTAGAGCTGTGCTGTAAGGAACAAAAATTACAAGGAAATTAGGAGGTTTGGGAATAATACACCGAATTGCAATTACTTTCCATCCAACATCTGAAAGATGCTTTGTTCTGGAACGCATACATATGCAGAAGTCGGCTTTTGAAAATACAGTTTCTCTGCTTGTCCTCCTTCCTTCATCTGAATGTGACTCATTCATTTCAGACTAGTTCCTGCCAACTTATAATAGTGTTGGTGAGCAAGGGTTCTGATCCCACATCAATGTGTAGTGAAAAGTATGACTCCAAAATGGACTACTCCTATGATGTGTAACGGCTTTACACATCAGTTGTTTTCTCAGCGATGTCTGAAAATACACCTAGGAAACAGGAACACAGCGAAGCTTGCAATTCCAGACTGCCCAAGGCAGATCCTTACATAGGCTGGTACTTCCAATGGCACATGATGTGCTGTTTTATTAACCTGAAAGTAAGTAAAATGGCCATTGATTTTAAAGGTACCATATCAGAGAAAAACCTGAGGGAAAAAAAAGCCCTATAGAATGTAAAACAAAGGAGACAAAATGACTCCTTTCTTTTCGTGAAAGGAGCAGTTATTGGGATATGTGATACAAAAGTCATAAAATGAATAGATGAGAAATCATGTCTTGGAGTCAAGACAAGTCAGGGAACCTCCTGACTGAGATAGGGAAGGACTGCTCAACAATGTTGATTTTAGCTCCTGGAGTCTTTCAGACTGGCTTGGAGTAAGAACAGTAAATACACAGTGAAGGGCAGGATTCGCCTCACTTAGTGGATGGATTAGGTAAGATAACTTCTCTAATTTCACACTTTACTCTTAACAAATGTATCACGTTTTGACATGGATCTAAATATCCTGTCATTCTTAGGTCCCATTATTCATTCAGTATCTTTAAGCAGCTATAACACTCAGTCATTGGGACTTCTTGTCAAGTGCATGAAAATTTCCAGTTGGCACACACTAGCCGTAACACTTTATGTTGCCTTTGACTGGTCTTTCTCATAGAGAGGTGTCCAAAAGAATGAGTCCAAGAAGCAATTTTATGCACCAAACCACACTAACATCCATACAGTTTTTAGACATCTTTAAATTACTTGCGCAACTGGTCTGGTAATGTGGTAATGCTTGAATCATGAGACTAAGAACTGTTGAGCAAAAAAGTGCTCCTTCCTTTGAATTTAAGAGTAACATATTATAAAGCAGGGAAAAAAAACTTTATCAAGGTCTTCATACAGCCTAACTTTAGCCCCCTAACCTTGAAGAAAGATCAGCACAGACTTTGTATGATAGGATTAACAGAGAGAGAGATTAGGATACTTCAAACAAATGATTTAGAGGAGGGAGGAAAACTTCCGTCTTTGTCACTTTAAGCAACCTGCATTACCTTACCTCTCTGGTGAGAAGACTGATAACAGCTGAAGATATTTGGCTCTACTGCACTCAATTCTCATTCCAGCACATCAGTAGCAGTGTTACAGAATTGAAGTACTTGACCTCCTCATCTACCCAGGAACTAAAACTGAGTATCCACCTTCTCGTACCCCTCAGGGACGGCTGACTTTAAAAGTGTTGCTCCCAGCATAAGACATGACTTACCAAGAGGCCAAAGGGCTGAAACTGCAATGCAGAGTTGCTACAGACACATTTTTTGTCTAAGAGCACGCTGGGCCTGGCACTGACAGAGCACCCAGTGAGTAAGTGTCCACCCTAGAAATAAGAATGGCAGGCTTGGGAAGACTATTTTCATTTATCAGCCACACACTTTGCATGAAGCCTATTTTTGTTATGGTGCACTAAAACTCTTCCACAAATACCTAAAGAAAAATGTCTTTTCCACAGAGGGAAATTTCTGCTCCTGCTAACTGCCCTGGTAAGTGTGTGAATCGAAAAGCAGAATTTGTGCCGGTCTTTATTGCTTCTTCCTCCCCACATGCCAGCCTTGCAATATCTTGCAAAAGACAATATGATCACTGAGGGATAAAAGTGAAAATCTGACACCTCTTTAATGATTAGCAAAGCCTTCTGCTTTTGCATGTTGTTATCATGTTCCAAAAACTGGGAAAATACTGTTCTAAAATTCAGAAAGGTTAAATAGCCTTACTAACAGAATAATCATTCAAGTTGCTTACCTGTTCTGTTAATCACAAGAAATAGGTATTTACTGGCATCAAACACTAAACAGAAAGAGAAAGCTTCATATTTTGTTGTCTGATTCTTCTGACAAGTGACTATCATTATTGTCTTCTCCTGTGAAACCATCTGCAAACAATATATTCTTAAATATCAGAGTGAATATGTAAGCTAAATAAATAATGAATACATGAAGATTTCCCAAGCCAGTGCAGATTTCCCAAGTATGTGCTTTGAAAGTTAAAATTGACAAAGTATGCATGATGCTGTGTGGTATTCTCTTGATTCTTACATTCACACTATGTTCATCTGGAAACCTACCATACTGGGCAAAGTCTACTGTGATGACTGAAGCTAAATTCACAGTTGCCTCTTGATATATCACAATATGTCATTCAGCAATAGCACTGAGGAAAATGTAATTACTATGCAACATCTTGTGCTTTCTTGGGATTTCTCACTAGGTAAGCAAGAAATAAATTCCTGTCAGGACTGCAGGAGTATTGTTGTAGAGATGTAGCAACAGACCAGCTGGGTCATAAGCCACGACGCTGTGTCGAAATTACTGGTCACAGGGGATATATTATTTTTTAGCTTCAGGCTGTATGCCTTTTCTGTCCACCTGAGTGTGCAGAAACTTGCTCACTGTCCAAATGAACGCTCATACAATGCATTTAATTCCCATAATATCCCTGTAAGGTAGAAATCTAAACAGAGAAGCAACTGAAGGCCAGAGAAATTGAAACAAACAAACCAATGCAAAAAATCCATGTAAGGACAGAAATTTACACTTTGGTTCCACTTAACATCTCTCCCCTGAGACTCATTCCTTCCATAAAGCAGACATATAACCCCTGCAGGCACTGATCTTCTGCTGAACACAAGAGTGAAACCTAAGACACTGAAAATCGAAGACACTCCAAAACACTTTCTGAACTTTTTCCTGAATCACTGCCTTTTCCTTTGGAATAAGGACCTCCACTCACAGCTTTGTTCTGCTGCTATAATGACTATAGGAGGAAAGCAGGCATTAACACCCACAGGAGGAAGAGGCATTAACACCCACACACTTCCCCAGTTTCAGTAGAAAATTCAAAGCTTCTATTCTGGATCTATTTTGATTTCTTTATTTTAAAGTCAAGTATACAAATAAAATCAAAGGAAATTGATTGCTACCTACAAAGAACAGAAGAGATTCCCACTTGTGACTTTTAAAACTTGCATGCCATTCTGATAATGTGGTTGTGAATAAGGAAAAGGAAGATGCACAGGTAGATGTTCATGTTCATTTTGTTTCCACTGGAACTGGCTCAGCATAGACTAAGGAGACTGAGGTCTCAGATTACTGTCAGAAAGACTGATAGCTTCTTATACCAACATTTAAATTACAGCATCACAGAATGGTTATGGCTGGAAGGGACAAGATCATCTAGTTCCAACCCCCCTGCCATGGACACAGACAGCTTTCACTACACCAGGTTGCTCAGAGCCCCATCCAAACCAAACACTTCCAGGGATGGGGCATCCACAACTTCCCTGGGCAACCTGTACCAGGGCCTCACCACCCTCACAGTAAGGAGTCTCTTCCTAAGATCTAATCTAAACCTACGCTCTTTTTGATTAAAGCCATTAGTCATTGTCCTGTCACTACATGCCCTTGTAAAAAGTCCCCCTCCATCTTTCTCGTAGGCTGCTTTAGGGACTAGAAGGCTACAATTAGGTTACCCCTGGAGTCTTCTCCAGGCTGAACAATCCCAATTCTCTCAGCACTTCCTCATAGGAGAGCTGCTCCATCCCTCTCATCATCTTGGTGGCCTCCTCTGGACTCGCTCCAACAGGTCCATGTCCTTCCTGTACTGGGACCCCAGAGCTGGATGCAGAGTTCCAGGTGGGGTCTCACCAGAGCAGAGCAGAGGGGCAGAATCCCCTCCCTCCCCTGCTGCCCTCAGTGCTCTGGATGCAGCCCAGGACACATTTGGCTTTCTGGGCTGTGAGTGCCCATGGCTGGGTCATGTCCAGCCTCTCACCCACCAGCAACCCCAAGTCCTCCTCGGCAGGGCTGCTCTGGATCTGTTCATCCCTCAGCCTGTGTTGATACTGGGGGTTGCTCCAACCCCTAATTTAAACACTAGGCTAGGATGCATGAATATAGCAGCATGAAATTTGTATAAAAGCTGCAAGGAAAACCAAGCTGTCTGCAAGCCAAGACTTTGCAATGACAGAGAATATATTCCTGTGAGGGTAACAGACTTCTTGTTTTTTCTCACTTGCTCATTTTCATTCTTTTTTGCATTTTGCTTCTCAGAGGCAACATCATAACAATTAAGCATTTTTAAAAGTTTTTTTCTTGATGTCTGTGTATTCAGAACAGCTTATTTTGTCTTGAGTTTACAAATGTTACAGGCAGAATTTTTCCAAGAAAATGCAGTTACTGCAGGAAAGTATAATCACCTTGAATAAGGTTGGTTTGATTCATTACTGATGCAACTTCCCTGATTTCAGAGAAACCTAACCAAAGAACAAGGTGAGCCAAGCACTTCAGTGCTCCACGTACTCCAGAGGAGCCCTTTGGAGCTGATTTTCAGTGGAAGAAGAGCTAATAAATGGGAATAATCTTTTCCCCTAGCAAGATGTCAAATATATTTTTCTTCTATAGAATTTCTGTAAGAGATGACTCAAGAGCACATGGCTATAGCTAAATCTTAGCTAATAACGTATTTAAACCAAAGTGTATTGGTCCAAAATTGCGTTTGGCTTACTGTTGCATAACGTTTGTCCAGCTTCTTGTTCCAGAGTTCTTGGATATTGCAATGTGTGGTACTGATCACTTCTGTTTACTGGAAGTCACATGGAATACTGACTTTCCATTTTTTTTTGACTAAAAATTGCAAAACTACGCATACTAACGAGTTTAATAGATTTGTAATGTTTTAAGTATAGAACTCCGTATTTTTTAATTTCTTTCCACAACACTGTGCTGAATTCTTCGTTACTGTAATCACTTGGATGAGACAGCACAACAATTGCTTTATTTCAAAATTTTATCTCCTTCTAGCCCCACAAACATCCTTGGAAAAAAACCAAATATGTAATTCATTAAAAATGTTGACTGAATTGTAAAAGGTTCTATATAGTACTATAAAAAATAATCTAAACTACAGTATTGCTGTTTCAAATCTGTTGAAAGGAATTAGCCATCTGTCATGACAGCAGCTTGACCTGATGGGCCCTGCAGAGCAGCAGTGAGATCAGCAGGGTCCTGCTGAGCCAGCAGCCCTGTCCTGCCGAGTCAGGCCCTGACTCTATTCCCTGGCACAACAGGTTGTCCTCAGCAGTGCCTCTTCCACTTACTTGTTCTCTATGATCTGGAGCACCACTGTTGCCTGGATTTCCAAATAGAAGCTGTGCAAAAGTCATTGAAACCATCAGGTTCCCCAATAAACCCAGGTAATAAGCTTGCCTGAGTAACCTATCAGAATCATCGGCTGATTAATATTTAACTTCTTTTTTTTTAAAGTATTTTTTTCCAATAAGATAGTGGCTTAACAGCTACCCTGCTGTGGGAGGAGGGCAGGGATAAGCATGACTTTTACTTCAAGAGAAGAAGCAACTTGTAAATAAATTGGCGGGGAAAAAAAGGAAGTTATTTTTCTCTTTCCTTTTGAGAAAGGAAACCAACTTTTAAACTGGACAACTTAATGAGCAGTGTTCCCAGATGGACCTTTGTTTTGTGTTACCTTCTGAGGGAAGGAGGCAGTGCAGAAGATGAGCTCTCATTTTAAATGCTTCTGGCTTCTGCAGATGGGAAATGAGAACACCTGGCACTGAGGGCACTGCTGGCTGCTCTGCTACTCTTTGCCAGTGCTGCACTCACCCCTAATAATGAGTTGAAGAATTAATATCAATACCCTTTAAAAAGTAATTCTCAGCATGTTTTTAATGTCTGTTCTTTGACTAACTGGATTGCTTACAGGTACTTTGAAGACACTAAAAGAAGGTAAATTCAAATCCATCGTATTTCATAGTAGACAGTATAGCAAAATTGTACACATGTCACACTGCAAAATGTCCAGAGACCAAGGGTGACAGTGCAGTATCACATTATTCATGAGAATACTCTTGACTCCTCTTGTGCCTCCTCTTGCCTATTCCTCTTCTAAGGGGCTAGAGCAGTATTACATTAAAAACATTCCTGTTCCAGTGAGAAATTGAGGAGATCAAACCCAGAGAAGTACACTGGTCGGACATGGGCCACATTTCCCTATTTTGTCTCTGGCAGTGGTATTTCCCTGGTGTTACCTAAAAGGCAGAACTGTGAAAACTGCATTTTGGATTATAGTGTTCTGGGAAGGGAACAGTGAAAGATTTGTGTTATGGTAAATTTTCAGCATTGTAGGGATGAAATGGCCATTGGCATTAAGACACTTCCGAAACAGGAAGAATTTTTAGCTTCATATTTGGAACTGGTTCACTGAACTGATCCAATGTAAAAACTTCCAAAGATCAACTTTCCCTGACAGACCATGTCACATTGGTGAGAAGAGTCAAAATGATGGCTGTAAGTGGTTATTACTTTGTTATGTTTTGTCTTTATATTTTCCTGATATATATGCTACTCCTCATCATCTGCTCTGTACTTTGAACTTCTACTAGGAATAACTAAAAAGAAAGAATGTATTATCTGGAATGTAAATAATCTTTAATGTATCAAAAATTCACACCCTTAGTGTGCTTCTGGAAAAGAAACTTATTTCTCTTGACAGTGGGAACTGAAAAGATCTATATTCAGGATTCATTTCCAATTGACACCACAATGACAGTGTATTTGCTTCCCATTAGTTTAGAAATACATGGAGCATTGAACAAGTTGTGAAGACTGTCAATCATTACAGATTGCACTCCCAGCATGTAACCGATGTTCTGCAACTTTTTTCCCCCCTAGTTGATCCTGGTGCAGTAGCTAAAATAAACTCAGAATTTACAATCCCATAGTTTGTTCCCTTCATAGGAAACCAGTGACAAAGCTGCACTGCCTGTGAAATGCACTAATATGAATGAAGTCTCTGAACCTCATCCATTTCTCTCCTTGACCAGTGTATTATTTTGATCAGTTAACGGCTTACAAATAAACCACTGGTTAAAGAAAGGATAAAGCATAATGGAATAACACAGGATAGGTGGGTATCATTCCAGGCTTAGTTATTCTCTCATCCTGTTGAAGAGCAACAACACAGAAAATTAGAAAGAAACAAAGGTTTAAGAATTGTGTAAACCAGAGAGCTAAACTGCACCTGCAAGCTGCTGAATAAACTGTTGAGCTGGTGGAGCTAATATGTACTTCATTTTAGTGGTGTAAAAATTTTTATCTGTGAGCATATTCATTGAAAACATGGGACTATCCATCTAGTCCACTTGGATGGGACAGGAGTCCTTGGTGCACTGCAATAATTAGTACTTACAGAAGCTCCTGAGATACACAAGCACGAACATATCTACCTGCCACTGACTTCTACTCATGTTACTTCAGTTACATTTACGAGGCTGGGAAAAAAAGGTTAAAAATATGCTGGGAAATTAACTGCACTCCTCTTTTAATATGATTAAGAACCTGCATAATATTTAGACACCGTTTATCTGTTTCAACAGTTTTAACTTTGCTAACTCTTCAGTTCTTTCTATAGGCAATTAAAAAAGACATGACTGAAATTCTTCCATCTCAGTCAAATGGATTGATGAGTTTCAATGGAGAACATTTATTCCAACCTTTAATTAAGTTTGGCAGTCTGAAATCATTAATCTTTGCTTTGAAACTATGTACTGTAACATGAGCATTTAAAACCATATGAGTCAATCTTGTTATAAGGTGGATGTCTGAGTGATAATGCAGCTTTCTAGAAGCTGCCTTTGAATCTTTTAAATTACCTTTCCTTGGTTCATGACATGAACCATTAAGGATTTGCCCCAGCAGAGGATGCAACCAACCTCAGTGTGACACTGCTTTGGCCAAAAGCAACCGTTTAATCCTGAAAGGTTATTGTAAAAGTTGATAGGCAAGAATATCCGATCTACATTCTTCATCCCACGTAAATCTTAATACAAAGTTATTGCTTAAAGAAAGAATCAAACACACTGCATTATCTGGTGTTATTCTGCTAGATTATTCAGTGACTCCTACGACCAATTTCCTTGTGAACATATTTGCAGTAGTTTAGCCTTTGGGGTGGAAATAATTTCATTTTAATATGTTTTTTGGAGCACTGCCAGAGTTACAGGCATTTTTTTATGTGAGAGAATTCTACAAGGATGAAAGTGCATACCTTGAGATCCTGAGTTCTCTTTCTAGAAGAAAATAAGGAGTCTCAAAGAGCATTATAGTGTAAAATCTTTCAGGTAGCCACCTTGGACTTCTTCATCACTCGCCAGAAGACCTTATAGTTGTTTTCTCGGCCTTTACTGATGCTTTAAAGTATAGCACACTTAAAATGGATGGGAGATGAGAAACCATAGAGAATTCTCCCAAGCTGCTGTTGTTTGGAATACAGTGATCAACAAAACACATCATACTTCTGATATGAAGGGGATACTTCTGAATGAAGGCAATCTCTGGGTTTGATTTAAGAGTTTCAGCTGCTGTCACAGAGTACTTGGCATCCTGTGAACACGAACAGGTCTTTCTGGTAATAGCTACTGAGGTTGTTACTGTTCCTCCACTGAGGTTCCTCCATCTTTTCCCACCTCAAGGTGAACTGGTGGTGCAAGTGTTCCCTCTCTTGGTTGCACAGCTTCAGCTCCAAGTCTGTACTGAACTACAGTTGGTAGATAATTTATTATTATGGCCTAGAGGAGGTATGGAACTTTTCAGGCAACAGAGTACAAAGTAAAGCTGATTAAAAAAAAAAAAAAGACTAAGTTTTGCAGACATTTGGAATGTATGCCTTGAATCTCCTTATGAAGAAAAATGCTTAGTTTGCAAGATTCTGATATTCTCTTTCAGAAGTCAGATGTAAAATCCAGAATCAGAAGTAAAAAGGAAATGCAGTTGTGGAAAATGTGAAAGCTTTTAATTAAGCACTTGCCCTGTCCTGCACACAAGAAAAGAAACATGAAATTTAATTTTATGGATTCATTTTTCTTTTTTTTCGAAAGAAGTTAATTTTCGGGAATGGGTCTCTTGGTGTTAATCATTGACTGTTCCATTATTAAAGAACCATTTGGGACCATGAATGTTTCAAAAGGTTTGTACCACTGAACTGTGGGATTTGTGCACTTTAACAGATCAGCTGGATGTTTCCAGTGGTCACAGCACAGCCATGTTGTTTGATGCAGGTGCACAAAACAGGCAGTGCTGGGGAAATACTTTCATTTTCCCTTATACACAACTAAAAAGCCTATCTCTTTGCAGGCATACCCCTTATTTAGTGAAATCCTACACACTGCAAACTGGATGCTAAAGTTTCCACTACAAAAGGGGAGGGTGTCACCCCTTTAAATTCACAGGCAACACTGTGATATGATTGATTAACTGTAGATTGAGGGAGTCAGCAGAGTTGCATTTGTGGGGAACTGAGTTTAACATTAGACAAAAAAAATTACATATTTTCTAAAGTACATTCATAGCTAGTTTGTTAAATCCTTGAAATCAGAAGAGTATTGTGCCTGTCAGCCTAAAAAGAAAATTTGGACTACAGTTTATATCAAACCTGAAGCCTCAAGTTTGTTCAACGTTATTGTTGAATTCTTGTCAAATGAAAATATTCTTGTCAAATGCAAAACGATCCAACAAAACATCCACTAACAGTGACACAGTCGTTTAACCTCAAGCTGCCCATTTCTACATTCATTCCATGTTTCACTCTTTAATATAATTATTCCTGTTTGGAATAGACAGTGATGAAATTATCTGGCCTTTATGTATTATTACTTGATTAGTTTTTCCGTATTTACTGAAAAAAAAAAAAATCAGTTACTGAACATTCTTATTAATATTAAAGTACTTTTGTATGTCCTTCATGCTCTTTAGGATAGTTGCTACATAACAAAAAAAGTATTTCTCCTTTCTTCTGCACTACAGCTAAGTAAATTTACATTAATAATTATTAAGCTTTATGACTTTTTAGAAAGAAATCAGTTTAATCTGCATGAGTATATTCAGGTAAACATATTTAGACCAAGGACCACTTATTATCATTTATGTTGCCACACTGGCTGGGGCTAAAAGAATTTTTGACTTCTTAATTCTATATGAACCAGAATTATGATTACAAAAAATGAGACTTAGCTGCTCTGATGCAAAGAGAGGCGGGGTTCATGATGCCAATTTGGTTCCCCAGGATTTATTTCCTATGTTCAGATTCACAACAGCCGCCATGCTAAATTCTCAGATACTTAATCAAGACAGGAAGGAGGACTAAGCTGTGTGAAACTCTGGCTATGTCAGTAAATACAGCTTAAGTCTTTCTCAATCTGCAATACATACACATACATAATACATACATATATGTTTATGCAGTTGGCTTATTTAATTATCAACTTTACCAAAAGGATACAAAAAGTGAGTGGTTTAAGCTAAATTAAATTATTTCTGGGGCAAAAAGATGTTACCCAACAGGTTGGGATGTTGATGGCATAAAAGATACACTAATTCTCTACAAGATTTGTGGCTTATTTGGGAGATCACATAAATATAAGAGCCTTGAATACAAGTTTAGAGAAGCTAAAGAATTATACATTCTTTCCATGTTCTTTAACCTCTTTTTGCTGGGACATGAAACCTTCAGTCTGCGATCACAGGAAATACATCATCATCAGCATAAAATCAGTATGGTACGTCAGGAACAGTGTTCCCAATATAAAATAGAGGTCTTTTTTCTTTTTTCCTCTTTGGCGTCTTTTTTAACTACTTTATAAAAGGCTCTGTATCATACGCATTGTTTTTTTAAACTTTAGGACATTTACGTGACATCTTTTGCCTACTATAAAGGTTTGATCACCTTTTTTTCAGTAAGGAACACATTTTAGAAAAAATTACATCATGTACTGCATGTGAATATTTTTAGAGTCCAGCTACTTCTCTCGACTGTTTCTTAGTAGCTAGAGCAATACACTATTTGTTTGCTCGCCCTGAAGCATGACACTAATTACTGCCAATCATTCTACCCATGTTTATTCTTGATGTACAAGCAGCACCTTCTGCTAACCACATGAAGGCATCAGAGTAAACCAGACACCACAGCAGCTTAATAGATCTAGTCATAGCATGGTTCTTAATGAACTCTATATCCACGTAAACGTCTATTATACTTAAGGAACTCTGTCATGAATGAAAGTTAGCTGAACAGTCATTAACTGAGACAAAAAGGGTCACCTTGTACCTTTGGAAGGGAATGCTTGCAGTTACTACAGCAAGGCTGTGAAAATCAGATGGAAAACTAAACGAAAACTCATCTCATGGTATATTAGGGAGAAAGCATGGTTAGAACTGGGCAATGCTCACTAGGACGTTTACATTCTACTTCTCCTGCTTGTTTGTTGCATGACAAGCTCTTCAGATTATTACCTGCAAAAATCAACATACGACAACATATCTGATGTCAAATGGGAGAGTCATAAGTGCTTCAATTAATTGTTCTGTAAAAGTTAATATGGCACTCACCACAGTATTATTGAACTACCAAGCAGCTATAAAACAATGCTATTTAATGAGCTGAGGAGATGAGGACTGAGTAACTAAGGGAGAAAAACCAGAACGGTTGACTTCAAGATTGTGCAAGTCTTGGTTCATTAACTGAGTAAAGCATTTCACAAAGGTCTAGTAGATTAGAACAAACCACTATGACCAGCCAAGCTGCTTGAACAGGCAGTTACTGGTGCTCGCAGAATTCAAAATAATTCTGTTGCCTGTATCTGTGGCAGGGCATATCACCCCTCTCCCCACCACGGGTGGCTGGTGCAGATAGGAGAGATAACCCAGGCAGGCAAGGCCCAGTGGGTATCATCTCCTGGCACCAAAAGGTCTGCCATCTTAACAGATGTAGGAACAGATAACAAACCATAGGTGACCAAAAGGCCTGTTTTTACACTATGGAAGTACTACAGTTTATCACAGAGGCAGAAGTCTCCTACACACACACCCTGAGAAGCCTTCTACCCAAATGCCCTGAAGGTGTGTGAGACTTCTCCCTGGAGCCTGGATGGAGATTCCGTGGTTACTTTCCTGGGAATTGAGGGAAAGGATTTCGATGTGTGCTCCATCAGCAATTGGATGGTAAGAAACATTGGATCCTAGGTTATATTATTTCTTCACTAGCTGTAAAATTAATAGGTACCTTTAATCCCATGTGTATACTACTCGTTATCTCTTTTTGTCTTATTCCTGTGTAGTAATAGTCTGTCTTAAGTCTTATGTCTGTTAGTTTTGTGTCCATTAAATAAATAATTCATTCTATAATAGACTGAATCACCCATTATTAAAGAATTTACAAATTGGAGTGGGTCTTGGGGTGCTGGCCACCTCAATAACGGTGACTGCCAGAGGCCTGGGCAAAAGGCAGGGACTTACTTAAACCCACATCATCCATTCATAACAATATCTCAACTTTTTACCCAAGGACTGGATTTACTTGGACATACAAATCAACCTGTTGACATGGCAGACAGGCTACAGCCGTGACCATGTCTCAGCCAATACACCAAAGGAGAACACCTCCTTCATTGCTCTGCTCTCCCTCTCTCTCTCTCTCTCTCTATATATATATACACACACATACATATATATATAATCTTTACTCTTATTTATGCATTGATACTGGAATACAAAATTTAACCTCTATGGGCACCATGACTGGGAATACATGTCTCTGTCACTCTGGATATAAGGTTTCATGTTCCTGAGGAAAGCCAAGGGATAAGACAACTCCCTCCAATACTGCTAGGGTGAGACTGACTGAGCTCTGGTGGATCCAACCAGACCCTCTTTCCAGGAGGACTTCACATGATGACGGTGTTGCTCTCCCACCTCCTATTCCAGTTTCCTTCAGCAACAAAACTGCCCTACAGCCAAAGAACATCACAAATGACGACCTTCTGAAAAACATTTCTGGCTCTGAAGCCACAGAACAGTAGCTCTTACTAAATACATTTTAAAAAAATCTAAAAGACACGGTTTAAAAGAAAAGAAGATGAATGACTTACACATGACTGCATTAAGCATCTCAAGGCTGTGATTTCTCAGAAATACAAAAAAGTACTAGAACAAAGCATTATTTCACTAGGCAAAAAACCTTTTCTTAAGCCAAGATATTGACCCCCTTGTTTTTGCAATGATGGATGAAATTACTGATTATTGTCCAAAACCAGGCAGACAGTCTCTAGCAACACAATAAAGACCTTGCAACACAGAACACTCTAGATATGGGTATGTACAGGTAACACTTGTGATGTGGGAAAGACATCTCAAACTGACTCAGAATGGAGACTCCATGTTTTGCCTTCAGGAATGGACTATGGCTACAGCTGGGATTGGTTGCTTCCTTCTGGTGTGAGATGTGGCATTTTATGAAACGAAAACATTTTCTTATTTTTTGACCAGCTTTAGTCAAGCTGCCCCCCCTACACACAGAGATTATTCAAAGAATCCATGTAGCATATAACTTCTCTTTCCCAGAGGCTGTACAAGTGTTAGAACGGAAAAGAAAGTTTTGACAGGTACAGGATGCAACTAAGAAATGCTGTGAGCCAGTGCAACGCGATTAATGCCCTGTGAGATTGCCATTGGAAACTGTCACATCCACTCCCCTACAGATTAACAGTATTTCAGGGGTTGAGACTTTACAAGATGAATTCTGGACTTTTCAGAACAGGTATTTTGGTGTTTCCTCTGTTTGGCTTTTTCCAGGTGTACTGCTTTGTGAAAGCAGTAATCCCATTACAGGGTCATAGAAATACTTTGGAACGGAGTAGATTTGTTCTTTGACTATTTGGTAAGGTCTATGTTTTGTTTACTCTGCCTTATCTGCGTGGTCTGTACCACCTTCCTCCATGAAAGTACCATACAGCAACTGGGAACACCAGGAGCTGAAACTTGCAAAATTTTGTCTTCGTGTGGCATTAGCAGTCTGGAGAGCTTGGTATGCTACACACAACCTGACAAATTTTGTTTCCTCCCCACTCTACCATGCATATTCATAAGCAAATATAACAGTTACACACAAACAGAAGCTGTGATATATATAAAAAACAACAGAAAAAAAACTCAGCATGAAAACAAACAAACAAAAAAATCTATGAAGAGATTGTTTTAATGACTGCTATTTACTAATATACCAAGGAAGAAATCCCCACTCTTGGGTGAATTACTTTGAATGGGCAAACATCACCCAGTGAAATAAAGCGCTGATCAGGATGGAAATGTAAGGTTTCCAAGCTTCTTTTAACTAAGTAGGTGTTCCCCTATGTACAGAAAGCATCTTAGATTTTCATGTGAGATCAAACATAAGAAAAGAGAGTGAGAGCAAAATGCCCATGATGCTGACTAATTCAACACGATTTTGTATAACATTCAAACTTGCAACTGATTTATTGTTTTCTTCTAGGAAAAGGCTGTCAAATGAGGCAGGCACTAAAGAGTCATGTTTTCGCTCTTTAAGCCTGTTTGTCTATTAGCATTCCTTCCTGCAGGAGAAATGAAATCAAATGCAGTACGTTTCACACCTGTAGCTATGAGACTTCTGACTTTGATAGCTGAAAACATCCTTATGTACTTATACTGCAGTGTTATCTTTTTCCCTTCTACAAGAAAGAGAGCATTTTCTAGAACTCCTTTTTATTTTCTCTTTGCACCTTCTACTCAAGGCTACTAGCGTGCAAAGTGAACTGTCTTAACTCTTTAAATAATTCAACATGAAAACACGCACATCTGGCCATCTGCTGCTACAGCTCAAGAAACCCCAGCATTTCCGACGGCAGCTGTTGACTACGCAAAGGGCAAACCAGAGCAAGCGAGACCCAGAACCTCAAACCTGCAGCAGGTATTCTGACCGAGGCAGGGAGCTCTTCTGAGGTGCCACCGCAGGCATGCCAACATCACCTTAAAAACGCAAATAACTTTTCCCAGCAACTGCGACGTGCTCGGTTATTTGGTGGCGATCGCTGCGGCTCGGAACGCGCATCCCCGCGCAGCCGGGCTCCCGGCCGGTCGCAGCACGGCCTCGGGGCTCCGGCAGCCCTCACACGGGCGGGGCGGCACTGGGGCTCCACCGCCCCGGCCCGAGGGTCACTCACCATGTTGACCTCCGAGACCACGTCGATGCTGGCGATCTCTATCCGCATGCCCACATCCACGGGCGGACCTGCGGGGGGAGCGGGAGGCGGCGTTAGCGGACCTGGGGGGGCCGGGGCGCGGTTCGGGGGGCGCGGGCGCCTCACCTCCGAAGTCGGGGCGGAGGCGGATGTCGTAGCCTTGGAGCAGCCTGTCCACAGTCTCCTTCACGTAGGA
>VWZT01006804.1:143957-161082 GCA_013397055.1 Pachycephala philippinensis
GCTGCCGTGGGGAAGGGGCTGCCACCGCCGGGCGCGCCCCCCGCCGCTGGAGTGCCGGCTTCCCGGCAAGAGACAGTGAATAATTGCTGAGGGCGCTTCGGTGTGAAAATTCCCTTCGATGGGATGTTAGCCATGAAGTGAACGGGGAATGGCAAATTCGATAAAAATGGCACGTTTTGGCGCAGGTAGCGTTTTGTCCAGAGGCGGAGGCTGGAGGACGCGGCCGTCCCGCGGAGCGCTCGGCTGGCGGCGGGGCCTGCCCCTCAGCGGTACTCGCGGTGGCCAGCGCGGGAGGCCGCCACTGATTTTTAGTTGCGATTTTTTTAACCAATCTAGTTGATGTTGCGTTTAGAACGCCGTTTACTTTTTTTTTTTTTTTTTTTAAAGACTCTCGGAATGGATGCTCTAAATTAACCTGACTTCTCTTTGTGCATTATTACCCAGTGACTGATCGGAGCCCAGTGAACAGTTTGTGGTTTTGCCGGCGACCGCTCGCTTTCACTGCACCGTAGCGCAGTAGAAATAACATTTATCCCTTTCAGGTTCAACACATCTCATCTGTGCGCTGCACAGTCCTGCGTGCGGTGCCCTTGGGATACTTATTGGATGCTTTTGAGGCTACTACAGCGTCATGCACACTTGTTTCTGAGAAATGGCAGACTTTTGGTGATGGTTTTTGTAGCTGAAATATACCACGATATTTGAAAAAATGATGGAATATTGGTACAGCTTGTGGCACACATTCTAGTCATAATTTTGAGCATTTTTTAAACAAATTTTTGAATAATGCATTTTTCTATGAAAATTAGTCACTCTTGGAGGAGGAGCACGACATACTTCCTGAGAGATTACTGTGGGAGTCTTTCATCTCACATCTGCTCTCTCCAAGCATCTCACATCTGCTCTCTCCAACCATAACAGTACAAGTTTGTGAAAATAAGTATTTTATCGATTCTTTGTAACAGTATATAATAAATATTTTCAAATTGCTTTGAGGAGTTTTATGTACTTTTCTTTTCCACCTAGTTCAGTAACTAGCTCCTGAAAAATGTGACCTCCCAGCTCACCTTGAGGGTACTTTAGGATTGCTGTTTGGAAGGAGTTTTGTTCGATTATAATTGGTGTGGCTTGGGTAGAGTGCTTAAAAAACCCAAAACTTACCTATAGATATTTAGCAAAAAATATCTTTTTATTTAGGGTTGTATCACACACAGCCATGATAAAGTTACCTGGTTCTTCTGAAGCACTGAATTAGGATTTACCATGGAATTATATTGTCCCTTTTACTTCTTGATAGTATGCAGCATGATATTTAGCTTAGTCATAAGCCATGTGAAAGTCAGATATGCCTGTGTTTAAGGGAGACCGCTGCTCTCCATGGCTTGCCAAAATCTGTCTTAAGGCATAAGTGCAGGGGTTTATTCTATTAGAATTCTTAATCTGCTGCACATTTCAGGGCGGCTTTAGTTCAGATGAGCTGTAGTCTGGCCCTTGGACTGAATGCCCATTAATGCTTGAACTGTTTCAGGTGAATTTCTGATCTTATCTGGTCTGAGAAGGCATGAGCAAAGCCTGTCCTGCAGGCGTCCTGCAATCAGGGATGTCTCAGCCCAGCAGGGAGGATGAGGTTGTTCTTTTTGGCAAGCTGGTTCCTCTCGGAGCTCTCCCAACCAAGCTGTCCTGGCTTCTGGAGACCAGCCTCGAGCTTCCTCCACTGACCATCCCAAAAATAAGACCCAAACGGTCAAAATTCAACACCATTTTGTACAGGTTGATTACTGGGGATATCCGAGCTCTAGGCTTGGATCTTGAAACAACTGCAAATATCCTGCAGTGCGGAGACAATACTGAAAAGATCCCTCAGTAATGGGGGCTTGGGAACAAAGAGATTTATATGGTACTCTTAATAACCATACAAAGGAGGAGCTTCATGGCATTACACTGCCGCAGCAGAGGGGGTGAGAAGGATTTTTTTTGCCCCATCGTGAGGATGATGGAAACATGTCTGGGACCCATTTTCCATTGCTTTCAGGACTGAAAAAGGTAAATTATTATCAGCAGGACTTCCACTCTCACATGTGTTGCTAGCTGAAGTAGTCAATGAATAAGAATTTGAAGTTCTGCTCTCTTTGCAGATGATCTGTTTCTAGAAGAATATAGTATGCTCTTCCAGGCCACCAATGTGGAAGAATTTTGACGTAATTTTGATAAAAACACTCCATGTGACATAGTTCTTGCTTCAGGATCTCTGTAACAACCCCTTACACAAAGAACAAGTGACATCCAAAATGAATGACTGTGGGGAACAGGCTAACTCTCAAAGCCCAGGTATTACCACTATTGTTTACAAATGTTTTCTAAAAGCTTATACAGGTGACGAGGCATCTGGTGATCTGATTTTGACATGTGCTTCAAATGGCAGCTGCTTCTGCAGTCAATAAATTCGATTCAAAACACAGCAGTGTGTCTTTCCATCCACTCCAATGGGGTTTGCTCAATCACTCAGGCTGAGTGAAACATGATGTGTACTCCACATGGCTGCACCCCAGAATGTAGGCACCTAAGTAGATGGCTAATTTGCAATTTTGGAAATCAGGCTGCTTAGTGCCCAAAGTTCTAGGAGCTTAATCTGGAGAGTTTTGCCACTAGTGTTCAATATCTTTAATTATCTCTCACTTCTGAGATACGCAGTTGTAAATCTGTGGTTTTTAATAAGACTGGAGATAACACAGCTCCTACACGAAGAAAAGTGCACATCCTCTGCATGGAAGTGTCTACCTTGACAGAAAGCATCAAATGTTTCTATTGTTGCTGCCTTTCCTGTCCACTCTGCCAGTGAAATGAGCTCCCATGGCAGAGCTGCCACTCTGACCCATGTATGCTCTTTAGTGACACCAGCATCGTGCTGAGGTGGGATGCAGCCAGCTCACAGCCTGTAGGAGCTGTAACCCCTTTGTACCAAACCCAGCCTGGTTTTCAAACACCTGTGGTGGCTTTAATTTCTGCTCTTATAGTCTTTTCTTACGGTTATTTTCTCATACTTGTTCAGTAAGTTTTCTTGAAACCGTTGCTAATGATAATGCCAAATTCTTTTACCAATCATTTCTTTTCTGGGTTTCGTATATATAGGGTCTATAAGATAGACATACAGATTGTAAATAAGATTTTAAAAATATATTTTCTGGCCTGTGTTAGAGAAGGCAGACCTTTTGAGTGGGGAATAGTTTTGTATTTGTTAAACACATAATAAACTAAATCAATGGAAATCCACTGGTTCTAAAATATTAACCATCACTTTTTTTTCCGTATTCTGAGGCATGTCAAAGGCTTACTAGAAGCAATATAAATAATACAATCATAAATCATGATCAGAAACTATCCTGGGCCAAATGCATGTTCATTTTTTACTTTCATTATATTTAAACTTTGAGGAGGGAATCTTTTTTCTTACACAAAGGAATGTTTCCAGTTTATTAAATACCTTTTTTGCACTGCTCATTTTAATTTGGCATCAGAAAGTGCATACCATACAAAGATAATGTCCTGCTTAGATAATGTTGGCTAATAAAAAAAAATGCAAGATCACTGAAAAAAAGGGAAATTCTTTCTGTGTCCCACTGGATAAGATCTGTAGGCAGGAAGACCACGAGTTTTAAAGAAACAAAGTGGAAAAAATGCAAAAATGATGACTATGCAATCTCTCTCTAGTGATATTTTGTGCCTGCTTAAATGTAGAATGAAAGTAGGTGTCTCTGTGCTTCTGCTCAAAACAGAAAAAGGGAGCTGTGTCCCTCATACTGTAGTCTTTGTATGTGGACGTGATGACTGTTAATATTTGTGATACTGACATTTGAGAAACTGCAAATAGGGACTTGCAGACCCAGGATACTCCTAATCTAAGTGCCCAACTGGAACTGCTGTGTAGATTTTTCATACTACATACACAGCTAAAAGAAAAATGAGAATTAGGATGGGTACATTTTTCTTTTTCACTTTGCACTGAGCAGGTGACATTTTGCAGCAATTATACCGATAATATATATTCAAAATTTTAGATCAAATTTTTTAACAGTTAAGCTGAATGACTTGAAAACTGTGAAGTAGAACCTTGGAATTGTGAAATGACTACCTGTGCAGGTAAAAAACAAACCTTGTTCATATTTATACATAAAGAGGCAGGTAACGAAATAGGTCACTTATTTCATCTGCTTAGTGATAGCGCTATTGTTGTTTTATGCCTACAGTAATCCCTTGAGTCAAATAGAGCTTGTGAGCCATCTTCTCAAATGACAGAAAATTGCAAGCTGGAAGTACTTTTAGTGTGCCTTGGGGATTTCAGTGCAGCAGCAAAGCTGCGCAAACAATCGAGAGGAGCTGAGGACTGACATGCTGAACTTGTGCTTTATCCTGGGATCTGTAGACAGGGTGATGCTGCCCCACACTGAGGAGAGCACCTCACCCTCACACCCATTTCCCTTTCCTTTAGGTCTTTCAGTTAGCCCTCACTCTTACCTCAGGAAAGAAAAGGTACGTATCCTCTTTGTGCTCCATTTTCATCCCTCTTTTTATACACTGTAAAGATCAATTAAGATCTTTCTAGTGCAGGTTCTACTTTGTTTTAAAAGACTGTAAAATGCTTAGGACAGTTCTTTTAAGGAACTAATAGTAAATATCAAAACTCTGAATAAAGTTACTCACCTTTAATAGTCAAAACAAGAAGAAAATATATGAGCTATAGGATTTTGTCCGGTAATATCTATAGCCAGAATAATTTAGTGAGTCTTTAATCGTGTCAGATAAACATCTGTACCACTCATTTGAAACCCCTTTTTCGATTTCCCAGCCTTGTGTCTAGTCCACCATCCAACATCCGTTCTTAACTTTACAGAATTTGCTTCCTCAGGATGTGCATGCCCAGCACTGCATCCCTAATGACAGAAAACGCTACAGCAGTACATTTTCTTCACCCTCCCTCCTCACTACCTATGGGAAGCAACCTTGCTGACCTTCCAAGTCCTTCATCTCACATGCAAGACATTCAGAAGCTCCTTCTGCCTCTGATGCTGGCTCAAGAGAAGTAGTAGGGGCTAAAGATTGAGGTCTTTGTGCCAGTTGCTATAGAGATTATCAAAAAAGACAATCTTAGCTTCAGAGAACAAACCATTTGGGATGAGTTAGGAAGACAAGCCACAAGTGTTCAGACAGACATGAAGAAGGCAAAGGCAGCAGTTAGTCTGCTTGCATTTGTATAGTTTAATGGACATATTAACAACAAGGAGCCAGTCAACTTAAGTGTTGCTGGAAAAAGGCAGTTGATGTCAGCCTCACAGAAGCTGATTTTAAGGAGGTATTTAGAGAACAGAGACATATGAAGTATGATATTGTTTTGATTTCTCTTAAAAGGTACTTCAGATGCTTCCTTTTGTACAGCTCCTAAAAATTGAGGTTTGTCAGTAGTGGCAGTATGTCAGAAGCAGGACAGAAAGAGTTAACACCTGATGTTTTATCCTGTGGAAATTGAGCACACGTATACCTTTTGATTACAAGCAGCTCCCTTGATTTTAAGAAGCTGATGCATACTGTGGCAAGATGTTTATACATTTGTAGCATTGAGAACTTTTCCTTCTATGCTTTTTAGGCCTGCTTCTGTCTTGCTTTGTATAGGGTTTTTTTTAGCATAAGAAATGAAACACTGTTAGTGGAATGGCTCAGAAATTATTTTTTCTGATAAATGGATTAATTTTACCCAGCTTTGCCTTTTGATTGTTTTCTGAAGCAGCTCACTGCAAATCCCTATTTAAATTATCAGGTTTTATGAGCAGTATTCTCATACTCACAAGTATTTTACCACACAGAGCCACTAGAATGCAATGTGTCTCTTTGTCCCATTTCAGTGATGTGATGCACTCACTACATACACTTGTGAATGTGAGTCATGTAAATAAGAGCCTAGCTTGTTTGCTTCTAGCAATAAGGAGATAGAATGGCTGAATTTAGTCACATATGCAATTTCTCTGGAGATATCTTCTGTAAGCGTGTAGCTCAGAGAGTTCCTTTCTCAGGAAGAACAAAGTAAAAACTGGATCAAAATGAAATTTTCTTTGAGAAAATACACGTTTTTGCATTATATACTCTCAAGAAATTTTGAATTAAAAGATACTCCCGAGCAACCTGGTCTGTCTTTGAGGTTAGTGCATCTCAGTGAAGAAACTGAGCTTGGCTCTGCAGCTGAGCAGGAGGTAGGCTACACAACTTCCCCTTCCAATTTCAAGTATTTTGTGATCTTGTGGATCTAAAGGGTGGTAACATTGCTTTCTACCTCTACTTCTGGTTTACAATTCTTCTATAGAAACTGTAGTTTCAGTTCCTTTTTAATCTCCAGTACCCTCTGCTTATTTGATGTGTTATATTGCTGAGAAGATTGAAGATCCTAGCTAGTTTTTCCTCAAAACTAGTTATACATTAGAAGTTTTGGGGTTTTCACTTAAATCTGGTTTGTGATGAAAACTGGTGCTGAACACAGGCCTTTTCTATTGGCCACCACTTCCAGTTTTAGAGTTAAATCTACCCAAAAGCATTCTTAGTGCACTGAAGACCCAGACTCCAAATCGCATACTCCTCAAACAGCCAAGATCAGTAAGAAAGGAAACAGATATTTTGGTTGAGATTTTATAGTACTTGTTTATTAAGAGGTTGTGCCTATATATGGTAAAACCCTAAAAAGTAAAAGCTAGAACAATGCCAAGAATGGGCATCACAAATAGAAACAGTTCATCTTGCTGTTGCACCTGCCTCGTGAAAGGTAGGCATTTTATATTTCTACTCATTATCAAGGCCGCCTGCTGCTTCCAAAGATGGAGGTGACAATAAGAAAAATTTGCATTGTATTTCAAGAGTATGTTTACAAAATATGTCACCTCTCACATTTAAGAGTGAGTTTTATGGAAAGAGCAAAATATAACAATAAAACCTGCCAGACTGAAAACTTACAGGCTGTTTTCTTTGATGATGGCAAATTCCCCTGGAATTCTGTTGTCAATTTACAGCCATGAAAATGACAGCGTTAGGTATCACCATGCACAGTCATACCTACGCTAGGAGAAAACAAAGTGGGCATGATTTTAACAAATGCAATAGTCCTACACAACAGCTGCTTGCACACTCCTTTCTTGTCTCAGGAGCACATTTGAAGAGTGAGATAGATGCTTCTGGCTTGCTGAAATAAAGAGCACATGCGAATCTCCTGCTGGGAGTCACTTTGTCATCAGGGAAGTGTAAGACAACAAGTAATTTTACTTATCTCTTTAAGTGATGTAGGGGTGCAGGTCTAAAATCCATGATTTATATATGTTGTGTGGGCTGGCAGCAGTCACTGGAAGCGGTCCATAAACTGAGAAATGGATTGCGCCCTGTCATTTTTGCTGCTTTTAGCTAGTTGAAAAAGAACCTTAAAATAAAAGCTAAAATAAGTACTAAGCTAAGAATTTGAAGAAAAAAGAAATTGAACACAAAGACAGAGAACTGGTAAAGATGTTCCTCAGCCAGATCACAGAACTGGGATGCTACTCATTTTTTTAGCCCCTGTTTGTAACTCTTCCCACAGCAGTGGAGGGCACAGGGGCACAAGGATGCTCCCATTGATAACTGCACTGAGAAGAAGTGTGCAGGAGGGATGGTTCAACAGCATGGGGTATTGCTTCATTCACTGTTCATACATTTTGGAAAAGACTGAACTCCTTATGGCTGCCTTCAAACCCACCTCAGAGGGCAAAACCATCCTGACTTCTCTTTTAGGGCAATCAGCAGAATGTTAAAGCTCAGGAAGCAGTAAAAGGTGAGATAAGGGATGCAGGAGCATCCTCTAGTTCCCTTGAGCTTCTCTTGAGAAGCATCAAGCATTTGTGTGATGTTGATATTAGCTTCAGATAGTTTTTAGTACCATTTTGGGACAGAAGTGAATAGAGGTTGAAAGAAGATTTAGTTTTGTGTGCAGAAGAGGCCAACAAATATCAATATATCAATTTTATAATTTGGAAACCTTTCTCTCTTGTCTCTTCCTACTGTAAGGGATGATTTTGAAATCCTTTGCATGAGTTGACGTCTCATATTCTCTACCTCTTTGTTGTGTCTTCCTTTGCCTTGATAAGTGTCTCCTTACGTGACTTGTTCTTTGATTCAGAGAGTTCCTCTCCCTTCACCTGGTATATTAAGGCTTATTTTGTACTTCAGCTCTGGACATTATCAAGGTTTTAATTTCAGAAAAGCTGCAAAATGTGTTTCAGTGAGCGGTGCTAGGCCATATGAGTGGCAGACAAGTCAAATTCCTTTTCAACCCACTTTGAGAAAGCAAAATGTTGCCTTCCTATAGTCAGATAGGGAACTGAAGAATTAGAAAATTTAAGAGGATAAAAACAACAATAATGAGGCTATAAGAAAACAAAGTAGTTTAAATAAAGAGAAAAACCCAACACTATAGTAAATTAGGAACTCAGAATGAAAAATGCTGTTCTTGTTCTGATCCAGAATCACCAGTGTGAGTGGCAGGGTTTTTGTTTACTTCAGTGACTTTTGGAACAGGACCTAAATGACCCTAGTAACTAAATCATACATAAGTCAGGGTAGATTTTCACTTCTTCATTTTGGGTAGGGAAAAGATCATGTATTGTTTTGGGTTAATAAGAGAGTGAAGGCACCTTATCCATCCTCTTAAAACCATTCATCTTGTCAAGTCCACCTCCTGGAAATGTGTATTTGTCTCTGTTAAATATTCAGTTTCCTTTTTGTCGCTTGGATTTTCCACTCACTCATTTTCACCATCAGCAGTGGAAGTCTTCATTTCTCACGTCTAAGTGGGCTAAGAGGTGAGGGAGGTGATGGTGGAGGCCTGCTCATGGAGACAGGGTATTTCTCAGATAGTGTTAATCTCATGTACTCTGATATCTGTGTCCAACAGAGAAATATTTAGAAAGCTGATTATGCACTAAACATCTGAAATGAGACACAAAGTTGACAAAACATCAAAAGTACTAAGGACATGGGTATTGGTTAAATACTGACCTATTTGATAATAATACATAGTATTTCTATACTTTATGTTTTTAAATCACTGTGTGCATTTGAACTAATTAATGCCTTCAAATATCCCTGCAATATATGGAAGACTTTTCTAAAATTCAAAGAACAGGAAATTCAGACATGGAGGTCTGGAGATCAAAATTTTAAATGCAGATTTAGGTATTTGACCTCCACAACGTCTCTGTCAGTCTTATGTATAAATTGATGCATGTAGAATGAGCTACACTTGTTAGAAGATTTGGCCTAAATGACTTATCCAAGGTCACAGAAATTAGTGGCAGAGCTGGGGGAGGATTTGAAGAGTGCATCTTTAAAGGTAAAAAGCAACTGAGGTATAAAACCATTTCTGTTTTTAAGTGCATTATGCCTGGTGAATTTTATAATAATGAATTTTTTTTCATGCTGTTCTTGAAAAATTCAGTCTAGTACATAAGACATGAAACGCTGCAGCTGCACTGGATCAACCCCGTGGTGCACACAAACTAGTACACTCTGTGACTGTGTCCAGGAGTTTATGTTTGTACTGTTGAAACTACTTAGAGTGGACTTGTCACTGCACATCAATTATCTGTTGATTCACACACTTAGGTAAAAGCAAAAGGGTATTGCACTTTGTCAGTTATTGTACTTCTTTCACTCTGTATAAGAGCAGACTACCCTCCCTTCATAAGAAATACTCCAGGAAGATTGAAGGGTGAGGATCTCCTCAGAGGCCCTGAACCTACCTGGTCTAACTTCAAGGCTGGGTGTGCTTTGAGCAGTTTGGACCAATGACTTCTAAAAGTCACTTCCAAGCTGAACCACACTGCAATTTCCCTTCAGTGGAATCATTGTGTGGGAAGGGGAAGAGGCAGAGACTATACAGTGGATAGATACAGAGACTATTCACTGTGCAAGAGATGAGCTAGCTCCCCATATACCTGTAGAATGGAATTAGCTTCCGCTCGCTTACCACTGAGGACATGGGCCCCCTGCTAGGCTACCACTGTAAAATACCTCTCTGGGAGAGTAGTGAAGATCTGGGAACTAGTAATGGAAAGTGGGTAACACATACCTTATCTTGTCAAATGCTCTCAGCTGCCATTGCTGCCAGCAGGAAGGAACAGCAGACAACATTTCCCAAGCAGTTCTCTGCTCCTTGCAAATGATACTCGGGTACACCTCAAATTACTTGAGAGAAGTACTTCTTAATTTTTTCTCTTTTCTACCTGGTCGTCTTTACAGTGTTTTCTTTGCCTGATGCCTTTGTATTGATGCCTATAAGACAAAACCAGCCCCCTTGTGCTGCCCACTGCTGCTACAGTGCCCTTTCCTTTCTGAGGATATGAAATTTTTCGTCAGTAACTTTGAGATGTGAGTAATGCCACTCCATGCAACAACCACCAGATGGTAATGAAGAGCAGACTAGTTGTGTGTCTTTTGTAGATTTAGTGTATTACCACAGTGGCAAATTTTGCTTTTACAAGCAGAGCTTACAGGTCTAAACACCAATTTGTTCAGCTGTTTACCTCTGGGCCAGTCTGCTTGGCAGCTCTGTTTGCATAAACCCCCCAGTCATTCTGTTTGCCTTTATACTAAAATATGTGAAAGGGAATATTCTCTACCTAATGCACAAATGCTGATATTATTATTTAGTTCAAAAACGCTCTCATTATAAGGAAGGTTTTGACTATATTTGGTGTACCACTATATGAGCTATCTCTTGTAAGAAGGTAGATGCAGAACACCTTTAGGTGAGTGTATTCCTTGCTTCTTCTGCTGCCATTATATTTCTCCAAATGTCATGAAGGTTGTACCTCTTTCCAGGTAGAAAGTCTCTGTTGCTGTTTGTGCTTGACATCAGCAAAGGGAGAAGTGTTGAGAAGTGAACCAAACCAAAGCAAAGTTCTTAGCTGAACATCATTGTCAGCGAAGAGGTGATGCTGAGCACAGCTCACCAACCCCACAGCATGGAAACGTGAGGGAAGAGCAGAATAAACAGAGCCTCTTAAGTACTGCTAGCCCCAGACTTTTGAGAACCAGAAATCAGCCCCACAGGGCTCATGAGATTCAGAAGCCTGAGTTTTACTTATCTGCCTGCAGGATTTTGGGTTCTTTATGAAGTACCTTGTAAACCATCTAGGTAAAATTTCAGGTTTTTCCTGGCATTGTACAATCCAGAGACTTTGAAACTCTTTCCTTTCTTCCTTTTAAAGAAAAATGAGGCTCCTCCTCCTTTGGTGCAAGCCAAGCACCAGGAAGGCAGGAAGAAAATCACTAGAGCTGTTGCCAATGGCTTCACTGTGAGTCAAGGGCCAGACCTGTGGCTTTCATGGAATATTTAGGTCATTCCCCAGGTATCATATACTTCTGGGATTAGTAGACATGTAATGACTGGGAACAATGAAGCCTTCCAGGAAGGCAGTTTGTTGGTGCATCTTCTCTCTTGTTCCCTCTGGGAGCAGTTGCCAGCAGCAGGATGCAGCTGTCTTAAAACCAGTGGGCAGAGCAGCAGGCCCTGCCTGAAAGCAGGAATCTGAAGCAGACTGCAAGTGGGAGCATCCAGCCTTCCTCCCTTCTCCTTCTGAGCTATGGCAGCCCCCACACACTCCCCCTGCCTCAGCCCCCTGCCCCTCTCTGCCCTGCCTGTCACTTCTGAATGCTGCAGGAAGTTTGCAACTGTTGCTCGTGGCAACCAAAATTTTTGACACATTTTGCATTAAATGTGGGAGCCCTGACAGGGAAAGGCAGGATACAGGGCAGTGGCTTCCCAGATTCCTCCCCACAACCCTGGCTGCCATGTCCTTCACCTCGATGAAACAGAGACATATTTGTATTGCTTTTAGTAAAATCTGCATGCCCCCCTGGATGAAGAGGTTTTTCTTATTTTTCCAGGGATGCCCATTTTAGAGATAGAAATCAGGACATCTGCTTGATTTCCCACTTTGCCACTGAGGATGTGACTGTGACTTGTCCTGATGGCCCTGGCTGCAGATGTGACATGGGTCAGTTACATGCCAAATCATGTGAGTGTGTGTGCCCCGAAAGTATAAGGGTCAGATGAGAAAGAAGAGATGAAGGCAGATGAATCCTCTGGTGCTTTCTTGGTGATGATACTTTTTGCCCCAAATTACAGTTCCTGCAGTGAGTGCTTCCACAAACACATTTCCATTGCAGTGTATAGAGTAGAGGTCCCCTTAAATATGAAGCTCACAGTTTACCTCCTTAAACATCCATGTGTCAATCACTTGAATCCATATAAATCTTCTTGCAATCAGTAATAGCAATATATGCATGTGTGTGTGTGTGTGGTGTGTGTGTGTGTATTTGGTATTCAAAGGATTTTCTAGTCTTATTCCAAGCAATCAAGGACATGTGTGTTAAAATAACCATGGTACTGTAGAGCAGTCTTGTAAATACCATATGTCAGAGGAAAAAATACACAGCTAAATGCATGTCGGCATCAGCTCCTGCAGTTTCGTAGGAGTTCTGGCCATGGAAGTGAAGCAAAGCTGGGCCAGCTGAACGTTCAGTTTTACATAGAGCTTATGCTGTGCTCTGAAAGACAGATGAGGAGGTGACTAGAAAACTGACCTGGGACACAGCAGACTGGAATTAAGCTCCTGTTCTGCTGCAAATTTCTTACATGGGAAGCAGTTGCATTTCATATATGGTGTTGTATTGCCACTTAAGCTTTTTGTATCCCCTCTCCCAGCAAAACAGAAATAATAGTTCTTTCTTGTATCCAGTCCTTACTTAGTCTTGTTTATCTAGACTGTAAGTTCTTTCGAGAGGGAACTGCATAGGTAAAAACTTTGTGATCAGACACTGAAATAAGAACCTGGAAGGAAAACTTCTAGAACTACATCAGCAAAGGGAATTACACGGAAATCTGGAACTGGAAGAAGAGCCAGAAAGAGTTTATGCATCTATCTTACTGTTCCCAGAGCAGAACTTAAGTTTCAATCAATAGACCCCAAATCCACATTCCTTAAACATAAGCACATCACTAGAGGTGCAGTCAAGGCCCACAGTGATCTGGTATCCCCACTGATTGAAAACTCTTCCCTGAACAGGTAGCACAGACTTTCCCTGAACTCCAGATCAAAGTTTTGATAAAGCCAAGACATGTAGGTTTCCAAGATCTCTTTAATCAGTGTGGATGTTGGAGAAGAAGGGAATGAAAGACACTTTTGTTAGTACAGTAAAGGTATCCATATCTTTTCTTGGTCATCTACCAAAAATGGGATCTGGGTATGCATTTTCCAAAGAATGGATACTCAACCCCTGATTTTTTAAAAAGGATGTATGTGAAGACAAGTTGTTTGTTCAAGACTGTAAGATACTCTATTGATATAGAAAGAAACAAAAAAAATCCAAGAAATCAATGACTTAGCTATTTAGATAAAGAAAAATTAAGATGCTTGGCAGTGATCCCAGTTTTATCTTCTCTTTTCTAAGAGTTAAAGGTTTTTAAGTAAGCAACATGTAGCTGGGCATTAAAGATTTTCACAGTCTTTTCAATAGTAGCTTGCCTGTCTTCATGGATTTGATGCCAAAACTAAACCAGGTAAAAATCAGCTGAATAATTAAATCTGCTGGGGAAAGGATGGAACCTATAATTTACCTATATAACCTGTAATGTTGGTAGAGCCTATAGCTTACAAAAGGAAAAAAAAAGCCAAACCAAAAAAATACAAACCCATAAAGGTTAGATAATGACTAACAAAGGAAAAGAACTGACTTCCTTTTTCTTTTCACTTAATCTGATGGTAAAGGAGAAATGGGAAGAGTGATGAGAAAATTTTCTGCTTCTCTGTGTTGTCACGAATAAAAAATGATTAAGCTATACTTGAAGATCCATAACTTTGGATAAACCTGCTTTTGAGGCTTGGCCAGAATGTCTGTTTCATCAAAAATCATTAGTAGGATACATCAGTATAGGGACAGTGAAAAAAAAAAAAATCTATTTAAGAAATTCAAGTGCTTTCTGAGCATATGGAGCCTGGCAAAAATAGTCCCCTTCTTACAATAGTCCCTGATGGGTGAGATTTCTTCAGAGAAATCTTGGAAGAATTGGTGGTAAAAGCTGGAGAAGCTGGGAAAATGCTGAATTCAGCAAACATTTTTGGAGACCATCAATCCAGCCTGTGACCACTAAAACCTTCTTGGAGTCATGAAGTTCTTTTAGAGAGATGATATAACCCAGATATTCTGTGAAGAGATCAAAGACCATTTGAAGCAGTGCTTTTCAAAACAGCATTCATCTGCTGGTGACAAAGAAGCACCTCCAGAGTTTCTGTGTGTCTATGCTACAAATATGTTACCAAAAAAACCCTAGAATAGCTCTTAAGTTGTAATTCAGAAAACAGTGAAATTAAGCAGGGCAATGCATATAGCAGAAGTAATAAACAAATACTCAGAGGTGCTGTATGTGGTTTACAGGGCTGTTTACTGTTATTCTGAACTGCTTTATGTTTCTTTTAAGTCTAGTTTTGTAAAAGTTTCATCAATCTATAAATGACACAATTTTTCAGATATCAAGGACAACAGTCTGGTTTTAGTATTAATCTTACAAATTTCTTGATAGTCATTGCTGTATTTAAGGGAGATACTAACCACTGATAAATCTGAGTAGTACTAGAATTAATTTTTTAGATTTACTGAAAATGAATTTCCTTTTAGTTTTAGCACTTGTAGGGAGTAAATGCACTCACACGGCACCTGAATATTACATCCATACAACCTGAGGCAGGCTTGGTGTGACAGGAGGGCACTGTGTCTACATTTTCTTAGAAAAAACAACATGGGCATCTTTTTAGAAGCCATGAGTATTTCTTGCCCTTGCATGGCATGTCCAGAAACCTTGTAACCTGATGTTACATTTACTGAATGTTACTTCAGTTACTTTACTGAAGTACCCGTACTGAAGAGACAAAAGGTATCAATGATATTGTTGTTTGGTCTAAAGAACTTGGAAATCATTCAAAGACCAGCTCAGTTCCTAGATTTGATGAAAGGGGGAGTTTCTTTGATTTCTAGCTGTAGCAGAACTACTGACTCCAGGCATGGATTTGAGAGGGGGTTGTGTGATAGCATTTCTCACGACATTCATGTGGTGAGATCATTACTGGTGAATACCACTCGACTTTTCTATTTCAGTTCACACAGGCGTCTATACATATCCAGAAGGTATTAAAACAATCTAAACCCAAGGCTGTCCCCAGCTCTGCCTGGGTGTTTGTTTTCTTCCTCAGCAGCTGCAATAAGTGGCAGTCCCGTAGAGACACATTTTGCTCCAAGTTTGTGACTAGCCAGCAGGATTCTTCCCAGTTCTCAATTACCCTCTTTGCCCTCACTTTAGTTTTTTGAGTTTTGCTTCTGCCAGCAAAATTTTACTGAGGTTTCGCTACATAAGATAATCTCACTAGGAAATATTTTCAATATTCTGCAATAAGGGATTACTTTTTATTGCAAGGGAGAAAAGCTAGACACGCTCTTTAGTGGAGGTCTAAGTATCCCCCTGGCATAGTCCATGCTAGAGCAGAAGACTGGTCCAGAGAAACAAATCACAACACTTTATAGAAGATCCCAAGTGGCTGATTAACCCAGAGAAACTTATCTGATACTGTTGAAATTAAACTTCTGAAGAGCTGTGCATCCATCTTTCTGTTGTTCCTGGTCAGATTGCTAATGGAGCCAGAGCAGTGGACTCTGGCTGTCGTGCTGGTTTTCACCTGTGTGTGGAGTTAAACAGGCTGCTCCCAGAGCCTTGTCACAAGAGCTGAAAGTGACCTTGGCGTGACATCCTACTGTCTGTGTTGTCCAGGTTTGTAAATACTGCACAGAGCATGTGTGCCGTCCATAGGCAGGCTACCCCACTTGGTGAGGTTTTGGCAGCACATTTGTCATTCCACTAAGGCAGTCAGATCAGGATCCTGTAAAGCAGTCAGGAGATGAGAATCCTTGTCAAAATCTCAGGAAGCAGACTAGTAATCTGCAGAGGCCTAAATAAGGCTTTTAAAATTGGAAGCAGAACTGACTGCCTAGACAGAGTTTTTTGAAAGATAAACAGCGTCAGCAGGCTAAATGGATTTGAAGCACAGCTTTAATTGTTTTTCAAATGAATCAGCAAAGGGCACTCTTGCTGGAACAAGCTCTGAAGTACAATCAGGAAGATTTCAAGTGTACAGTAGTTTTGAAGATAATCAGGCATTTCAGTGCTGAAAGATACTGTAGTAAGTAATGAATAAAGATTTTTTTACTGTCGGCATTGACAGTACTGTAGTCTTGGAGTCAATTACAATACCTGCCCTATGTGCATGATGAATTTCACCATCCTCATTAAAATGGACATGCACACCGATTTTCAAACCTCAACAATTGTCTCTGCAGCACACTTGATCAGAAGAACAAGTTGTTTATTGCGAATACTTACTGTGTGTGGAACACCCCCCATTCTCCTCCTTTCCTTGTCCTCCCCTCTCCATCCAACCATCCCAATAGCCTGTGACAGACTAACAACACCTCTGAGTGGATTTTACTGTAATTCTTCAGAATCCCTTGGACCTTGCATAATGGAAATTTTTTGGGTCACCAAATCATGTTTCCTAATTATAGGAATGATAAGAAAAGAAAAGAAAAAAGAAAAACCCACCAGATATAACGTGAAACGATTCCCTTATTCTGGCATTTTTTGCGTTTAGAAACCTGGGATAACCCACTCTCTTCCATCTGTTTTGGGTGCGCTCTGTTTTAACCTTGAAGTCAAAGCTTTCCTTCACCTCCTCTTCTTGCCTCTCTCCTGCCAGCTCCTCTCCTACTGGAGCGGAGGGACCCTCCTCGTTGGGGAATTAATCGCCCCCGCCCGCCCCCGCTCTCGGTTTTGTTCCCCTCGTGGGGAGCAGAGGCCATCGGGACGAGCGAAGACTCCGCCACCGCGGTCACCCCCGCGACGCCCCCAGCCTCCCTGGGCGCACCGCAGCCCACCCCCGCAGCGCCGGTGGCAGCGGCGGGCGCCCGCGGGGCCGGGAGGGGAGCGCGGGGCGGAGCGCGGGGCCGCGGGCGGGGC
>VWZT01006804.1:161184-178542 GCA_013397055.1 Pachycephala philippinensis
TACCCCGGCGGCGGCGCCGGGGGCCCGGGCGGCCGGTCCGGTGCCGCTGCTCCCCGCGGGCTCCCGGCGGCTCCGCTCACCCGCTCCCTCTTTGCCTCGCAGTCTCACCGGGCCGCCAGGGCAGATCAAAAAAGAGGAGAAATTGTGGCCGGAGAATTTCACCAACATCCTGAACAGCCTCCTGGATGGCTATGACAACCGGCTGCGACCGGGATTTGGGGGTACGGTGGCGGCGCGGTGCCGGAGGCGGGCGGGGGGTCGCTGGGCAGGGGCGGGGGACGCAGCGCTCACCGCTCGGACCGACCCGGTACTGACCGAAAATGGGGGGGTGTGTCCCCACTCCCTGCTCCGGGGTCCGAACCCTCTGGAAAGGGCCGGCGGCGAGGCAGTGCCTGGCCCGAAAGCCCGGGGGGTGCTGCGCAGTCCCGGCCGTGGGGACCCCGCTGGGGCGGTCCCGGGCTCAGCCCCCGCTTTGCTGCTCTGCCCACATCCCGGGCTCGGGCTGCTGCTGCTGCTGCGCTGGAGGAAAAATAAGCCCTGAAGCCGGTGTGCGTTGGCTTGATGGGGATGGAGGGACCTGTCTAACATACAGATTCTTCTCATTCTTGGCAGTTTTTGACCCGATCGGGTCCTGATAGAAACAAGTGTACTTTTACCAAGCTAAGAGGTTAGGTCTGGTGGATTCTGTCTGACTAGTTAGGGGAAATCAGAGCTCAGGTGCCTGAGCATGCCAGTTCTTTACCACAGTTGCTGAAATTCCAGCTTTGATTTAGAAGTAGTAGACTTAATCGCTGCATAGGAATTAGATGTGGCAGAGTTTCAAATTTGCTTTCACCTGTGCTGTGCATGTGGGGGTTTTGGGCCTCTTCCTTCCTTAGGCTGTTAAGATGCAGTTTTGTGATGCTGAAGAAGCAGCCAGACTTGCTGTTCTTTATGATTTTGATGTTTTTATGTAGGGACTTGGAATGAAAAACCATTAAGATCCAGGCAAAATAAAAGTTAATTTTGTAATCTGGAATTAAGATATTAAAAATGCAAATTTGAAAGTAAAAATAATACAAAAAATATTTATAAAAAATGCCAGAGCCCTTTTTATGATGCTCAAAGCTGTGACGAGTTTTTACAGGCTGCTTCCAATACAGGATTGAATGAGATCCTTGTGTAGGTTTATGTTGCGAAATACTTTCTTCCTCCTCTGAAAGTCCCTTCTCCATACATGTGATCCATCCACACTGACATGTATGCCAGCACATTCCCCACACGCCATATGCAGTGCTCACATGCATGATCGTGATTGTCAAAGGACAACACCTGGCACCATGGATCACTTATTATGTTGAGTGTATGGAATAAATGAGGCCTTCTTAAGTTAGCTTACACATTAAGTGAGAAGGAAGCTAAATTTGTTAACACCCAGAGGAGTCATTGGGAACTGATAGCCTTTTGCAATTTAGTCTTTGCGGAGAGGTTACAGACACTTCTGCACGCGTACAAGAGATGTGCTAAGTTTGGCATCATTTTAGGTTGAATGCCAACTAATTAGTCATCTAGCAAAGATGCTTTATGAGCATTATCAGATTTCCAAAATTAAACCACTACTAAATATGTAATATATGTTGATTTTTATTTTAATACAGTTGTCCTTTGCAGGATGTTTTGCAAGAGTAGATATTTTCCCCTGTTAGTGTGGCAGACTTTCAGAAAAACGCAGTCAAGGAGAAAAAGTTCATTGTATCTTCTTGAACTTTCATATTGGCAATATTGAAGTAAATGAGAGAGGGAGGAAAAAACTCTCAAATTTCAGCCAGGGGAAAACACTTCTGGGTCAATATTTCACAAAACGGATATTATTTTGCTTCTTCCTTCCTCATAACCATCTCTATGGTTTATATTTAAACCACTCATCTGTGAGTTTTGAACTTTTAAGTAAAACATGAGGGAAAAAAGCTTTGCTTTTAAAAATTATGCTTGCCTCCCTAGATCCTTACAACGAAAATTATCTAAACCTGATTTGAGAAGAAAAACTTTGGATAAAAAAAATCAATCAACAAAACCAACCAAAGGAAGAAATTTCTGTAATTGATCAGATTTCACGTTTTGACATTGCTCATAGTAATAACTACAGACTATTTATTGAAATATAGAATATCAACATCAACTTTTACCTATATTTTGGGGGTTTTTTCCTGATAAATCTTTATGACAAATGGCATTTGTATCCTAACAGTGGGTCACTCACTAGTTTATAGCATTGCAAACAAAATGTCAGAGGGGATGGGAATATTTAGAGATGGAAAGTATAGTGTGTTTTGGTGATGTTAAAGCTACATCACTTTCTGATGAACAGTGGAATACTTATTTTTGTTTTCTTCTTGAAGCTGATTCACCATCTAGTTTTCACATGGCCTGAAATGAAATGAAGGTTTTATTTTAAGAACAAAAGGCCTCACAGAGGACTAACTGATGCTGATTTTAAACTTCAAATTGATGAAAATATTTCTAATTCTGGCACAAATTATGTTTAAAATCAGACTTGGGGAGGTAGCCAAATTTTGAATTTTGCTGGCATATTCCAGAGTTACCACAAATAAAAATACATGAAGATAATTCACATGCAGAGCGAAGCAGAAAATGTTTGATTTTGGAAATTTCCTATAACTGGATCAAAATTCTCCATACTATCATTAATTTGCAAAATTTTTGGTAGTTATGGATGAGAAGTTAAATTGATTCAGTATGCTTACAAATGTGGACGTGGTCTCCCAGGAGAGCTGTGAACCCCAGCGGAGCATGTGGAAGCTTCTCTTGGTGGTACTTATGCAGGAGCATGGCATATGTCGAGGGTTAATAGCAGAATGAAGTTCCCCATGTCATTGGATTGACACCTTGCATTATAAAGTCACTTTATTAAATGAATTTAATAAACTTTGAAAGTTGTTGTCACCTTACTGGGCACTGTGAGGTTTGGTAGTATGCTAAGCAAAACCAGAAGAGTTTATTAAAAAGTTTAGTAAAGACCATTTAAGTGAAAGTTCCCGTTAAGTTGGGGCAGGGGGGAAAATCTAAAGAGAGAAGCAAAGAAATGTCACCTAGAAATTGAATGAAGTAAAGGAGAATGGGCAGTTTCATGTAGGAAAGGAAAAAAAACTGCAACTGCTGTCAGGAAGACTTTAAATGCATAAACGTTTTGAATTTGAGTAGATGGAAGGTATTTAGGGACTAATGAGCAAAGTAATGCTGTATGATGTTTGAAAATAGTGTGATGGAAATGAAGTTTGTTCATTCCTTATGCTCTATGCTCTGTTATATTATATCCTGAATTTCAGCATGCAATTTATAATCCAAGTGGGTTTCCTGGTCAAAACCACTGTATAAAAACAGTGTTTTTACAGAAGCTGCTTGTAGTGTCATTAATTAAAATCATCATCTGCTGGAAAACTTCAGGAGTACTACCATAGTACTATTTTGATTCAGCCGTAAAAGTTTGAAGTAAAAGCATTTCTAGCTAAACCCTGTCTCCAGTTTTCATCTGCTTTTAAAAATTTTGTGTATTACGTGAAGAAAAACTATAGGAAGTTACACAAGCTGTATTTTCTCTGAAAATCGCCTTATTGCTTTTCTGGTGATTAGTTTCAAAGTGATAGTAGAAGTCCAAAGTCTTTGAAAGGAGCATTATTCACTTGCAGTAAAAGGCCTGTGTCTGATTTGCCACTTTAAACCCTTGCATGGTTTCAGGCTTTACCTGAGCAACTCTTGACGTTAGCAAGGGCATGCAAGAGCTGATTCAAACCTGTATTGGATGGTAACTCTAAAAAATGTAATGGTGTCTTTGAAATTTTCCTGATACAGTAACTAATCACACTTAAACCTGGACTTAGGGATGTAGGAAGGAATAAGGAGACTGAAGCTGATGAGAGTGACATCACTGTGTGCTGCCATGTATCTTCTAATTTTAATGAACTGTGCCTTTCAGAGAACATCTGATCTCTGGTGTCTCACTTTTAATGGCCAGTTGTATGGCCAGACCAAAGAAAGAAAGTGGTGTGTGACTTGCCTCCTGTCCAAGGTTCTTGGGTTGACTGTGAAAACGCTGACCACAAGCTGCCAGCATCGCCCACAGCCTGTTACTGGTGTGTTGTGGTGTGGTTGCCCATCAGCTGGTGAAAGCTGGAGCCCTCTCCCTTCCTGAGTTCTGCTCGTTTGTGTGAGCTAGAACCTGGCATAAGGTTTGAATCTCACTATCAACTACTGGTGTTAGCTCTGTGGCTTTCTCTTTGGAAATTGCCACATATACTGCTGACTCCTGAACAGAAGGAACAGGACTGTTTCCATTCATTTCCCTTTTCCTCGTTTTGTGTTCTTTCTCATGATCTCTTAACTGTGGAACTGCAGCTGGGTACTTGGTGGAAATAAATATGTTGGCCATTGTCTCCCCTAGCAAGGGTAGGAGAAGGATTCTCTGCCCCATCTAGTCTGTGTGTTGTTCAGCTGATGAACAGCATTTCTGAAGAGTTTCATTTCCTGTCTATGCAGGACTTTAGTCAGAAAATAAACACAGAATACATTTGAAGAGCAAAGGCAATTTTCTGTTTTTAGAGAAAATAAAAATATCTACATGATTATTTGCTCTTACTAGGAACTCAAGCGTACCTTAAAGGTTCCATTGCTCAGCATAATAGATATTATCATTTGTTTTTACAATTTAGGTTGCAAATGGACTTGAAGTAAGCACTGAAAAGTGAAGCGGGTCATTTTTTTTATTTTTCCGGCAGTTGTCCATTCTTTCTCAGCTGGTGAGAGTTGATGACTCAAAGCTTAACAGGATATGGTGTTAGATACCTGTAGGTGACAGATTTGAATTTGGCCTCGGTTAGTAATGCTTGAAGTCATTACCATCTGTCTGTTGTTCAGTGATCTGTATAAAATTAGCTGATATTCTTAGTCCAGTTCTTAGTAGACAGGTGTCCACATCATGAAAACTGGCACCAGTACCAGGCTTACTGGCTGTCTCAGCAGAGATGATTTGCTGATAAATAGGCAAAGAAACAGTAATCTCCTAATTTCTGAGGTATACTTTTCCCTTTTCAGGTTCAGACATGCTGATGGATGAACATACATAAAGACAAAGGTTATTGTGTGCTGCTGTGTTTGTTGCATTGTCTTTTGGTAGAGAATGTAGCCCATGTGTTTGAATTCTTTATTAATTTTTTAAAAATGCCCAACCTAGTTCTGGCTTCTGAACAGAATTCTTACATATAGCAGGTGTCCTTAGCTGTTCTTTCTGATAGAATGAAACAAGAGAACATGTTTCATATGATGGGAGTTTTTTTTCTTCTTTTCCCTCACTTAAAAAATGTCAACCCTATTCAGGCAGCAAGAATTTGGAAAGAGGACCAAATCTTTCACATGTAGTTATATTTAAAAAAAAATCTGTAGCAACTTTTTTTTTTTTTTTTNTTTTTTGGTGCAGCTGTAGGAACTGATGTAATATGATTTTATGTGGTTTATATATCCTGGGATTGATCTCATAATAGCAGCAATAACTGCACAGCATTTAAATTGTACTTTTTATGTTGAAATCTTTGTACAGGCCTGTTTGTTAAATGTTTCCGATTAGTTGTGGGACCCTTGATGGCAAAATTTGCAATATACAGAAAGCCTGTGCAGGATTTGAGTGTTTACATACAGCGGAGATCTCTGCAGTGACAGTTGCCTATGGAGACGCGGGGATAATGGAGCCCGAAGTCTTTCACTGGGAGCTGTGCTGCAGTTCTACCCATATGTTGACATAAAATGCATGGGAGAGCTCTCTTTATGTTCCTCTTCCCAGGGTTACGGCCTGGCATCACTTCTTCAGCCCACATGTAACATCTATAACACTGAACTATTCTGGCTTTTTGCAGGGGTTGCTTTTAATCCTGCCTGAGCTTCTTTAAAGTATATTATCTTGCAAGCAGTGATTCAGACTTAACTGTTCCCACTGCAGTGTGTAGGACTCTCCTCCTATTTCATTGACATAAAAATACACACCAGTATGATATAAATAGTTCTCCAGCGCTCCTCAAGATTTGTGGTGGATAGATACTTTGTGAAGATCTGTTGAGGGGTAAACCCAAATGGTCATATTTAAAGTTAATTGGCCTTCTTACAACTCACTGCATTTTATTGTCAGTAATAGAGCGTTAAGGATTCTAATAGGATCTTCTGCTTGCAGAGCCTGAGTTGATTAAGTGGTGCAACACATTCGTTTTGGAGGGCTGCTTAAATCACCAGTAAAAGTAGGTTAGGTGACTACAGATCACCTCCTCGTTGACAGGAATTCCCACGATTAATAATAGTTTAAAAAAGAAGCAGCAGCATGACTCACTATTTATACCCCTGCTATTGTTACCAACTGGAGTTATGTTTTCTCCTAGAACAAGAATAAGAGATAAGTATTGGTGTCGCCATAGATACTCCTGGGTTGGCATTAAGTACTGGGATGTGCTAGAAAATCCATAATTTGTCATTTCACAACTGTTAAGGCCAATGTAGGTGGAAGATGTGGAACATGAAAGGGCCGCAATTGGAGAGAAAGCATTAAGGAGATAATCAGCTTCACTGTCTTTGCTCATACCAGACACTGAACTGTTTGACCAAGGTTTGGCTGCAAAGCAAGGATTTGTATGTCTGTACCAGCTGGATAACTGTTATGATGTCTAAAGTATTTCTAGATCCGCATTCATCTGCCATTTTCTAGTTCAATAAGACGTGATTTTAACATCTGTTTTGTCGCTCCTCTGCTATCATGTTGGACAAGCAATTGAAAGTAAACACTATTTTGTGGCCTCATAACTGTTGCAGAGTTCCTGCTTCCTTCTTTCTCATGGGTCATACTAATAAATATTTGAGAACACAATAGCAGTTACTGGAGAGTGAACTCAAACATAGTTCTAGTCTTGTGCTGCTGCTATAGTGTTTCTAATAGCATTAAGTTGTAGGCTTGCTAATTTGGAGATTAGCTTCTTGCTCTTAACTTACCCCTTCTTTCTGAGAAACTGAAAAACAAAGTTGCAAAAGCCTCTGAATGCCTGTTGCCCTTGAAGCTGTAATCATTTAATAAAACAAAATAAATCAATGTCTGAGGTGAAGCAGCTCATGCCTGTGGGAAAATCTGTCCCTTTGCTCAACTTGGTATGATTGTAAATTATGGTGTTCTGTGAGCTAAAGAAAAAAAATATACCATCAGAGGAAAAACACTTAAAAGTTTGGGGTTTATTTAAGGACTACTATTTAGTTTCTTAAAACTAACAAGTAAAGCAGTTCCTGAAAGGAATTCAGGGACCTGTCTCTGTTACTCAATAATAATGGAACACTGAACTCAGCTCCTAAAGGGATTCTTGCAGGAACTGAGTGCAGTATTCAGTATTCTCTTATTATTGAGTACCAAAGACTAATTCCTGTATTTTCCTTATTAAAGCTATGTGGGAAAATGAGTTTTTCATTTCTATACAACTGATATCAGAAATATTTCAAGTTCAAATGAAATAAATATTTATATATTTAAATGAACCCCTGATAAAGTCTAATAGTGTGTTTCTGGAAGATCAGTTGTAATTGATCTCTTCTGTCTCTACATACAAGTATGACTGGGCTTTTCTCTCCTATCTTCTAGCACTATAGATAAATGTCTTCACTTCTAATCTCTTGGAGCTCCTCTGCTCTCCAGAAAAAAAATGTCTCCAGGAAATGTCATTGGACTATGTTGCCAGTTAAGTGAGTGATCTAAACACTCATGGATTTCCCTGACTGATGAACATTTTGTTATTTGTGGAAAAGGGAGCAGCTTCCATTTGACATGTTTAGAGAGCAACCCACTGCAAAACAAATGGCATGGTATGAAAGTGTGTTATCTGGAACTTGGAAGTTGCTTCTTAAAACCTCTTCAAGACAAACATGCTAAACTATGCAACTTTCCAGGGACCTCTGAGCTACCAGCTGTTGTACAGTGGAATTTCTTTAGAGTTATTTTGAAAAAAACGCCCTTCTGTGGAACTTAGCTTCCAGTAAAGTAATCTTTTTGACATTTAGCTGAAAAATTCTTAGCTATTCTTCTCTAAATAATTTGCAAATTCTATAGCAAAATAATTTTACATGGTTTCTTTTCACTTTTACATGGTTTCTTTTCACTTTTTTTTCACAGCTTGAGACTCATTCTAGGTGCAAGAAGTTCAGGTTCCCTGTTTTCCCATTGCTTACTTCTTTTTTTATCTTTTACCATTTGATTCAAAGTGACATATCTGAAGAATGATTTTTTAAATTTTTTTTTTCTTTTCAAGTGGGGCATATTCTTCTGCTGCTAACTCTATTGAGTCTTTCCTTCTTTCATTTTTAGATTGCAAATACTATGATAAAGCCTGAATTATCAGACTTGAGCCACTTATCCTCTTTAGTAATTTGAGTTGTAGGGGTTTAGAAGCTGGTTGTGAATTTGTAGATCATGCATATTTTTTCAAACAGATACTGTTTGGTAAGACCTCCAGTAGATTTTTTTTCTTTTCTAATTTATGATGTGATTTAATTACCTGAATTAAACTGTTAACTAATGCTTTGATCACAAAATCATTATAACAGCTGATAATTATTAGGAACTTCCTAGCCTTTTACATTAGGAAGAGACCTAAATCCCAGTGAAATTAGTGTGTGTATTCTTTGATTTAAGGGGAAACGTAGAGAGTACTGTAGAGTGGATGCCCATCTGAAATTTCAAGGTAGTAAAGAAAATATACCATTAAAATGAAACTTTCTCTGGTGGTTGATTTGCCATACACAGCTGTGAGAGTGCAAAACCTCTGCTCAGTGCACTGTTTTTAACAGTGTCCTAAGTATCATTAGTTCTTTCAAGACAGGCTTTGTAGCAGAATGTGGATCTTGGTTCAAACCCTCAAAAATGCTTAGACCTCCAACTTTTATTTTGGATATTAGTATTAAAGCACTTAAGTACATCTCAGGATATGGATTCAGTTCTTGATCCTGCAATACTAAATTGCTCAGTGCATGGCATGCTATTGTCTGTAGTCCAGTTATTACCAATAGGTCCAAATATTACTAATAAATGCTTTGAGGAATGTGGATTTCCTGGATTCAGTGCTTGTTGTTAAGCAGAATGGTGTTTTTAGTGAGCCTTTTAATTTTTTGGCATCAGTTTTCTTAGCCGTTGAGTTAACATTGGTTTTCTGAATGGGGATTTGCATGGAAATGCTGCTTTTGATTTACTTATGTGGTAAAGGTAATTGAGCAGTGCTTCTTATTTGAGACGTATCTGAATTGACCTCTGTTTGCGTTTTGCTCTTGCTCATCCACAGAACCCTGAAAGCGGTAACTGTTCACACGCCAGGATCATTTACGGGAATTGTTGACCTGCAAAATTCAAATTTTCTTGCTCACTTCCTTTTCATACATTAGGTCCTGTTACTGAAGTCAAAACAGATATATATGTCACCAGTTTTGGACCTGTTTCTGATGTAGAAATGGTATGTATTTCTGGGATTAAAATGCCATTTCCTGGTTCTGAGAAACCATTAGCTGCAGTAGGAGTGGATGCTTCATCTGTACTGTTCTGTCAATCATGCAAATTAGGCAAGATTAGTAACAGCTTAATTTACAGGTTATAATTAGATACATCAGGCGTGATTCTGGTCACACTTTCAGTGGGTTTTGGCTGGCTTAAGAAATACACTTCATAGGATTTAAAACAGATTTTCACGGCATAGAAGCAGAATCCGGCCTTGCAGGGAGTGTCTAAGTCAGTCTACTGTGGGGAAAATGTGTAATATCTTTGAAATTGCTTTTTGTTTCTGAAACTTGTGTTATTCTCAGGTGAATAATAATGACATCACTTCACAAATACTTGTTGACATTTTCATTTCAGATGAATGCCCTTTGCTGATCTTTGTGCTCGTTTAAGCATCACTTTCAGCAAATGTTTGTCTGATAAGAGTTTTCATAAGTATCTGCAGAAATTAAACATCCAAGTGACATGCATGAAATAGTAACAGAGGAGAAATATTACATTTGCATGTTCTGTTATTTGTGCCTGAATGGCTTTTGCTTTCAAGGTCAAATCCAGCAAAACTCTCATCAACTTCTAAAATACAGTGATATACCCTTAAATCATACAGCAGTTGATCTTTTTATAACGTATTCAAGAAATCCCATGGAAATAACACCAGCCATATGTGCTGAACTGAACTTCTTAATGGAAAAAGCAGTTTCAGGGTAGTAATTTTCTTCCCATATAGTGCTGTTGTTCACTTTGTGGTGCACCTGATTTACTTCTATTATGTGGAAAGGTATGTGATAGCAAGGTATTTTTTCAAAGGCTACATTCGTGACAGCAGTCTCATGTTGAAATGCATCTTACCCCTTCATGTGCAGTATTATGCTTATCAGAGTGACAAGGGGTACAAGAATGCGGTGCTAATGAAATCTAGTGATATGGGCCCCAAATCTACAATGAGGGCTGCATGGCATCTCTCAGGTTTCATTTTCATGGGAAGTTATTAGTTATATTGGAGCAGGCAAAAGTGAGAACATGGACTGAAGATAGGTAAGGAACTTGCAAAAGGAGAGTTTACAGCAGATATTTCCCCTTTCTTCATTAGGGATTTTTAGGAGGCTATTTAGCAATACAGGAATTGTTTCTGGAATACTCTCTAGTTAATATATCCATTAGTGACCCAATGTCATCTGTATGTGGCTGCACTCATAAAACTTGCTGCAACAGTGAAGTGTGGTTTGGTCTCAGTACAGGGGATGATCAGAATGTCTTTTTAGTTGCTTTTGTACCCATTTCCATTTTGTAATGAAAATGGTTGAGAAATCTTATATTACAAAATCTGTCATGTAGAAGCTAATAACAGAAACTGCTACTTATGAGCTATGAAATCGCCAGCAAGAAATGACACTAGAGGAGACACTTTTCATGGATTAACTATAAACCACAGTGGAGGATACAGTCATGGAAAAGAAGACAGATATAATCCTAAGATGCATTACAGTAGTAGACATGCCTCCTTGCCAATGCAAATAGATATGGCCTTACAAGTCATTTTAATGGAAACATTATGCAGAAGAATTTGAAATGAAGTCAGGAAACATTGTTTGGCTTAAAAACAAAATCAGAGTTAGAAAGGACTTAAAGCTTTCCATGTTTTTCAATTCCACATGATGGTTTTTTTTGTGAAATGCTTTAGCTTCCTGAGATGAGAAATGCATTCTTTCATCCATTCATTCACATATGATTTCTCATGATGTGCCTGTGTCTGCAGTTCTACAGTTGTTTGCATGTTTTCTTTGGAGTATCTGAGTGGCTTTTCTGAGGAAGTTAATGGGATAGTTACATACTTTAAAAAAAAAAAAAAAATATATATATATATATGCAAATCTCTGTATAATTTATTATCCATGTTTTGTGGGCGTGGCAAAGGACTTACTTAGCTTTCCTCAGTTAAAAGCTTACTTTCCATGAGATGAAGTTAAGTTTTCTTTCCTAACTTTAAAGTGGAACTAATCATTTGTCCTGATATTTTCAATTTAGCCAGCAACCAATCTATGGATGTATTTTCTTTAAAAATCTGTTGACAATTCTTGTCAGAGATCATTTTGTTTTCAGTTATATGCTTGACTTCAAATTCAGTTGCCTGCTTCCTGCAACCTAATTAGGTTAATTATTCCTTAATGATTAAATGTGTAGCAGTTTATTGATATGACTAACGTAAGAAATTAAGCTATTAAGAAGTACACAAGACACTTTAATTGATGGAAAGATGTTTGTGTAGTGGACTTAGGATTTTCTTTTCTAATGATTTCTTTGCTCCTGAGGGATTTCTTCTTTTACAGGAAACACACATGCAAATGTGATCTTTGTTTTTCTGCAATTTAATACAGGAATATACAATGGATGTCTTCTTTCGTCAGACATGGGTAGATAAAAGATTAAAATATGATGGCCCTATTGAAATTTTAAGACTTAACAACTTGATGGTTTCGAAGGTATGGACTCCTGACACTTTCTTCAGGAATGGAAAAAAGTCTGTTGCACATAATATGACAGCCCCAAATAAACTCTTCAGAATAATGAGAAATGGCACCATCCTGTACACAATGAGGTATTTAATGTGTTTGTGTGACGTCTTACAATTACTGTATGCAAAAGTTGTACTGCCTAGACAAAATGGCAACCAGAGACTATTTAATTTGTTCCATTATAGGCTTACAATAAGTGCAGAGTGTCCCATGAGATTAGTGGATTTTCCCATGGATGGTCATGCTTGTCCTCTCAAATTTGGGAGTTGTAAGTTGCAATTATGAAATTTCTTGTAACTACAGAATTTAAATAGTAGAAGTAAATTTTGAGCAATTACTAGACTTTCTGAATATATACAGATATGTCTTGATATGCAATCCCTATGCAGACAAAACTCCTGTTAAGTTCCTTGGGACTTCCATTTAGGACTTCAAAAATTAAACCCAGAGGTCTAAAAAGCAGGTGGTGATTCAGCTATTATGTTAAACCCCACTATTCTGGATACATGGTTGCTTGAAATACATAGTTTTTCTTGGTTCTTGGGGAGGAATTGGATACTTAGTGAAGTGAGAGATTCTCTGGAGAAGACAAACTTAACTTAAAACAGCCAGGTAAAAGACACCTAGGGAAGGAGATTAGCTGACTTTCTGTACAGGTAGTGGAAGCACATTGGCATCTTAAGAAAGAGGTGTAGGTTATGTGCAGAGATTTGACCTCTAGTTGTGATTGTCTTTCTGCTGGTGTGTGAGAGGAGTCTGCGTGGCCAGTTTAGACTAGATAAATAACTTTTTAACTGGTGAGAAGAATCTTAGTGCAGATGACTTTCCTTTTCTGCTTTGAAGTCAGATGTAGGTTTTTGGAAAATGTCCAAACTTTGGATGGAAGGAACAGTTTGGGACATCTGCATAACAAACAAGAGAGGGTAGTTGTGGTTCCCTGGTGTGAATCCAAAGCAGAGACCTCTGAGACCCCCTGGAGATGGTTGATGCACTCCATTAACTATCTTGTCATTCTTTTAACCCTTCTTGGTCACTGACTTCTCTGCTTTAGACACTCTGATGGCTGGACATTAATCTGTTTTCCTTGACCCCAGAGCTCTGAAATCAGAAATGGCTGGAGAACCCTCAGAGATTTCCCATAGCATAAATTTAGCTTATACAGCTGGGTAGTCAGGAGTATTAAAGACACTGCTCTGATATGATTTTTCATCCCTTCTGCAGTGAGACTGGAGACCAGGTGCTGCAAGATTTGTCTTTGGTATCAGCTGTATGATAGGGCTGCTTTGGTAGTGGGGGCTCATCCACAGTCATAGCTCTTCAGACAGAATCACCAGTCAGCAGGAATTGTGCTGAACACTAGTCTGACATTTCCCACAGTGAAATTTGAAATAACATACAGCCATTTCAAATGTAAGACTGATTTGATTCAATTTTAACAGGAGTTTGGACTGTGTAGGGATTGAATGCTAGCCCTAAGATGTCTTTTACATTAAATGTAAAATGTTTCTTTGTGTCTGCTTATTTTGGAGCTGTTGTGAATTTTTTACTGACCTACACTATCTGGCAAATATTTTAAACAGAAGTTTAAAATATTGTACTTTTTAGTATAATCATTCTTTTTTATAAAGAAACGTGCATCCAATCTTCAAAATATATCCTCCTCGTACATACTTTTTTTTTTCAGATCAGTATATTTCAACAGTAAAATTTTAGTTAGAAATTGCTAAAATAAAGATAAACTTTGCATGCCCAGTGAGGGCTGATCCAGGAGGGATTTGTGTTTAGTCTTCACATTCATATGTGAAGTGAATTTATGTGTGACACTTGACATTTAACCTCAGCTCCTATTTATTCTACTCTGAGGGTGGCTTTTTGGGGGTAACTTAACATGAAGGGTATCTTCTGAAGTCGTTCATGTGTGTTTTACTGTTTGGTTTCAGTAGGTTTGACTTGGGTTCTTAGTAAGGCATGAGAAAAAGTTTCCTATTTATGCAAACTGATGCTGTGTTGTAGATGCTTATCCAAAGAGTGAAATGATTTATACCTGGACAAAAGGACCTGAGAAGTCAGTGGAAGTTCCTGAGGAGTCTTCCAGTTTAGTTCAGTATGACCTGCTTGGCCATACGGTATCCTCTGAAACTATTAAATCTATTACAGGTAGGAATCTCGTCAGTAAAAATCAACTTGAGGTAAAACTAACCTGTAACATTGCCCAAAGCTTTTTTTCTTTCTCTTCCTGTAAGTTATTCTACGGAATGTCATAGGGTATGCGTTAAGGGCTGAGAGTGTAAATCTGAATTAGGTTTCTGTCCTTGAGATTTACATTTGCAGATTCATTACAGTAGATTGCGACAGTCTTTCAGAAAGCTAGAATGAGATCATTACTCCAAGGGACAAAATGAGCATTTAATCACTGCTTAAAATGCAGTTTGAAGAGTCAAGAGGATGCCTGGGTGAGGAAGTAATTTCTCAGCACTGTATCCACATTATGTGCAAAAGACTTCCTTTGTTTGGCGGTGCAAAAAGCCCAGGATAGAAGTACAGCATACAGAATGGGTTATTAAAACCATAAAAACCCTCTAGTCAGATAAGGGTAGGCACAAATACATTAGTCACAATAGATACTTCTGCTGATTTGTGCTGTAAGAAATAAGGCAAATGGCAACTACAGGCATCCAAAATGAGTGAAGTATCACTGATGAGCAGTGTGGTGATAAACAAGCATATTCCCAAAATATTTTTAAAATTTGGAATCATTTCCTAAGCATCAGCAGGTTTGGGTGTTGTGAGATAGTCAAAATGAAACCAATAAAGCAAATATATTTGATGTATTGCTCTGTGGATGTTTTACTCATAGATAAAATGGCATTTTGCAATTCACTAGAAATTTCCTTCTCAGCATATAGATTATTATAAGTTAACAAAAAATGTCCTTGCTGTCCCAAAAGGCTCATTCTGTAGTGCTTTATTTAGACAGTTTATTGAGTTTATGGTAAAACTGATTTTTTTTGGTCTGTTTGCTTAATTTGAATGATAACATTTTAGATAAATTTAGAGTATTATAATTCTTCTCAATGATTTTTGCATTTGTTTCATTATCATAGCAGGGCTGACTTATAAACCTAGAAAAAAGCTGAGATGCTTTCATAATGTTTGATGTGTATCATTGTTCTTATTGTTTTATTCAGCAGGTAGGTACCACAATGTTACGGATACTATGGTAGGTAGATCACTTGTGTCCTGGGATTCTCTTCTTCAACAGCTGTCAAAAGGATTTTTAAAATCATGCTTATACTGTAAAATGTAATCCAGTATTAGTTGTATTATAGTATTTGTGATATGAGCTTCTGGATGGCACTGTAAGGACCTACTGTTTCTAGGATTTAAAAAACTTTCATTCATTCTTGTTCTAAAGAAGATCTCTTTCTGTACATCTTGAGTAATATGAGTAGCATCACCTAAAACAATCATGGTTTAGAGTCTGAAACAGTTATTCTGCAACACAAATTTTATACACAGAGAAATATTTTCTTTTTTTTAGGTGAATATATTGTTATGACAGTTTATTTCCACCTCAGACGGAAAATGGGTTATTTTATGATTCAGACCTATATCCCATGCATTATGACCGTGATCCTCTCTCAAGTTTCATTTTGGATAAATAAGGAATCCGTTCCTGCTAGAACTGTATTTGGTAATTATTTCTTTTTTTACTTTTTCTTGTACTTGCTCTATTAATAACTCTCACTAGAATAGGACTTTTGAGTGCCTTGGGGTATGCTCCGTGCTATTGCAGAAATAAGGGAATAATTTAAATTCAGAGGAAATTTTGCTATTGATATATGAAGAATGTTGTTATATGAATCCTTGGAATCTGAAGAGAAACTTGGAATATATAACCTGAAGGATGGCATGGTCACCTGTAGCAAATTGCTGCTCAGCTCCACGGATTCTATGTGCTTGAGGGAGAAAACTGGAAAGACCTTGCTCTGAGTAATACACTCAAGTCCTTAGTCTACATCCAGATCAGGTTTATCTTCCAGTGGACAGTAGTGTAAGTACTTGAACTCTCACTTTATAGAATACTTGTAAAATAAACTGATTTGGAGTCTGTAAGATGTTCAGATGTCTTGTTATGAGGTATCTGTGTCATCAGTGGAAGCTTGCTATGAGTAAGGCTTAGATTCTGTTACTGTAATTTTGTATTTAGTGCTCTTCTTTCCTTTCTGCCATTGCCATCATGAGAATGGATTACAAAAGCAAAATGATCACAAGATATTAAAATTGCCCTCATCAAAATGCAGCTTGAATGAGATGCTACAGTGAAAATAACAGAAAATCTTCTGTGGAAGACATAGTGTAAGAATCTAAATGGAAATATGTTTCCTAACAAAGAAATAGGATAAAAACATTTTAAAAGCAGCATTTATAGAACAATGTCTTGACTGCGTAATGTACTGTAGTCTAAAGAAGGAAGAGAATGTTCTACTAAAAGTGTTTTTATAGACTGATAAATGCTGCCAAGAGTGATAGGAATTAATGTTTCTAGTGATGGCCCATTCGAACATGTAACTGGAGTCAGAACACTGTATCACAAATGAGACAAGGTTGATGATTATAGGGAGAAACAACCTGTAAACCTAATGAGAGCCCCACTAACTTTCAACTCAATCATTAAATTAGACAAACTGGTATATCACTTCATATACCTTTGCATTGGTGTTAAATAATGGTACTTTTTTGAATGGAGTATTGCCATGAACTGGAAATATAGAATTTGTGTTTACAGACCAAATGAGCTTTTTCATACAGATTATGGAGCAATATATGTAATATGTGTAATTATATCCATATGTGAAGCTGAAAGAAAAAAAAGTAGTTCGGACCCCCACTAACTTACAGATAAGTCACTAAAATGTGTTTGATAGCAAGTCACTGAAAATATGGCAGGAAGGGTCTTCCTAGTTTTGAGACAAATTATGACAGGGGCCCTGTTTTCCGAAGTTTTTTTTTTTTTAAGAAAGAAAGAGATAGGCAAGAGGTAGGAATGAAGCCATAATGCTGCTCTGGTACCAGCTTTCTGGAGGAACTGTCAAAAGAGGCTAACCAAAAGATCATTCCATTGGACACAGCAGGATTAGGGAGAACTTGGGAAAGGTAACATGAAGGACTAAGGGACATCAGTTTGTGATTTCTGCAGTCAGAGCTTCAGACACCTCAAATCTGGTGATTGTGGGAGAGTGGAAAGACAGCATTATTTTTAGAACAATTTTTAACCATATAAAAATATAT